>OY759172.1:43030257-43630257 GCA_963662145.1 Sturmia bella
GTTGTAAGGCATCTGGGAATACATACACTGTGCGAATTTCGACTCTCAATCTCTTACGGTTCGAGAGTTATAGCTATTACTCTACGTTGTAAAGGGACACCTGGTGGTTTTACAGTTGTTGTTGTTTTTAGCAAGTGTTGTTGTGGAGCATATGTCAATACACATATTGTGCAAATTTCATCCCTCTGTCGCTCACAGTTCGAGAGTAACGGCTAATTGTTACTTTACGTTGTATAGGGACACCTGGTAGTTTTCGACTTGTTGTTGTTTTTAGCATTTGTTATTGTAAGCCATATGCGAGTAAATATATTGTGCACATTTCATCTCTTTATCTCTTACAGTTTGAAAGTTACAGCTAATGTTTTTTACGTTGCATAGGGACACCTGGTAGTTTTCGACATGTTGTTGTTTTTAGCATTTGTTGTTGACAACCATCTATAAATACATACACTATGCAAATTTCAGCTTTCTATCTTTTACGGTTCAAGAGTTATAGCTAATTGTAACTTTTGGTTGCATGGGGACACCTGGTAGTTTTCGGATTGTTGTTGCTTTTAGTATATGTTGTTGTGGAACATCTATAAATACATACACTATGCAAATTTCAGCTCTCTATCTTTTACAGTTCGAGAGTTATACCTAATTGTAACTTTTCGTTGTATGGGGACACCTGGTAGTTTTCGACTTGTTGTTGGTTTTAGTATTTGTTGTTGTAGCGGCAAGGTACAATAACATTCTGTGAAAATTTCAGCTCTCTAGCTCTTACCGTTTCGGAGAATGGACGCTGTGACGGACGGACGGACGGACGGACGGACGTACTTGTCTCCGTAATAGGGTTCCGTTTCACTCTGATGAGTACGGAACCCTAAAAATACTTAAAAAGACAAAAACGTAAAAAGTTAACAAAATTTACGCTCCACTAATATTCGGTTTTTTCATACAGGTGCACAAAATTACTCTAAATTTATATGAAAAGGAAAAAGCTAAAATCGTGTTGGAAATCCATCATTTTGTATGACCTCCGAAAGACGATTGGGCATATTAAAAATAATTTTTTTCAAGTATTTCGTACCGATCTTGTCCCATTCTTCCTACAGTCTTTTTTTGAA
Organism: Sturmia bella; assembly: GCA_963662145.1. NCBI lineage: Eukaryota > Metazoa > Arthropoda > Insecta > Diptera > Tachinidae > Sturmia > Sturmia bella. Next base: position 43,031,367 of record OY759172.1, read on the forward strand.
GATCATTTCTAGATAAAATGGGAGTTTATCGCACTTGGCGGTCCAAGTGATCCCATAAATTTTAAAAGGGGTTAAGGTCAGGGGATTGGGATGGTGTACCGATAACTTTTGGGCAATCGTAAAACAACCATTCCGTTCCCTCCAGACCATTGTTCTTCCGTCGCTACCAAATATGTTGAATTTGCTCTGGTCAAGGAAAATAACGTCTTTTCATATGTTTCATATGTTTCTTAGCAAATCTAAGCCGATATTTCCTGTTCTTCCAATTTACGAACGGCTTCTTACGAGCAACACGGCCATTGTACCGCTGTCTCTTAATGGCTCGACGTATTGTTTCTGCAGGAACTGACTTATTTACTTCACTTACTATTTTAGAAGCACTTAAGGGCGGATTGTCCTTAATTTTTTTTACAATGAACCGAAGCTCTTCCGCTTCGGTTAACTTTTTTGGCTGACAGTATTAGGCCTCAAATTGAATAACTCTGCAATATTTTTATATGTCTTCCCGCTGTTGTAATGAAGAATCACTAATTCTCTTTTCTCTAGAGAAGTATTTTTACCTTTACGACCCATTTTTATAAAATCAAAAAAAAAAAAGTTGCAAAAGAAGTATATTTATAGTGACAATTATTAAATTAGTTAATAAAAGCTTAGCAATAAAAATTATTTTCGAATGTTGCCCTAAAAATGTATGTTTATGGGGAGTCTTGGCAGCTCTATTTCAGCAATAAACAAAACTATAACGATGGAGGCTAAATTGAGTCACCAAAACACATTAAAACTAATTAATTTATATACATACATATGTAGTTCATACCCAATTTTGTAGGATATGAATCATAAATCATATAGGCGCAACGATTTAAAACAAAAGACATATGAAGAGGTTACAAAGGAGGTGGGTGTGTTCAAATTTAATTTTTGTAAAATAATAGTACTTGCAACTCTTCGTTTTGACGACATTTGGGGGAACTTTAGTATAAGGAGCCAGGCTTTGAAAGAAATGAGTTTTATGGGTTTGTAGAGGGGGTCGTGGAACTACCAAATCAGAAGTCAAAGTCTGCCGCAGGCTTTTATTTTATAAGTAATTCGAAGTGGAAGTTGCGGAATTTACTAAGAAAAGTATGAAAATGTTGGTAAAACAGTGCTGCCAGAGGAAAGTGTTTGCGCAGAACATAAAATCGCGAATTAGTAAACGGTTTGAAGCAAGCAAAATCTTTTTTTTTCATTTAATTGAAAAAATTTTTCTTGACAACCAGCCTTTGGCCGGGCTAAGGGATTTTCTTCTCCATGGTATAACCAACACCGGCTTCGCGTACAAAATCTCTAAGCATCTGGCAGCACACTTTTTCAGTTTAGGGCAATTGGTACCATTATATTAAAGCCGATCCCGACATTTTCAAAATAAACTTTCACGTTCCTTGAGCAAGAAATTTCCATAAAAGTCCCAGATTTTTTATTCATAATACGCATACAAAAATTTAATGAAAGTACTTTCCCGTCTAAATGCAGTGTAAACTCACATTCAATGTACACATTCAATGTCCGATATTGGCATACTGTTCCTTGTTCGAAAAATGATCAAATATATAATCATTGGTTGATGTAATTGGGCCCAGATTATCTGAAATTCATAACTAAAATAGAATAAAAGTTTAATTTTGGGAAAAATAAAAACTAAAGAAATTATTTCTGTATTAAGTTTATCAGACTCAAGTTCTTTCTATATTATCCTTGTGATTGATATTAATTAAATTAGACAAAGAAGACATGAAAGACATTTAGCAGGGTGGACAACTAGTTGTTTCGAAGCCGCCACACCTTCTCGTCAGCACCCGTCTTTGAACTCAGGGGCTCATGTTTCTAAAGCGACAACCATGCCACCCAGCCACCCAAGTTGTTGTATATTTTCTGTCTAAATTTTAATTATATCAAACACATCATTTCTATTTTACTTTTCTATATTTATCATTGCATTTTTAACGGGTAAGTTGTCCACCCTGCTAAATGCCTTTGTTGCCTTCTTCGTCTAATTTAATTAAAATCAATCACAAGGATAATATAGAAAGAACTTGAGCCTGATAAACTTAATACAGAAATAATTATGCAAGAAAAAGTTCGAATAATACAAATTAATTAACTAAACTATAGAAACTTACAAATGAGAAAAAATAACAAGTAATACAAGTTGGAAATTAAAAACGTAAAGTTTTTGTGTAGGTCAAGTGAAAAGAGAAAAAACCGGCTGTTTCTGGGTATCAGAAACACATAGTTATTAAATCTTTTCTTTACTGAATTGATATTAATTAAAAGTAGTGACAAAACCAAGGGTTGAACTTAAGTCTGAAAAAGTAATTTAATATAAATGTAAAAAATAATTATATTGAGAACTGATTTTGCCTTAGGGCATAAAAAGTCTTATAAATCACATACTTTATCTTAAATGATAGCCACAAAATGTTTTTGTTTTTCCTAAACTGTGTAATAACACTGTGCTAGTTGAAAAAACCGACAAACGGGGCACCCAGTGACTAAACATAATTCGGGTACGCTGAATTCAGTGGTGCTATCCGTTCTTCTAGGTTAGCTCTCATTTTCGAGATTTACCGTTATTTTAAAAATGGAGGAGCTTGCACTACATGTATTAAACTAACTAAAAAAATTTTTCGTTAATTGAACTTTAGTAAAAAACCGAAATTCCGCAATAAAATAACCTTTAATCTGATATATAATTCATTAAAAAGGAATTTTATTTTTTAGAAAAAAAATTTTTTTTTTGCAAATTCTTGAAATTTTGTGATCTTTAAAACTGCATAAAACATTGAAAAATTAAGCTATGCCAACAAATTTTCCCATATATATAAAAAAATATGTTTGAAACAAAACGAGCTTTAAATGACCAAAATCTGTGGGCAACTTTTGATTTTATTCACAAAAGATGAAAAATTGCAGTTTCAACCTGTGACCAGACGAAGCCTCAAAAATTGAAAAAAATATTTTCTTGTTAATTAAAGTACATTTCTGCATGTTCATATAAAAAATGTTTTGTAATTATCTAACATTAAGATGTGTTAAAAAAGTGTTATGAAACCTTTTTGCATAATTTGTACTTCGCTTGAAGAACACCTAGTGTTCATTGGAACACTAAATGGAAAGGCGTCTCTGTTTTTCTTCCATTTATTAGAATGGTAAATACACGTTGTACACACTATTGAGGGTGTCTAATTCTTACCACATATCATATTTAAAGAAAAATATGATTCATATAAGTTAATTATTTCTACAGTGATTTTACGCCGACTTGGCATAATTGTGTATTTCCCACACACATAGCAAAAGTAATTAAACTTGTTGCAGAATTCCATCTAGATATTTTAATATACATATGTAACTGAATATATTGACAAGAATTTCAAAGACTTCAAATTTAATACCGACTTTTTAAGACTTATTGCAGAGCAAGCAAGAGCTGAAGATTCGCACTGTGCATGCAAATCAAAAAACGCGCCCTTTTATATGAAAAATTCCCAAATTTTCTTAAAGAAATTGAAAATTGCGTCCTTTCATACCTACATTGAGATGTAAGCAAATAGAAATTCGCGACCTTTAATACCTACATTTTTCTTAAGCAAATAGTCTACCAGAACTAGGGATGCCAATCGGAATATCCCGAAATCCAGGGATTTTTCGGGATTTTGAAATTATATAATACAAAATATATAATACAAACATTTTCTTCAAATGCACCGCTTGTACTCGTAATTTTAATGAGTATCTGAAACACCGTGTTAATAAGTCAATTACTGGAACAAAAAATTAGCTACTTTTTACGTCATTTGATTTGATGGAATAATTTAAGGTGCTCTTCAAACGAAGTACAAATTATGCAAAAACGTTTCATAACACTTTTTTAACACATCTTAATGTTAGATAATTACAAAAAACTTTTTATATGAACATGCAGAAATGTACTTTAATTAACAAGAAAAAAATTTTTTTTCAATTTTTGAGGCTTCGTCTGGTAACAGGTTGAAACTACAATTTTTCATCTTTTGTGAATAAAATCAAAAGTTGCAAACAGATTTTTGTCATTTAAAGCTCGTTTTGTTTCAAACATAATTTTTTATATATATACGGGAAAATTGATTGGCATTGCTTAATTTTTCAATTTTTTATGCAGTTTTAAAGATCACAAAATTTCAAGAATTTTTCTAAAAAATGAAATTTCTTTTTAATGAATTATATATCAGATTAAAGGTTATTATATTGCGGAATTTCGGTTTTTTACTAAAGTTCAATTAACGAAAATTTTTTTTAGTTAGTTCAATACATGTAAATCTCGAAAATGCGAGCTAACCTAGAAAAACGGATAGCACCACTGAATTCAGCGTACCCGAATTATGTTTAATCACTGGGTGCCCCGTTTGTCGGCAAAAAAAAGTTTCAAATTCAAGCACAGTGTAATTATTGTTTTGTAAAATTCTTGCTTATTATCATTTTTATTATTTATTTTATTGTACGAGTACACATATGCATGCATTCGTACGAGATTCGCTTACACAATATTTGCGAATGCGAATATTCGGCATGTCGGATACGCATATTAGCAACATCACTGTACGTTGCACATACATACATACATACATATGTACATATTCTTGCTTACAAATTGTTATTTCTGAAGTACATGCACACATCTATACTACATACATTTGTACTCGTATTTTATGCTTGAATTTTGTTTTTCTTTTATTTTACTGGTGTATCGTTAATTTTAACTGGTTTCTCATTGTTTAAAAGCATAAAAATTTTCTATTTCCTCCTCTTTTTTTGCTTTCAATAACCTGACCGTTAAGTTATACACAAGTATGTATGTATGTGGGTATGTAGTAACGATCGCACTTGAGCATTATGCAATACCCAGTGGTATTTCTTGAATTTTTCTATTGAGTTCGATTCTTTTTAGACTCTTCTACGCGATCATAATAGCCACTTACGCTCTCTTGAGAGGAAAACTAATGTTTTTCGGGAGAAATTTGGTCTCATGTGAATGATCCTTTTTAGATCACACTCTAAATTATTACGAATTATTTTCGTTCAATTCCGTAAACGGCTAGCAATTATTTATGAATCTTTATGATATTATTCGTAGTCATGTTCTGACAAATTTTAATTTATGTATCTTCAAGCGAGAATGTTTCTTCATCCGTACTTTTTCAATAGCTCCTAAAATAATGCTTATACTGAAAAATGATGTCACAGCAGATCGTAAATTCTTTTATCATATACTATGTAGTTTAATAAAATCGAACACGCATACGCCAATAGAAACTCGCACGCATTCTTTTCGCCCATACGGGGGATGCTTTTTACATTTCAGGATTGGAGACCAAAAAAAAAAAAAACTTTATCATCGAAAATCATAAGCTTCTGCATGCGTTTGAACCGATATTCCAAGCACTTTTGCCAATCTGGGGCCAAATCGTCGCATTCGATATCGAACGAATTCCGTCACTTAAGGCCGTGTCAGATAAAACTTTGTTGCTTTGCGTGACGTTTATAACTTTGGAAGAAAAGCGTAAAACAAAAAGTGTATGTCACAATAAAAACTATGACAAGACCCGCGCATTGTTTGTTTATCAATAAAATATTGAAGTTGTATATTTTATACATGTACTTTTAAATATGTACTTATTTGTATTATTGTTTATTATATTTTTCAAATGAATTTATTCATTAAATTTATAAAATTTATTTGGAATTTTTTTTGATTTCTGTTGACGCCAAGAAAAAATAAAAGGAAATGAAAGCAGCTAATTGTCAAAGCGCGCAAAAAGATGAAAGATACCCAACTTTTTGCTTTGCTTTGCGTCAAATAAAATTTATGTGACAAGTGCCATATAAACATGTACATTTATCTTAAATGTCAAAGCGTGTACATATGTAGCGCAACGCGAAGCAAAAGTTTTATCTGACACGGCCTTTATGCTGTGTGTTTGTTGTTTATTTTGTTTTTGTTTTATGTATATTATTTTTGCTCGATACTTCATTCGATATCGAATGCGATGATTTGGCCCCTGATTGGGGTATGTCCCAAACATGCATTCTGCTTGCAGCAATCGCTTCTTCAGGTGTCAATAAGAATTGATATCTGGCAATACGGTGCCAGGTCAGAGCTGTAGGGCAGATGACTCATCAAATCGATGTTTTGGAAGCTCAAAAGTGGAGTTACTTGAACCAATGTCTGAGAGCTCGTATTGTCGTGCTGAAGAGTGATCCATCTTCCGCGGATGATTTTATCGATTTTTTGAAGGACAAATGGCTATGTAGCACTCAGAATTGACTGTTCTACGCTTTTCTTGGCGAGGCTTGTGACATGTCCAGTTTTTCCGAAAAAAACAGTTGACCATTTGCTTGAAAGTGCTTCGTGCGCGAACAACTAAATTTTGTTGGATTTTGCCCATCTTGAAACACCCATACAGTAGACTGCTGTTTACTTTCGGCCTCATACGAGTAAATCCACCACTCATCACCTGTCACGATGTCTCATATGCGCTTCGGCATCCCACGATCGATTAAGAATTTCTTTAGACCATACGATTAGAGCTCTTTTTCGATCGATTAACAAATTGTGTTAATTGTTTACGATTTAATTTCATTTATGGACCGAGATGGATCTTTTAAATTATTGTATAACACAAATAGCGCTCGTATGTCAAAACCTTCTGAGCATGATACAATTAACAAGGTAGCCTCGTCAGCTAAACCGTTAATCATCTGACTACTTTAGGTTGTCAAGAGATTGCAAAGATGAAAGGCAGCCAAAACGAGATAGCAAATCCGCGTAAGCTCAGTGCGTCTCTATTCTGTAAATGTAGAAGTGACGTCTTTTTGACAGTTTGCATAAGTTGTACAAAAACAAAATGCATGTCATTTGTATTGAAGTTGTTCTTATTGTAGCGAAAAGGTTACCTTGTTAGTTGTATCATGCTTCTGAGTACGTATGACCTCAAAATTTCCAACTTTACCAGAGAGTTGCCAGATGGCAACATTAGAGTTACCAAATCACGAAACGTAAAAGGCATTTTATTCCCATTATAAACATCTTTATGTATTTTAGGCAACTGCTATTTTAGCACTTGCACGAAAATCACTTTTCTTTTAAATAATATTTTTAGTCAATGTTACATTTTTTATATTGTTAATATTTTTCATTTACATACTTTGAAAAAACAAGTCAGTCATTTCCCAACTTTTCAAATTATTATATTAAATATGTATGTAAAATAAATTCTATATCAACTTATTTCTATAAATATAAATGTCTATACATTTATAGTATAAATAATAATACTGGGTAAAATGTTAGGATTTATATACATTTTTAAGATTACAAAATGAACTTATTTATTTGCTTTAAGAGCCAATTGAAATGTAGTATTATTTTAGGTCTAAAAACGCATCCACAGAATCTGAATTAATGCTAATTTCTGTTACTAAAGGACAGACTATGGCACATAAAAGAAATATGGTAGCTGTCAGGGCACAAAGGGTTTTTGCATGATTTAACTAATAATTTGTTTTTGTACAACTTCTGTAAACTGTCAAAAAGACGCCACTTCTGCATTTACAGGAGATAGATGAACAGAGCTTACGCTGATTAGCTATCTCGTTTTGACTCTGTATTTCATCTCTGTATTCTCTTGACAGTTTGAAGTAATCAGATGATTAACGGTTCAGCTGACGAGGCTACCTTATTAGTTGTATCATGGGTTTTTGTAGACATTTTTTTTTTTCTTTTCCCAAAATCATTCTAACTTCATATACATACATATTTTAATTCTCAATACACACTTATGTCAAGAGTGAGCGATAAATTAAGCCGTTAAGATTTTTCGACAACTTTATGTGATATGTACATACAAACTCAACAAGTTTGTTACCGTACTTTTGGGGCAAAGTTCGGTAAAATAACAGCAATCATGAATTTCTCTCGATAATACACAAAGAAGCACAAAAGTACGGGACCACCAGAAACCACCATTTTGCTGCTGTAATGAAAATCGAAATGTACATTTTTGGACGATGATATATTTTTCTGCTCGCATTTAGATTTTAAAGTGCTGTGCAGGTATTTTTATATGAAATACTAATTGAAAAATATCAAAATTCTTGCTATGCTGGTTTTGATTCTATTGAACTTTTTTCTATGTCATTGCTTACTTTTTGCAACAGCTGATTGTTTAACTAATTGCCCACACTAGCACGAAGAAAAAGTGCCGGCCAAGGCAGATTGATACCAGGGAATCGCATAACTACAACAAACACAACAACAAGAAATACTGCATGTATTTTGTTGGTAGAAAAACTGTATTATTGTCATCCGTTTGTTTGCGTATGTGTGTTTGTGTTGTGTATTTTGACAGTTCTACAAGCTAAAAGCAGCAGTCAGCTGGGCTTGTAAGCATACCTGGTATCGAGCTGCCTTAGTGCCGGCTGTTTCGTGCACGAAGACAAGAATATTTCTCTCTCACTTGCCCGAACTTTGAGTACGGGAACCGTTTCCGTACAAATTGGGATCCCGCGGGCTTCCAGTGTTGTGTAATGTCGTTCTATTTGCTAGCTTTGATCACAACAATATTAGCAGCAAAGAAGCGAAAAAGGTTAACAATAACCAAGAAATGCAAAGTTAAAAAATCAGATGAAGGCGTTCTTGGAAAATAGACTGACCATTGATTTGCATGTTTTTTTTTTTTTGGAGAAGCAGTTACAAAAATGAAAAAAAAAACAGAAAAAATATTTAGGCAGTAGTGTCAAATACACAAGAAAAAAATTAAATTAAAAATTTTGCATAATCCAGAATATGTGGACTTGGAAACGAAGCTACACAAATGGGGACTAGAACAACGCGAAAGGAACTGCTGATTGAGTGGTCCTATTTTAAACGCTAAGGCTGAAGAATTTTCCCAAAAAATCTATTCAGCACCATCATCGTAATGCAATTTTGCTCTTGAAAATAGCTTGGGAAGAGTTCCCTCAAAGCGTTTTACAAAAATTACCGAATTGGGATTGTTATCAGTACTATGACAAATACGGTATCCCTTATCTGTGATATTTCCATGGGATTATTTTTATAATCGTAAACTCGAAGAGAATCAACTGTTATTGGCGACGCTTGCACCTGATTGTATTCTCTCAAGTGAAGAAAGAGGTTACTTCATGGAATGCCGATACACAAAAATTAACTTAAATATTTATTTGCTTTAAGAGCCAATCGAAATATATTAATTCAGGTCCAAATATACATGTTACAAATGTGTTCTGTCTTTTTCAGCCGTCTATATGCCGTCGACATTTCGTTGATGCTGTTTTTCATATAAAAAAATTTTATTTTTTGTTTGTTTATAACTAAATTCTACATACAAAAATAATTTTTTAAATTTTTTTTTATTGTTTCGACACATATTTTACTTGTTCTGAACACAAAGACCTAAACTCAAAGACATTAGAAAAAATTCTAAGAACAAAAATACTAAAAACAAAAAATTCTAAGAACTGGTTTATTAAATTAGAATTATGTGTTGAAACAATAAAAAGAAAAATTATAATGATGCCCGAAAACCTGCATTTATTAGTGAAATTCAGTACAAGGTCCATACGGACCAATTCACACGTCCGCGTACTATTCTCACTAAAACCTCAATAACTCCTAAAGTAATGATCCGATCGGCTTGATTTTTTTTTTCCAACAGATGCGCAACAAAATACTCTTGGAACACAGAGTAACTTTGGGGGGGGGGGGGGGGGGGGTTGTAGTGGCCGAAGTAGGAGTAATTTCAGTTTCAAAAGGCAAAAAGATCCATAGAGGCCTTCTCACTCATCGGAGGTAAGAAATATCAATAGTTTTTGAAGTACACTTTTTCTTTACCTTGATATTATATTATATATCAAATAATATAATAATAATAATAATAATAATAATAATAGTAATAATAATAATAATAATAATAAATGGAAAATATACAGCGAAAATGTAGAGTTCTAATGACAAAGTCGCGCATGCATCACCCAAAATCATCAACTGAAAGAACTATGCTGCCTAGGTGTATGGGTGGAAGAGGTTTAATTGACATTAACAATCAAAGAAAGCAACAGGTTGATGGAATAAGATCATATTTTATGAGAAAGTCGGCAAGCTCACCACTACACAATGCCGTGTGGAAACAAATATGTATCTCCCCATATGCTGCACAATCACTTTCGACAAATAACGACAAGCTGGAAGCATGGAAAAGTAAGCCACTTCATGGTAGACATCCTAATGAAGTTAGCCAAGAACACGTCGATGCCAAATCATCGAATTATTGGCTGATCGCAGGACACTTGTTTCCTGAGACCGAAGGATTTATGCTTGCGATTCAGGACCAAGTAATCCCAACGAGGAATTACCTGAAAGTAATAACTAGGGATACATCTGTAACATCAGATTCCTGCAGGTACGGGTGCAACGCAACTGAAACCATACAACATATAACATCGGGGTGTACGTGTTTAGCTGGAACTGAGTATATCGACCGCCATAACTCTGTTGCCAAGATTCTACATCAACAACTCGCGCTGAAGTACTCACTAATGGCATCAACACAAAGCGTGCCATACTATAAATACCAACCTGAATCTGTGCTAGAAAATGCAGGATTTCGGCTCTATTGGGATAGAACAATTCTGACAGATAGGAGCGTATCAGCAAACAGGCCAGATATAATGCTAATGGATAAACAACGGCGTATGGTATGGCTAATTGATGTCGCAATACCAAATAAGAACAAGCTGAGTGCAAAACACCATGAGAAAATAACAAAATATAGCACTCTCATAGATCCTATTAAAAGACAGTGGAACATAGACATCGTGAGAACAATCCCAATAGTGATCTCAAGCACCGGGTTGATTCCGAAAGTACTACACGATGGGCTGAGAGAGCTAGAAATGCCAGAACATCTGTGGCAAATAATGCAGAAGGCAGTGGTGATTGCAACTACACGCATCGTCAGGAAGTTTATGGGAACATAACAAAAATAACATAATAATAATATAAAAAAAATAACAATGGCAAAATTATGATTGGCGCTGTGATTATAAATAATCTGTGCACATCAGAGCCTAATCCCTTGGTAAAGCCTGGGATAGGTATTTTCCAATCTCATAGAGATTGAGAAATTAAGGAAACTCTATAATAATAATAATAATAATAATAATGCCTTGATAAGTTTATAAGGCTCAAAACGTTCAATCTATCAAAAAAATAGTTATAAGCTGCACAGCTTTCAGCCAAAGTACTATAAAAACATGAAACCAAAAATAAAACTCATTGTCTACGAGTATTTCTAATTTGGCAAAATCTATTGAAACCTTTTTATTGACACCATTGTGTAATTTTTATTTTTTTTTGTTGACACCACTGTGTAATGGTTTCGGATTTGTGGCGTGGTGCTAGTTATTATTTTTTATTGCTGTTTGAACCACGTGGTTCAAAAATGGACACAACCTTATGTGAGTCTTCTTAGAATCACATTTGTATTTTTTTTTTTTAAACATAAAAACAGTCATCTTTTAAACATATGTATGTACATACTATGTATGTTATGAACATGAATACATATGTATTTTCTTTTTGTCCCTTAGATTAGACGTTTTCTAAGCACCTGTGTCAATCAGTCTTTTTCTTTTTTTTTAAACTTCCAACTGACCCATTTTGCTTACAGTAAAAACAATTAACAGTCTTCCAATTGCTGGTTGGGTACGCACACACACGTACTTATGTGTGTATGTATGAATGTATGTATTTGTATAAAGACATTGTTTAGTTCACAATTCTGGTCACATACGACGGAATATGAATTCCGTTTGACATAAGTGCATTCAAATTTGTAAATTGGCTTTTCGGTTCTATAACTGTGACGAAAATTTTATGATATGAGCGGAAGGAAATCCGTGGTAAAAATTATGTCAATATAACAGGTTTGGTAAAAGTTTGGCCGCTTCAACCAATCACGTCCACGTTAATTAATAAACACTAAATTCTTATCACGTTCTTAGTTCTTTCATACCTACAAGAAGTTTTTATGGTATGGTATTGGATTTGTTTAGGTGCCTTATTGTCTTAGAAACATACACATGTGTGTACGTACATACATATGTGCATATGTATGTACATATGTATGTATGTATGTGTCTAAGCATGTGTTTACCACTAATGCCATTGCGAATATAAATTTTTGATATTCGCGAGTACGAATACTTCTTCTAATATTCGCCAAATACGAATATTCAATCTGAAGCTCAGCGCCAGCTGACATTCAAAGCTTGATTGAAAAAGCAATCAGAGCAACTACTAGATTTTTAGGGCATTTCGATGTCCTGTAAAGTACAGTGAGTTAAAGCTGCAAATGTGGCTTAATGCACACGGTAGAGAGGATATGCTCAAAGTCAACCAAAGCCTACATCTATTAGCAACGTTTTAATATTGTCAGATTTATCTGATTTTGTCAGTTTTTTATTTTGAAAAAAAGTTTTTTTTTTTTTAAGTTAAAGCAGCTTACTCAAGTTTAGATATGATTTCTTTAAATCACATCTTCTCATTTCTTCAAGAGCAGTTGTACAATGTTCTTTCCTTCACAGTAGTAGTGCTGGTGAATTCTACTACATACTTTTCATTATTCAGTAAGTTTGCTCTCGTATTCAACGTTGGGAGTCTGCTAGATCCCAATTTGCACGAAAAATTTTCCCGTACTCAAAGTTCGGGCAGATATTCTTGTTCTTCTTGCACGGTAACAGCCCCCACGATGTTGCATAATGTCCCTTATAAGGGACTCTTTCTAAAAACCACAAAATTATTTTTTTTTTATTTTTATATTATTTGATCTTTATATTGTTAAATTAATTATTCAGCTTTTGATCTTTGGTTTTTTTTTATAAAAATAATTTTAAGCAATTATTTATTTATTTTCAATACTTCACCAACAATTTGTTGGCATCTTCAGGAAAATAATTATAATATTCAAAAAACAAAAAATAAATTATTGAAAAAATTTGATTAACAAACATTGAATTTAAAATAAATTTTGGAATGATTCCTGAATCCCTGCATCTTATTAAAAATGTTATGCTTGATTTGGTGTTGATTAATTTATTCCCGATTGCCCTAAGCTGGTTGATGACATTCCGAACATGTTGATTTTTCTTCAAAACACGGTAATTGATCCTTGGTTCTTGCTGATTCGTGATCATTTTATTGGTTTATTTTTTCAATCATTTATTTTTTGTTTTTTGAATGTTATAATTATTTTCCTGAAGATGCCAACAAATTGTTGGCGAAATATTGAAAATTGATAAATAATTGTTTAAAATTATTTTTTATAAAAAAAAACCAAAGATCAAAAGCTTGAATAATTAATTAACCAATGAATTTTTTTTATACCCTTCACATATGTAAATGTGTAAATGGGTATATATAAGTTTGTGATTCCGTTTGTAACGCATTGAAATATCCATCTAAGACCCCATAAAGTATATATATTCTGGATCAGCATCAATAGCGATTACGATTGAGCGATGTCCGTCTGTCCGTCTGTCCGTCGGTCCGTCTGTAGTCGTTGAAATACCGTTTCTGAGAAAACGGTTTGAGATAGAAATCTCATTCTTTCGCTAAAACGTGTGAAACCTCGGTAGTGGGTCTGCTATTGAAATTCAGTAAGATAGGTCCACGGATAGCCGAGATATATTCAAAAAGCCGGGTCTTGAGGGGTATTTTGTGCAATTTTTGTATTCAGATTTTTGAAAAAAAATTTTTTCTTAAAAACGAAACCATATCATTTTTAGTGCCCATTTAATCCTAGAAATGAAGAAATTTTTGAAATCGGCCCATATATATCCGAGATATAGCGTCTCCCGATTTTTAAAGAAATCGGCTTTATAAGCCAAAAAAGACAAATTTTGGCACCGAAGATCAATCAAAATGGTATATATAGGCTATTTAGAGGCAAAAGTGGAAAATTTTTCCACATCGGCCCATATACACTCGAGATATAGCGCCTCCCGTTTTCTCAAGAAGTCGGCTCTAAAAGCCAAATAAAACAACTTTTGGTACCAAAAATCGATCAGAATGGTACATATAAGGTGTTTAAAAGCAAAATTTGAAAATGTCTGTAATCGGTCTATATATACCTGAGATATAGCGTCTCCCGATTTTTCAAGAAATCGGCTCTATAAGCTAAATAAAACAACTTTTGGCACCAAAAATCAATCAGAATGATACATATAGGTTAGTCAGAAGCAAAACTGGAAATCTTTTTGTCATCGGCCCATATATGTTCGAGATATAGCGCCTCCCGATATCTCAAGAAGTCGGGCCTGGAAGCTAAACGAAACAGTTTTTTGCACTAAAAATTTGTCGGAATGGTACATACAGGCTGTTTAGGGGCAAAATTAGAAAATTTTTGGACATCGGCCCATATGCACCCAACTTTTGGTACCAAAAATCGATCATAATGGTACATACATACATACATATGTATATAATGTTTAAAAGCAAAATTCGAAAATATTTGCGATCATGTATGAATGTATGTATGTATGTATGTATGTAGATACGTTTGTATGCATGTAGGTATGTATGTATCTACATACATATGTATGTATGCATGCAAGTATGTTAGCATAAACAATTTTTTTGCTTTGTTGTAAAAATGTGTATGTATGTACATATGTATACACGAGCTTGAAAATGAAAGTGATATAAAGAATTGTTGAAAAAAGGGTACGCAATGAAATTCTTTTAAACAATTGCGTCTTCAAATTCATTCACACAAAAAATCATTTTGGGTTTCCCTACGTACTTACATATGTACATACACACATACATGTGTATGATGATACGCAGCAGATCATCAAAAACGTGCACAAGAAAAAAAATAATTTTGTAAAAGCAAGCAATGTAAATATGTATGTATGTATATATGTATGTATATAATCATTGTTTTATGGAACACACTGAAAATATTCAATAATAAAGAATTTATTTTAGAGTTTTCTATTATAGATACATACATACATACGTATGCATGTACCAACATACGTAAGTAAATTGAAAAGAAAATCACACTTAATGGCAATGTTTAGCATTATAATTCAAAAATAATGCAATAATATGCAATTTTTTGTTAAATAAATTTTACTATAAAGTTAACTGATAAATAATTAAGAAATACATTTTGCTTTTCTTTATTTCATTGATATTAAAAAGAATTGGTGTCACCCAGTGGTTGAACTTGAGCATATTAGGAATTATTTAAATAAAAGTTTTGCAGCCTGTGTTAAATCCCGGTAGTGGATCTGATATTGAAATTCAAAAAAAATCGGCCCATATATACCCCAGATATAGCGTCTCCCGATATTTCAAGAAATCGGCTTTAAAAGCCAAATAAAACAACTTTTCGCACCAAAAATCAATCAGAATGTATGTACCATTGTGAAGGGTATTTAAGATTCGGCCCAGCCGAATATAGCACTCTTACTTGTTTTTTAATAAATTGTATGAAAACTAGTTCTATGGAAGTTTTTAATAGCATATTTCAAAAGAACTTTGTTTAAAAGTTCCCGTGCACTAATGGGTTAAATTAATTTCCGTTTTAATCATTACAAATATATTATCTATGTATGTATGTACGTACTCGCATGTACATATACATATGTACATATCTTTAAGTTTAATGAAACAAAGTTTTCATAAAAAGACGCTGTACGAATGTAGATCTCTGATTTGGTAAATCAATATTTATTTTGAATAAAAATATACATGCATATATGGATGTTTATATATTCTTATGTATGTATACTATGTGCATATATTTACATATGAGATTATTTAATATTTTGATTAATTGTACGAAAGAAATACCTAAAATTTGTTCAAAATAAAAAAAATGTTCGCGCAGACTACCGCACATTTCAAAATGTTACAGCTGGCACTAATTTTTAATTTTTCTGCATGATGCAATTTAATTTTCAATACGACTGTTTTTCGAATTATGTATGTATTTTCTTTTTTGAAAAGTATTACTTATCCAAAAAATCATTCAGCGTTTGTTCATGAAGAACTGGGGTGTTACAACCACAGAGTACACAGAGAGGAAAAAAGTGACATTTGTAAATGGCTCAAATCAACTGCTAGACAGTTTGTGTAAAGAGATTGGCTATAGTATGCAATGTAAACAAAACAAAAAACAACACGTTTTTATGAACAACCACCACCGAAACAGCACAAATTTAATCATTTAAATTAAATGAAAAGTAAATTGTACTACAAAGTACAACTAAAACACTGTCCTTAAAATCACAAAATAAACCATAAGTAAATTTTGTTTAGCACATTATAAATAATGAACACTATAAAATTTTATATTATAAAAAACCATTTAATATACTTTTTAAACATTTCATAAATTTATAATAAAATAAATTCAGTCAAGTACGAGGCTGGGTTCCGTACGTATGTGTAATGTACGCATGGAATGGCATATGTTAATATATATTGTGTTCTGGTGTTCCTCTGTCAAATTCAGGAACATGTGAACTGTTTAGGAAAACTACATACATACCTACATATGATAATGGTTTAATATATTCACTAAATAAAATAAAAATGAAAAATATGTGGGATTTCTAGTTTTATTTCCCATTTTTTTTTCTTTTTTCTTAAATAGCAAGTGATTGATTTTGACGTTTGTGTTCGCAATGCTGACTACATGATCGAAATAGAGGAATCGGATTTTGTATGAAAACACTTACATACGTGCTTTCGACTTGTCGATCAAGTCACCCTTCGAATAAAAGAACATCATAGAGGATCCCAAATAATTTTCTTTCGCTTAGAAAGCGAACAATCGCACGACTTCGACATTGAGGAACAGGCAGTAAATGCGAGCAGAAAAACATCTCATCTTCTAAGACTGTGCGTTTCAATATTCATTACAGCATCTAAATAAAATATGTATATGTTAAGTTTTTGGGTTGAAATGTGGTTTTTATGGTCCTGCACTTTTATGCCTTTTTGTTTATTATTAGAAGAAACTCATGATTGCTCGCACTTTACCGAACGCTACCCAAAAAGTACGGGATCAAATTTAGCTGGGCTGCCGGTCATGAGACCGGCCCACTTGGGTCCTACAAAGGTCCCGTTGTGTCGAGATCAAACTCAGTGATACCCAATATTTTTCATTTGGGTACTCAACACTACTTAATACTTTTTAGGGTTTTTTTTTTTAATATTTAAGCGACAGCTAGTTTTCAGGGTTCCGTACTCATCAGAGTGAAACGGAACCCTATTACCGAGACTACTACGTCCGTCACAGCGTCCACTCTCCGAAACGGTAAGAGCTAAACAGCTGAAATTTCCACAGGATGTTGTTGTACCTTGCCGCTACAACAACAAATACTAAAAACAACAACAACTCGAAAACGACCAGGTGTCCCCATACAACGAAAAGTTACAATTAGCTATAACTCTCGAACCGTAAGAGATAGAAAACTGAAATTCGCACAGTGTATGTATTTATAGATGCTTTACAACAACAAATGCTAAAAACAACAACAAGTTGAAAACAACCAGGTGTCCCTATTCAACGTAAAGTAAAAATTAGCCACTGAGTGGAATTAGTGATTATTTTGACGCTATACAAAACAGTGGCGGCGAACATTTTTAGGGCTCCGTACTCATCAAAGTGAAACGGAACCCTATTACCGAGACAACTACGTCCGTCCGTCACAGCGTCCATTCTCCGAAACGGCAAGAGTTAAAGAGCTGAAATTGTCACAGGATGTTGTTGCACCTTGCCGCTACAACAACAAATACTAAAAACAACAACAACAAGTCGAAAACGTCCAGGTGTCCCCATACAACGAAAAGTTACAATTAGCTATAACTCTCGAACCGTAAAAGATAGAAAGCTGAAATTCGCACAGTGTATGTATTCCCAAATGCCTTACAACAGCAAATGACAACAACAACAACAACAAGTCGAAAACTACTAGGTGTCCCCATACAACATAAAGTAGCAAATAAACGTAACTCTCAAGCTGTAAGAGACAGAGAGCTGAAATTTATACAATATATGTATTCACACATGCCATTCCATACGTACATTACAAATACATACATATGGAACCCTAAGTGTGCGAGCCAGCCTCGTACTTGACTGAATTTATTCTTTTCTTATATGAGCAATCATACAAACATATGTATGTATGTATGTGAAATATATACACGTGTATGTATGGATATAGATCAAGAATTGTTTATTATTTTAACTAAAGAACTATTATTATCATCTTCACTTTGACAGCTGATGCTTTTTGAACAGTGTTGAAACATTTATCAAAATCGATTTCCAAATTTCCCATTAAATTTCTTTATGATTTATGCACAACACATTTTTTTTTTTTTTGTAATTGTTAATAATATTATCGGGCTTGAGTTTGATGTTTTCCACCAAAGACAATACAATATTTAGTGACAGCGATCGAGTAGCTATGGCCGAAAAACCAGTAGAAGTTCATCTTCGAGTTTGGGATAATTTATTTTTAAACTAGTAAATCCTTAAATCAGTGATTTCTAAATACATTCATATATACTTAAACCAAATTTTACCGTAGAAAATTTCACGTTTAAGCTTCAAGCATCAAACAGTGCAAAACATCAGCTGTCTGGCATTTTTTACAACGTTGCCGAATTTCTATTTCTAAAAGCAAACAATAAATGCTGCATTGATTTCCTATAATCAAGTTTAAGCTGCAATCCATATCACAGAAAAATGTTGTTAAGCTCTAACGGATTTTTTGGGAATTATTGGCGCAGGGCCCCAAGAAAACATTTGAAGTTCAACAAATCTTAACTAATCATTTACAGTCTCTTTCATAAACGTTTTATAGAACCCTTGTAACCAATATCTTAAAGCTTTATTCACAAACGTAAATTGAGAGTTATTTTAATAAAAGATAGTATAGGGCAAGATCAAGTCAAATGAAATGACTGAATCTCCAGGAAGCTAATGTAAATTAATTCTTTCATTCAGAAGAGTGAATTAAATTTTTGAATGTTTCACACAATTGAAAAGGAAGGAAAATGAAAATTACCCATTCCTACCAGAGCTTTATTTCTCAAAAGTTGCAAGTAAAATACGCAGTTATAAAAATTTACTACTTACCCCCTAATTCATAAAAATTATAACAGGCTTATAAGACTGCTATTTGACATATTTGTATGGAAAATCTGTCAAAGAAGAGCTTTATAAACCTGTTATAATTTTTATGAATTAGACGGTTAGTTTTTTTTTTAATAAATTAATAAAAATAAATATTTGAGAAACTTTGTCCAGTTGGATTGACATTAATCACAGACATCACTTATTTGTAGAAATAGTGCAACGTCAAAAATAAAACAAATTGAAAACATGATATCAATTTTTAAAATTAACAATTAATAGATATAAAAGTATTTTTATTAAGTGAAATTTCAACACCACACTATTTTGTAAACAATCGTATCGTGCCGTGTTTTTGGTCTGCAGAGAAATATAATTTAAATAATAAAATTTGCGTTAAATTGTGCGAAAGACGCCAATAAAAATAAATCAAGCATTAACAATCGCTTAAAAAAGAATACTAAATAAATTTAGAGTCCAGTCGGAGAAGTGCAGCTCGCTCAGCCAACCAAATATTGCTACAAAAGCATCACGTGGAAAAAGTGCGATCACTCAACCGAAAATCTGAGCTCCCTTGACCCTCAAACTAATTCTACAATTGCATCAGATCAACGTAATAGTCTCACTGCAAAAGCCGATTTAACACCGCTCTCTTGGAGTTCACAATGTTCACAATTAGTGATACTCAAACAAATATCACATTCGCACCAACTACTACAACTACATACATACATATTCATCACAAAGAACTCTAGCGTCAGTAGTAGCAACAGCCTACACAAACCACAGACATAACCAGATATCCCAAAAATGACTTTTGTTAAATGGCCATATCATTTGTTTGGGGACGGGCCAGCGATGAGCAGTGCAGGAAATCGTGGCAACATGAGCGTGTGAGAACAACTAGTGTATACAAAAACAAACATAAACAATGAAAAAATGTTGTTGTAAAGTGTTTGGAAAAATATTGGTTTTGTTGTAATTTTTACGAAAAAAGTAGAAAACATAAATGAAAAGCTTTGAAAACTACGTTTTAAACATATTCCATGTATTGCTAGTGATATACTCAATGCAAATAAAATATTAAATACAAATAATTATTATTTGTTTGCTTGCAAAGCTGTTTTGTTTGCATCAGATTTGCACTGAATTTTTCTAACCAAAAATCAAATGTAAACAAATGCGGAGTCAACCAACAGAGACAGCTATATAAAAATTTTCATGTTTGCTGTCCTTCACTAGATCCACACGTACCGTAAGGATGCCACTTTCAATATATTTGGCAGTAAATTGGTAATTTTTGTAGTCTGGTAGAGCTGGTGACCCTTCTGGTAGTATTCTGTGACACAAACGCACCCATAATGACAACAAGTAAAGATGTATTCACCCATGGTTTGGAAACAGAATTGTGATTCCGAACCAGAGAAAAAGAGTAACCTCGGTTGGGAACAATTTTAACTTGGATGGGCTGAGCTTTTGTTCCGATCCAATTAAATTGTGCTGCCAAACAATTTAAATTTTCAAGCAAATTTGAATTGTGCTGTCACATTAAAAAGGGTGTTTTTTTTTTCGATGTATAGAACTTTAAGTTGCAATAAAACAACGATAGATTATTCGATTGACATGAATTTTATTTATCCGAAAGATAATCTTGTGGCATTACATTTTAAATATGATTTCTGCTACGGCTGGCGCGGATGTAGTCCAATCTGGACGTCCAATTTTCGATGACTTTTTCCAACATTTGTGGCCACGGCGAATGTTGTCTTCCAAATGGTCAAGCGTTTGTGGCTCACCCGCATAGACCAATGGCTTTACATGGCCCCACAGAAAGTATTGTAGCGGTGTTAAATCACAAGATCCTGGAGGCCAATTCACAAGTGCGAAACGTGAAATTAGGCGGTCACCGCACGTGTCTTTCAATAAATCGTTTGTGGCACGAGCTGTGTGACATGTTGTGCCCAGTCTTGTTGAAACCACATCTCCTGGACATCATGGTTATTCCATTCAGGAATGAAAAAATTAGTAATCATGGCTCTATACCATTCACCATTGACTGTAACGTTCTGGTCATCATCGTCTTTGAAGAAGTACGGACCAATGATTCCACCAGCCCATAAAGTGCACCAAACAGTCAGTTTTTCTGGATGTAACGGTGTTTCGACATACACTTGAGGATTAGCTTCACTCCAAATGCGACAGTTTTGTTTGTTGACGTTGCCATTCAACCAGAAGTGCGCCCCATCGCTGAACAAAATTCGCGTATGAAAATCGGCAACAACGGCAATCTCGTTTCGCACTAAAATTGCACTACATATAGAATTTTGTTTAAATTTCTCAATTGATACCATGGCTGAATTGGTAAACAGGCTGGACTGACAGCAGTTACGTTCCAAGTTCAAATCAGCAAAGAGACAAAATAATTTATAAATTATTATTAAATGAAGGAAGTAGAGCGGAATATTTCGGGTACGAATTTGGGACTAAAATAGGCTTCAGAAACATCGAATCAAGTGCATAATTAATCATCTCATACTCAAAACAAATTCAATCCTGCCGTAGTTAAATCAATCCCAACCAGTGTCAAAAGTATAATAAGTACGAATGTTCTTAAATCAAGTACCGCGTGCTTGTTTTTGAGTACAGAGATTTTAGCTACATACATTCAATCCGCAATCAGGATTGAATATGGCTAAAATCAATTCGAAATTAGGATTGAATATGATTAAAATTAAGAGTTTAGCACTTGAATAATTCGTGCTTAAATTAAGCACAACGTACTTGATTTAAGAAGATCCCTACTTACCTCACTTCTGACACCTCTTGAGATTGATTTAAGTACAAATGGACTGAATTGTTTTTTCAGTGTATGAAAATCATTTCATCAAAATCTAGCTCGCTATTTAAAAGTCTCCACTTTTCTTGTCTAAACATTTTTTCCCTAAAACTAATTAAAGGTATATGTATGTGTTTCCAAAGTTCTTTGTGGTTTCAATAGTGGCGAACAACCGAATACAGTATTTATCGGATATAAGAACATCTCATATAAGAACAAAACGCTTATAAGAAACATTTGCAAAAACGCCATATCTTTTTAGTGATTTTTCTAACAAAAAAAGTTTCATATAAGAAAAACGCTTATGAGAAAAAACTGATAAAAGAACATTTTTCTTGAACACCAAAACCACAAAATGTATAGAAAAAGAATTTATATAAGAAAGTTTCAAGGGCAACACTGAATTTATGTAGTTTGCGTGGACAATCCTGTTTTCTGACAGTTTTACAACAACAACAACGTTTTTTTTTTACTTTTAGTGCTCATGAGAAGTTTTTGTTTCTTGTATAGTACAAAATGAATTATGTATGTACAATGTATTTGCTACATATAATTTTTTTTTTCAAATTGAAGTTGTCTAGTTTTTTATATCTATTTACTAAAGGGGTTAATAAAATAAAATTTGATTTGTTTTATTTTTCTATTTACATATGTACATCTACGTATATATGTACATAAAAAGGTAAAAAAGCTCGTATATTCATATAAGAAACAAATGCCTTATGGCCATAGCTATTTATATAAGAAATAAGTTTCTTATATAAAATAATTGTATACCTTTTTCGTGGATTTTTCAAGTTTCTTATATCCGATAAATACTGTACAATTTTTCTTCAAGTGAAGTTATTCAGGGTTATTGTTAAATACGCGCTTCATTTCGTTTCATGATACAATTTTTACATATTTCATCCCACAGATTATT
Source organism: Sturmia bella (assembly GCA_963662145.1). Classification (NCBI taxonomy): domain Eukaryota; kingdom Metazoa; phylum Arthropoda; class Insecta; order Diptera; family Tachinidae; genus Sturmia; species Sturmia bella. Next base: position 43,054,384 of record OY759172.1, read on the forward strand.
CTGTCCTTCCTATATCAGGTTGTTGCAGCATAAATTGCACTAGTGATTTAAATTGTTCGGGTACGGTTTGCTTTCAACCTAAAAATATTGATCAATTATTATTTACTGTATTTAATGCTTAATATACTTGCATTCTTTATTTTCTTGCACAACAGATTTGTTCTAAACGCGCTGAAAATGGTGCCGAATGGAAATGAAGCGATTTCTTGTTCATCTCGTTTTACGGAATATGTCGAAAGATGTCATTCATATCGATATACATACATACATACATACATACATACATAATCAGTCCAATCATGAATATTCTTACGGAATTTTATTGCTAAAGAAAATACATACGTTTCTCCAGAAAAAATTCCACCAATCATAAATTACCTGAGAAACAAAAAAATAAAAGTTTGTAACATCGAAATTCGATGACAGCTGTTTTGTTTATTTACTTTGTTTTTTCTTTGTGCCAGATTAGAAGCAAAATATGCATGTATCTACTATATTTATTTTGTTGTTGAATAAAACGACGGTGTGTTTTAAAGTTTCTAAAATCAATTATTAAAAAATAAAAAATACATCAATAGCGTTTAGAATAGTTGCAGAAGATGTTTCTGCTGGCTTCTACACTGTCGAAACGTTCGCGCCACAAAGACAAAAATTATTTGGCAAGAAATCCGCGCTGGAGCTCCTAAAGGAACCATCTGTAGCGAATGTTAACAATATATGTAAGTATATACCTTCATTTGTTGCTAGTGTCCTTTCTCTAAAATTTAGTCTTAGAATTGTATTCCTTAAGATTGAATAAATATAATAATAATAATACATTGTCGAAAAAATCAAAATCTTCTTGCGCTGGTACAGCAACTTCTTCCGTTTGTGGAGATCTAAGGCCAAAAGATCTTGCCGGCACATCTTCAACAGAAGTTTATTATAGAAGTGAATTATAAATAGCTTCTTCTGCTGGAGAAAACTTCTGCTCTCTGTTAGGTCCACCTCCAGTAGATTTTTTGTCCTTTAGATTTTGCGAAGCCTTTTGCCGTACGTACTTTTTTTGGTCTGCCCACAGCTAAAGACGTACTTACATACATATGTATATAAAAGTATTGCCACTACTAAATAATATAGCGAACTATAATAAAATATAACAAACCTTTTTCCACTCGGTAATGCACTTAATTGGAGGACGCATGGCGTTGAGTTCGACTTCAGCTTTGCGCCAAAATCGACAAAGCACCTCCTTGCAGCCTTCAAAAAAAAAAAAAAAGCCCTCGCGCAATGTGTGGGTTAGCTTCCACTAATGTTAGGCCCCGATTATGGTTCACAACATTTGTTCATTTATGTATGTATGTATTTTTTGAAAAGTGATTATGGTTTACAACTATTGTGGCAAGTGTTGTCAACATCTTACAACACATAATCAGATGTTGTCAAAAACTTACGACAGCTACTGAAGTGTTGTCTTGTTGATGTTACCAGTTAAATTACGAAAAAATTATAAAAATTTGTAAGTGTGCATACAAAATGTTTTGCAAAAATATAAAAAAACAATTAATTGTTAAAATTTATTAACAAAATATAAATAAAAATACATCTATACACATAATTATTACACATTTTTCGATTACAAAACAGTTTTATTTTGTATTTTGTAGTTACAATGGATTTAAACTGCAATCTATAATTTTTTGGTCCTTTCATTATCATGACCAAATTAAACATCAACATTAACATAAATTGTTATGGCTTTGTTTGTACTTTTCTATCAAAAACGTTTTTCATTCTTTTCAGTTTTACGCGGTAGTTGCGGTGTTACATGAAATCCAACACTCCATGTCTTTTTGTTGTAAAACTTGACAATGAAACGTCAAATTTTATTGTTTTTCGCTTGTGTATGTGTAATGAAAACAACATACGCGTGCATCTTTCTGGAAGTGTGGCTTTACTTGGTAGTTTTTTGTGTGCAGGCATGTATTTTTGCGGAAAGATGCCCTACAAATGAAAAATAACTCTGTGACATACACAACACCTATGTAGATGTTGTGAACCATAATCACAAAAAGAGTTGTAAGTTGTGTTGTAAATCTTACAACACAACATTTAGATGTTGTGAACCATAATCGGGGGGTTAATAAATGTTAGCTTTGCTGCTTGTTTGTTGTTTTGGACCTGCGACACACAATATTTGCTTGTTTAATTTGCATTTTATTTAAAATACTTACTGGTGAAAATTTTTTAATGAAAAAACAAAAAATATCGGCCCGATTACGAACGGCAATTCCCGGGGAGTTTGTTCTCTACTCCCAATTCTCCTATTCTAAATAAGTTCTCCCCGGGAAAGTTTTCTCTTTTCCCTTTCCCCGTATTCTAAACAATGTTCGAAACTGGGAAACTGTTCCCCGGGAAAAAAGTAGGTATTACGAAAGCCAATTTAAGGGAGACTGCAATAACAACTTCTGGGAATATTTTCGCTAAGCAATTGAAAGGGAGTTGCACTGAAAAAACTTAGTATATCATTTTTTTTAATAAAAAATTAATTTAATCCCATTTTACATCGTATTTTGTCAAAAACAGCAAATAAGAAACAGCTAGAGATTATTTTTATACCCTTCACAAAAATGTGTAAATGGGTATATATAAGTTTGTTATTCCGTGCGTAACACATTGAAATAACCATCTAAGACCCACCCCATAAAGTGTGAATATTCGGGATCAGAATCAATAGAGATTACGATTAAGCGATGTCCGTTTGTAGTCGTTGAAATACCGTTTCTGAGAAAACGGTTTGAGATAGAAACCTCATTCCTTCCCTAAAATGTGTTAAATCCTGGTAATGGGTTGGCTGCTGAAATACAGAAAGTCTGATCTACGGATAGCCGAGATATATCCAAAAAAACGCTTTTTGAGGGGTATTTTTGGCCATTTTTTTGGTAAGATTTTTGAAAAAAAATGTTTTCCTAAAAAGTTTGCCATATCAGTTTTAATGCTCGTTAGATTCCAAAAATTTGTGAAATCGGCCCATACATACCTATAGCGTCTCCCGATTTTTCAAGAAATGGGCTCTATAAGACAAATAAAACAACTTTTGCCACTAAAAATCCATCAGAATGGTACATATAGGCTATTTACAGGCAAAACTTGGATATATTTTAACATCGGTCCATATACACTAGATATATAGCGCCTCCCGATATCTCGAGAAGTCGGCATTGGATGTAACACTATTGAACATTCGCTTCGAAGAGAAGATTTGTGCATTGACCATCAATACGTGAGAAATTTATTTTGCACGTTGAAGAATATTATTCGGCCTAGCCGAATATAGCACTCTTACTTGTTATTCTTGAGATTTGCTATAATTAAAACATTTACTAAGCAGCAAATAGTTTTTACAGCCTTCTGCAATTCCAAATAAAAGAATGGGTTTAAGTCATCACGCAACATTCTTCTTGCAATTCTTTGCTCCGTTATTGAACGTTCTTCTACTGCTTCAACTACCAACCGAAATGCTGTACTAAATATTTTGCTTTGCTCTAATATATTTTTTTTTTTTCATTTTTTTCACGTTCTATAAACTTGTTTTGGTAAATTTTTAATTTCAATTTAAAAGTTTTACGTTAAAGCATAAAAGCTAAAAGCATACAGCTGACTTCGAAAGCTCTAAGTTCCCTTTCCCGTAATAATATTCTCCCCGTTTGTTTAGAATATGGGAATTTAGTTTCTGGGAGAAATGAACTCCGCGGGAGCATCTTTCCCCGGGAATATTCATAATCGGGCTGTATATGTTTTCAAAATAGCTATTTTTTTCCTCCGTCGACTATTTTTCTCTTTCCATGTTGCTAAAACAGGGAAGGTTAAAAAAATGTCCTAACGAATTTATCAACATAATAAGAGGAATGGGAATAGAGAAAAACTCTCACGGGATTATCATTCATGATTGGGCTGCATAACAAAAATTATCGATGTTCACCAGGAGCGTTTAATAAAATACCGAGTTTTCGGTATTTATTGTCGGAATGACGCGTATTTTAGAATAACCCAGATTATGTGTTTAAAAATAGACAGCTTTGGATATGAGTAAAAAACAACTCTAATCACTACACGGTTTTTTCAATGTTTGTGAAACTGGTATGGATTATGTTTGCTTTATTTAACATTTACACCTGCCTATATGAAAATATTTTTGTTTTTTTATTTTTTGCATATAGAGTCTGACGTACATATGTCTCAACGAAATTGTAGTGAAGTGTACACGTTAAGTCACCCAATGCTAATGCCGACGCAAAAACACTTTTTTTCAATAATATTTGTATGAAACGCGAAACACATTGAGCCGCACAAGTTTAAGTTCGATTTGTATACTAAAACCGTTTAATTCATAAAAATTATAACAGGTTTATAAAGCTCTTATTTGACAGATTTTCCATACATATATGTCAAATAGCAGTCTTATAAGCCTGTAATAATTTTTATGAATTAGTATTTATGGTAAGAATATTTCTGCAAAACAGTGGCAAACAATTTTTTAATTTCGAATGAACTAAAAACCTTTTTAGAAAATCCTGTTCAAAAGAAATTGGTTTGCTTCAAAATACGGTATTTATCGCGTATATGACTGTCCTTTATTTGGCTTTAACATTCAAATAAATCCCACATAAGCAATTTCCTGATCGTATTTAAAAATGTACACACAATTATATCAGATGCAGTATTTTGCTTTTATGTATTATAAAAAAAATTATAGTTATGTGTATGCATAACCCTCCATTCAACCTAACCTAACCTAACCTATGTGTATTAGAAGACATTTCACTTGGCCGAATTCAATACTTTTCAGAGTTTATTGTTTTTTCATATCAAAACTAAAAAAATCAGAGTTTTTGTTTCACTTACTAAGCAGCAAAGTTTTGAAAACATAATTTTGGATTTCATTACTCAATATCTTCTTTTATACATGCAGCACTGATTCTCATGAGCGAGTTTTCTTTATAAGCTCTACATACAACCGAGTTTTTGCAAATGCAATATCCTGTTGTTTGCGTATCTGTACTAAATTTAATGTCGAAAGATTTACTTTAACAGTTACATATTTTGGAACGAACATACATACTATCCTTTAAATTTTAAGTTCCGATGTTGCATGTGAACCACAACTAAACGTGAAATTTTTGTCTGCATTTCATTTGGCAATTCTCAATTTCAGACTCAATTTGAACCATTTGAACAATCTAGGAAAAAAAAATGAAAATCAATTTAATCGAAAATGTGCGTACAATCGGAAAAATTGCGCAAAAATTTGAACAAACTAGGCCTATAGGAGATGTGAAAACACCATTTCCTGTTCGTACTGCAGTTCGCGATAGTGTGGCTGAAGCTCTAAACACATAGACGACAGCAGACAGCAAGCAGCAATATGTCAAAAATAAAATGCATGTGTTTAAATGAAAACGATTATTTTGACGGCAGCAGGGCAGCACGACTGCACAACAGCATATGCTGCTGCTGCCAACTTAGGCTATTTTCTATTTTGACGGGCAGCAAATAAGCAAATATAGTGTTGCCATTATATATATAAATTGGACAAATTAGAACAAAAACTTTTTTTTGATATTAAACACAAAAGAACATTGCAAAAATACAATAAATAAATAAATGTATGTGTTTTTATAGTTTTCTCGTGATATTATTACATTTTTCATCAATATTTTCAATTTTATTCATTATGAAATAAGAAATACGGCATCCCTGAAATTAGCATTGCTAAAATACACAGCTGTTCATTTTCAATATCAAAAAAATTTTTTTCGTTTGAGCTAATTTTTTGTGATATTTTATTTAATTTTCATCCTGGTTGCTTTGAAAAAGTGTTCTTCATCTTTTTCCTTGAGCTGTTGTACACAAGTTTTGTAAATGCCCTCCTCATCACGGGTTATATTTACTGGGCGAACCCACCATCTTCGGTTTCTTGTACTATTCGTCTTAAGGGCTTTATACACTTCAGCTGTAGGCTGAGCTATTTTAACAATAGTTGTGACAAAATTCGCTAAATTTTCTTCGCTCATTTTTTATATTTTTAAACTTTGAATTTGTAATATTTATAAAAATGCAGCTGATTATTATGTTGTTGTTGTCTTCAAAATAATTATGAAGCCGACTTCAGAGCAGCATTTGAAGTTGGCTGCACTTGAAGTTGGCAGCATTTGCAGTCTGCTGTCGTCTATGTGTTTAGAGCTTGAAGAGCCGTCCATCCCAACTTGTCGCCGTGCCCAACAACTGGACCTTTTATGCTCAACGCTGATGCACATTATGCACGAAGACTTGCATTCACACGCTTACAAGGTGAAATTGACTCAACAAAATTTCTTGCTTGTGAGAATGGCGGCAAGAAATGGCAACAGTGGATGATCAATTCTCGAAGAAAATCATCTTCAGTGATGAGGCAATTTTCACCTCAGTGGAGTAGTCAATAAGCAGAATCAAGAAGTGATTGTCGAAGAACCAATGCACACACACAGGGTGACTGTTTCGTGTGGTTTATGGGCTATCGGCATCAGCGGAACGTTTTTTTGGAACGAAGTTCCTTAACACTGCAGTTACACGATCAAGTTTTGCTATCAAGTTTTTTTCACATACTGCTTGTCAAAATTCAATAAAATTGATAGCTGTGACGTAGGCTGCACGCAATTTCAAAGCAATTCGTTTTCAAGATGCCGTCAAGAAGAAAATTAAAATTAGCTGCTTCATTAAAAGTACTATCAGAAATAAAGAAAATAAAAGAAGAAAAAAACCAGAGGGCAGAAAGGAAATACTGGGTGAAGCCGTTATTAGTAAGGAGGTTGGTAAATATTTAAAAATTATAGTGAATGTAGATATGTATGTCTGTATTTACTTTAGAGTGGAGCATGATTTGGAGGCGCATTTGCTCAGAGATATGGTTTGGGAAGATGATGATGGCGATTTCAGGAACTTTGTTCGAATAAATATTACCAAATTTGAAGAGCTTCTAAAAATGGTAAATATTTACCTGAACCGTAATACAATCCTGTGTATATTTATATGAATGTTTTCTTTCAACTAGGTGCACCACCAAATCGCAAAAAGTGACACAATAATGCGAAAGGCTATAACTACAAGGACAAAATTATGTGTAACGTTAAGGTTTATAGCCACTGGAGATTCCTACAAATCATTGGAATTCCTTTCAAGAATTTCGCGAAACACGATTGGAATCTTTGTCCCTGTAGTGCTAGAAGCTATTTATTCAAGCCTGCAAAATATATATTTGAAAGTAAGTTACTTACGTATTGTAAAATAAAAAAACGGGTTGAAAACTGGGTTTTACTATGTCTCGCGTATATACACATACTGCACCATCAAAAACTTTTATTTTTTATTCCTACCAATCTTGTTTTCTCAAAAACGGTATTTCAACGACCTACAGACGGGCATCGCTTAATCAACTTTTCTATTGATGCTGATCCAGCATATATAGACTATGGGGTCGCAAATGTATTTTAAAGAAATTACAAACGCAATGTCAAATTTATATATACCCTTAACACTTTTTTATTGGGTAGTTTCAAACGAATATACGTAGATATGTATACTTTATTATGTTTGTGATGAACATTGTTTTGAATTCATTACTTTTCTTCATCACATTAATGTTACAGTATTATTATTATACATATAGTAAACAAAACACTAACTAAAAATATAACGTAAAAACTGAGATCACATATTCATGCCTGATAGTATAAAAAAAATTAAAATTAAAAGTGTATTAAAAAGAAGTTAGAAAATTTGTCGTTTTGCATTTTTGATTTCAACAAAATGCCTGTGTGATAAGAAACAGAATGACATTTTATCACTCTTCTTCTATTATGTCCGCATCAGACATTGCACAATACAAAATATTACTCGATGACATTGAGGTTGAACTTTCGGACGGAGACGTTGATGTTCTCGATGGGATGATCAAAGATTTCCTTCTTAGAATGGCCACTTTTCTTTTTGAAAGTACAGTTTGTATTTCTGCCATTACCTCATATGCATCATCTTCCGGAAATTCTTTTATTTGTTTGCCAACTCCTTCTGCAAATGTATCAAATACAGAGTTCTCCTGATTTATGGCAATTAGCTTATCAATGGCTTCATCCAATTTTGATTCTGGTGGTTGCTTTCTTTTTTTCGCAGATGATGGTGTGGCAGATATTTGTGTTAATGGCAACTGTGTTTCTGTTAATGGCAACTGTAAGAAAGAATCATCAATCGCCTCAGAGTCCAACGATGTTTCTGATGATGCAAAAACGTCTTCCTTGAAAGATTATAATATATATACATATATATATAATTTATGTTCGTTATTATATTTCACATTTTGTTTTATTTCTCAACAGATGCCTAACACTGAATGCGAGTGGCAAGAAATTAGTGAAGATTTCCACAGATTGTGGCAATTTCCTCACACACTTGGTGCATTGGACGGGAAACACATCCGAATTAAGGCTCCTGCGCACTCAGGTTCGCAGTTTTATAATTTTAAGGGGTACTTCAGCATAGTGCTTTTCGCTGCTGTTGACGCCCATAGCCGTTTTATTTATATGAATGTCGGTTGCAATGGGAAGTCTTCAGATAACACCATCTTTAGTGACAGCTATTTGTATCAGGCTTTGCGAAATGGTGCTTTGAATATACCGGAACCTACCCACCTGACTGCCGAACAAGGAAACAAAATTCCTTACTTTTTTGTTGGCGACGACGCTTTTGCTTTAGACAAGAACGTCATGAAGCCATACAACAGAAGCGGAAGGCTAAGCGTGCCTCAAGAAATTTTTAACTACAGGCTGTGTCGCGCCAGGATGGTGGTAGAGTGTGCCTTCGGTCGGCTCTCTAATAGGTTCCGTATATTTCATCGACCCATTGAAGTGAAGCCACAAACTGTGGACGCTATTGTGAAGGCTTGTTGTGTCCTTCACAATTATTTAACAAAACCACGAACGGCGACAGCAGATTCAGAACCGGATGAGCAATTGATCACAGAAGCTTTTTCCGCAATTGGCCATCAAACGCACAAAACATATAAGTATGCGTGCAGAATCCGGGACGAAATTGCACGGTACTTAACCACATATGGCAATGTAAGCTTTCAATGGCAAAAAATAAATATTAAATAAAACGTTTCCATCTAATGAGAAATAAATGTCTTTTATTTACTTTATCCACTTACATGGTTAGAATTGTCGATAGTTTTCCTACGAATTAGAGATGTGTCAAGAAAGTTCATCTCATTGAACCAAAAAACACTTGGTATATATACCGATTCTGCGGCGCATCCAGACTTTTTGCTTTTTTCCACTTTAGACTTCTCCGCACTGTAGGCTGTTCGAAGAGATTTTATTTTTTTCTTCACATCTTCCACAGACATTTTTGTTTCTGCGGCAATGGAATTATAAGACTTAACTTTTAAGTCATTTCGTCGATATGATGCTACATTCATATTCCACAGAACTTCGTGGCTTCTGTACAGCTCTATAAACCGCAGCACATCATTATATTTGTTGGTTTTGCACGTAAACATTTTTATTTCTATTTTTAAGATCGAATTTGTTTAATTTTTATCACTTTTAATTGCAACTTTCAAACAAAACAAAAAAATATTTGCAGACAGAACGAAAAAAAATTGTTGTCAGCTGTTTTCTTGATTGTAAATTGATGCTCTCTATGGAAAGCAAGAATTGCCATCAAGTTTGCATCAATTTTCAAAATTGTGAGTGTATTAGTAAAAAAGTGTGAATGTATTAAAACTTGAAAGGCAAAACTTGATCGTGTAACCCCCCAGTAACGCGGCTTGCTGGTAGTGGAAATTAGTAGAAATCGTCACGAAAGCGTGTGAGCTGTTTATATGTATTGGTGTACTGTCGACAAGCAATTGTGTATGATGGGCGGTGTCTCCGCTGACAGCAGCGGAGACACCGCTACCAATAAATAATAATTAGTTGGAAAACGTTCCAATAAAATTTAAAAATTTAAAAAACAACACAAAATAAAACATACAGATTTCACCTTGTATTACATTCAAAAATGAAAAACAAAAACGTAAGGAACTTCATTCCTAACGTGGGGTCCCCCGACCGCATTTCTTTTTTTTTACTTAAATGAGGCCGGGCAGCCAGTTACTGTGAATGGTATTCGCTATGCGGAGATGATGGCGAACTTATTATGACCCGAGTTGGAAGCTATGGACGTGAACGATATGTGGATTCAACAGGACGGTGGCTCTTTTTTTTTTTTTTTTTTTTTTTTTAGCTTGGACCAGATGCATGGGCATCGTACCAGAACTAGGAAAATAGGTTTTGGGGAGGAGGAAAGAGGGAGTAGTGTTTGTGCACATTTGATTTGAACTTCTTTACATTGTAGCTGGCGGGGAATATGTCTGCAGGCAATTTGTTCCACAGACGAACCGTGCGGCTGAAAAACGAATTCTCTCTGTAATGCGTTGTGCGGTTCACAGGCCAATCGACTACAAACGGATGTGCTCTTAACGATGCACGTGTGTTGCGTAAAAATATGCGGGTTTCGGGAACAAGATCCCTGATCTCGTCTGAGCAAAATCCGTTATAATAGCGATAGAACAGTGTAACACACCCCACACTGCGACGATGCTCTAGCGAGTTAATAGAGCTGGATACCCTACTGTCACTGATAAGCTTCTTCGCCCTCTCCTGCACACAGCTAACGAAACAATCGGCCTTTTGAGCGATCGTTCTAATTCACTTGGTAGCGATATCAATTGGCCGTTAAGATCATGTGATTTGACACTGTTGGACTTCTTTCTTCGGGGTTATTTAAGAGAAAAGTATTACGTCGATAAGCCAGCAACTGTTCAAGGGCTAAAGGATATTCGGCACATTAATGCCATAGGACACCTCAGCGTCATCGAAATTCTGACCATGGGATGGAAGTGTGCCGCCGAAGTTGCTTTGTTTCATACATAATTGAACCATACCGATATTATCATAATAAAAAGAAATGATGAAATTCCCATTTTTTTATTCAAAATCAGCATCAGCCTTTAAAATTTAACTACCTTTTTTTATTAGATCCATTGGACAACTTATTGACTATTGATAGAATGAATTGTTTTTTTTTATTTATTTTTTTTACTACCTTTTTTACATAATTAAATTGAAGATGGACGAAAGTGGACTAAAAGTGACTCAGATGTAGACAAAACTAAGCTACTACAGCTTTTTGTATTTATTGTTTACAAAAAATACATATAGTAAAAAGCCTGAGATTCGAATCAGCAGCATTCAGCTGATAAGTCAGGCATACTACCTAAGCAACCACTGCAGCTCATTGAGTTCAAAGTGAATTTGAGCGTATACATACATGCTGCTTATGTTGAACACTTATCCTCCTTTATTAAAAGTTTATTTGCCCAGCTGACTGCCGCTTTTAGCCTGAAGAACTATCAAAATTCCCAACACAAACAAATGGGTGACAGAAATTCAAGATTTCTACCAATAAAATATATGAAGTGTTTGTTGTAATTATGCGACTACCTGGTATCTCTGGGCCTCTTATTATAACAATAAAAGGGAATATGTATTACATTTTTGTGAATTCCTGTTTGACTTGTAATACCCGTTTGTAAATGAGCTTCAATAAAAGAGAATAAATAAGAATAACAAAAAAAAAAAACACAACAAAAATATCCACAAGCTCCTGATTTATTGAAATCTAGTCAACCAACTGCTGAGCAGTAATGCCAGTACAAATTTTTCAAATCCCTACGTATATGCGAAAAAATCCCTTTCTTCCCAATAGCGGAAATATTTTTACCCCACATATACATAGATACGTACATATGTATGTATGTATATATCTGCCAGCAGGCATAAAAGTAATTCACGATTCTGTAAGTAAAAAAGAAATACTTTAAAAACGAAAAATTAATACATACAATCATGAACTTACTGCCTGTTCCTCAATGTCGCAGTCGTGCGATTGTTCGCTTTCTAAGCGAAAGAAAATTGTTTTGGGTTCCTCTATGAAGTTCTTTTATTCGAACGATGACTCGATCGACAAGTCGAAAAAACGTAAGTGTTTTCATACAAAATCCGATTCCTCAATATCGATCATGTCGTCAGCACTGCGAACATAAATGTCAAAATCAAGCACATTTTATTTTACTATCGAGTGGGAGTTTTTATAGAAAAAATTTTTGTTTTTTTTTTTTGTTAAAAAACTGGAAAATAAAACTACAAACCCCACATATTTTTAATTGTTATTTTATTTAGTAAATATATTAAACAATTATTACATGCATACATGTAGTTTTCCTAAACAGTCCACTTGTTTGCTGGATGGAAGAAAATCCTGAGTTTGCCAGAGGAATGCCAGTGTTCATCGCGTCAAAATACTTATTAAATGTCGATGCAAAAAAATACTTTTAAAACACCACAAAAACTATTTCCGCACTTTCAAAATGTTTGCTTTTTTTATCACAGACTACTCTGCACAGAATACTCTGTGGTACTCTGTGTTATTTATGTATGTATTTGCTTTGGCTTGTCAAATGCAGCTGACCAGTTTTATGAAGGGTTGTATTTACACTAGAACAATTTAGTAGTTTTTTTCAATACTGCAATAAAAAATCAACTAAAACTTTAATTTACCGATCTGGCATCTCTGTAAAGTAAATGCCAAAAATTTCATGACGTAAGACTATGCGAACGCAAGCTGGCGACATAGAGGAATCCAAATTGACTCAAAATCGAGCGACTACATTTCGATCGCTTAGATTTTCTTGCGACATTGAGGAACAGGCTGTTAATTATTTATTTGCTTTAAGAGCCAAGTTCATATTTGAATATTCAAAAACTTTTACTTTTTGATACTTTCAAAAATACAAATCGTAGTAACCAATGGTGACTCGTTGTGTAGAAGGTTGCAAAGAAAAGTAGAAGTGTTGCAAAACGAAAAAAAGAAATGTTTGCTGTGTTAAAGGTTTGTTTGAACATTTCTGATTCTCATTCTGTTCATGGGAATTATGGAATAAGTAGTTAAGTTTCAAACAAACTTTTAAGAATTTTTCAAGTCTACTGATGAGTTGATTAGCACCAACGAAATGTCGTCGGCATATAGACAGCTGAAAAATACAGCAAATATTTTTTTTTTTGAAAAGGTTCATTTTTGGACCTGAATTAATAACTTTATTTGGTTTAATAAATGAGCTCAAGGTCACTTTATTCTCAATAAATATATTTTCTATTTATTGATTTATTATTCGATATTTCGATACTCCTTTGTGTATCTTCTTCAGGAAAATGTGTTTTCTAATATTTTATAAATTTTGAAATTTCAAAACAAACCATAATGACAAAATAATTGAAAAATAAAAAGAGGTTTTACATACATAAATAGGCTTTACATACATACTTATTATACAATTATATATAACTACTAGCGGACCCGGCGAACTTCGTCTCGCCCCAATTTTAAGCCTTCAGACAAACTTTAGAGTAATAATACGACACAAATGTTTAAATTTTCAATATGATTTATTTGATGTAATCAATAGAGAGCAATTTGATGAACAATGTTTTTCGTTTTTTTTCCGGCGCAAAAACAAATAACGAAGACGGTTTCCCAACTTGCGAACATGCAACGTATAGCTGACCGTGCGAAAAACAGGGAAATTCAAGATTAATCCCACAGACTTCGAGTGATTGGCCTTGCGATTTATGGATTGTCATCGCAAATGTCAATCGAACGGGGAACTGGATCCGCTTGAATTGGAAAGGAAGGTCAGTTGGAATAATGGGAGTTCGTGGGATAAGGACTTCCTCTCCTTTGAATTTGCCCATGATGATTGTCGCCTGAATCACATTGTTCATTAGGTTTTTGACGGACAGCCGCGTACCGTTGCACAATTTTGGAGGATTGAGATTCCGCAACATAATTATGATCGATCCCACCTTCAGCTGTAAATTATGCGGGGGAGTACCTGGTATATCAAGCGAGTTCAAGAATTCCGTCGGGTAGTTAGTCGCTTCATTTTGATCGGCTACGGAGTCAACAGATTTGTAGTCTAAGCTTATTCTTCGCTGCTAGTATTGCCCGTTCAGAAATCCAATCGAGACTTTTGTAATTTTGTGGAATGCCGGGGAACACTTTGCTGATGAGTTCCTCCTTGGACGATGTGAATTCACAAAAATTTTCAGGGAACGATATCAATCCAGTCGAAACATCAATAGGAATTTGGCCGTTGCCAAGCTCCAGCAGATGACTCGAGAATTCAGCAGCCGATGGGTCGTTCTGCAATGCGACTCTCATGTTTGTGGTCAATTGCAACTTCTGGACATGCCGCCACAAAGGCGAAGATTTTAGGCATGCGTTCAGTTCATCCGCAGCAGAAGATTTCGGGATGACGGGAAGTGTTTGACGGAAATCTCCGGAGAGCAATATCAAAGCCCCACCAAATCGTCTTAAATCACCTCGTAGATCGTTCATTGTTCGGTCAACTGCCTCCAAAGCTCGTTTATGCGCCATCGTGCATTCATCCCAAATGATGATTTTGCAATCTCGCATCAATTTGCCTGTCGCCGAATTCTTGGTTATTGGCACGTTGGCTCGTCAATGTGTGATGATTCATCGGCAGCTTCAAAGCGGAATGTGCAGTTCGACCGCCTTCCAACAATATGGCAGCAATTCCAGAAGATGCAACTTGTGATCTTGACCGAATTGTTGCCAGAATCAACGAAATGACGAATGTCTTGCCTGTCCCACCTGGAGCATCGAGAAAGTAAATGCCTCCTGTTCCATCCTCAACAACCTTCATTAGCGAATCGTACACGCTCTTCTGTTCGGGATTCAATAATGGCACATTTGTTTGGACTCTTTCGGCGAGCTCATCTCGATTGTATGCATATGAATGCATCGTGGATCGAACGATTGGGCGCTGGCAATCCTAATGTCGACAGGAGACTGCCGCACATGAGCAAGCACATGTCTTCGACCAGAACTAAAACTTCGTTGCGTATCTCTTCGTTAATTTTAAGATCGAAATTCAAAGTTGCCGTGCGAACTCTGTGCAAAATGTCGTCAGCCATATCGTCCTTGTATTTGTCAAACAATGCGGCTGGATTCGATGGATTATATGTGGCTGTGATGATCGCAAACAATGTACGAATTTGATTCGCTGGCGCAGAAACAATCGGCGAGCGTTAAGTCCCAATGTGAATCGTTTTCGAGCAAATTCAAACGTTGGCAAGCCTCCCGAAAAGTGGCGCACAGCACACCATCCACAGTACGAAGGGAATCGAAGGATGTGGGGCCTCTAATGTTCAGCAAAAGCAAGCGAAGATAGAAGCATTCGTCTTGGCGTGCATGAACTGTGTATATTCGTCCGAGGGCATCAGTCGAATAAACATCAGCGAAGCCAGCAACAGTATCACCTTTTTTCCGGCGTTGGAAATTCTTCGATGCAGCGTTCCATGTGTAATAGCGTGGCATTTCAGAATAGAGTAAAGTCCTTGCGAATGGATCGCTTTGGCATGTCGAAAAGAAATTTGTCAATGTTGTCGCTGGTGGTCGTTCTGCTCTTAGCGCTGCATTTGCTTCTGTAAAGTAGACACGCTGACCGTTCTCCAAGTGAACTGCAAAATGTACGACAGTCGGGTGACGTTCGTGTATCGGACCCATTGAAAATTTAAACATTTGTGTCGTATTATTACCCTAAAGTTTGTCTGAAGGCTTAAAATTGGGGCGAGACGAAGTTCGCCGGGTCCGTGGTCAAATAAGACCACTATCCAACTAAATTTGAGTAATCCAATAAGAAAATGCCTTCATTTCGATCTATTCATTATCTTTCGGATAATTGTGCTTTGCTTTAACACACACATGCATAATTCCCATAGCACTCTAATAAGAATGTGAGTGATTTCTTACTCACTCTCTTGGTTTGGTTTGTTTGGTTTTTTCTTACAAAACAAATGTAAGTCAATGTACAACGCCATCTATCGGATTTTGGCATTGACGCCAATGAGGTGTATTACACCGGTTAATTTGTAAGACGTCTCGTTACACTAAGAACTTTAATTTTTTTTTTTTCATTTGGGAAGGCATTGAGGAATAATTGCACACACAATTTCATATAAAAAAAACAATTTGCGATTTTTCCAATTTTCCTCAATTTTCCATGATTTACACTAAGAACTTTCTATTTTCTGATTTGGAAAGCCCTTAAGGAATAAAATTTCATACAAAAACTCAATTTTCGATTTTTCCAATTTTCCGACTTTTTCAGAGGGATTTTCCAAAATTTTCTTCCGCAAAGACCTTCTCCTCGAAAATACAAATAACTGACAAAAAATTTTACAGAAATCGGCCTAGCCGTTCTCATTACTATACATTTTTTACACCATTTTTATATATATAGAAGATACACATTGGTATTTAAACCATAAAGTAATTTTAAAACTAAAAAAAAAAAAACAATTCACAGCAGCGTTACCATTATTTTTAAAAAAAAAAACTTGCTATTCCAGAAAAAACACTTTTTTTTATAAAAAAAAAAAATTTTTTCCTTAACTAAACCCAAAGGACGATGAACTTATTTCGATATCGGAAATTTCATCGTAGTCCAGCACTTGATCCATATTGCTTGACGAAGCCTGCTGCTCATCTTTTCTTTTTGGTTTAACCACGAATCTACATAATTTTAAAATATACATATTTACATAAGTATATATGTAAGTGAAATTAAATATTGGGAAAGTTAATTCTTACGTATCCATTTGCATTTATTTCAGGTGTAAACAAAATATTTAAATTTAATAGATTTTTTTCAATAATTTTTTTTTTCAACACCACAGACAATTGATTGCACGTTAAATTACAATTTTGAATGAAAATCTAGGCGGCTTTATACTACCCACAATACAACAATACCATTTAGTTTTTTTTTTGGCAGAAAAGAACAAAGAAATATCAACATTTTGAAGTCATTTGTTCGCGTTTAAGTTGAACAATAGTCAGCTGGCGGCTTCCTAGTCTTAGATGCATTCATGATACAACTAATAAGGTAACCTTTTCGCTACAATATGAACAACTTCAATAAAAATAACATGCATTTTGTTTGTGTACAACTGTCAAAAAGATGCCACTTCTACATTTACAGAAGAGAGATGCACTGAGCTTACGCGGATTTGCTATCTCGTTTTGGCTGCCTTTCATATCTGCATTTTCTTGACAACCTAAAGTAGTCAGATGATTAACGGTTTAGCTGACGAGGCTACCTTGTTAGTTGCATCATGGATGCATTGATGGAAATCAATCAGAATAAACCATACACATTTAATATATATACAAGAGCTTTTCGCTGTGAAAATCTAGCCGAATCAAATGAAACAAGGCATATTCACAATTGAGTAAAAACTACAAATAACGAAAAACTATTGAATTTGAAACAGTCATAGACAAAGAGTTAAACTTGATGTATATGTATATGTAGCTCAAACGCAGACCAGGCTGTTGGGGCTTAGAGATGCCTGCCTCTAGTATGGCAAACATTGTGCAGCTCATAACTTTTGTAATTGAAGACAGATTTTGAGCTTTTTTGATTTTGCTCATCAAGACAAAGAAAAGAATAATGTATTGGAAAAGAGTTTGATGTAACATACAGTTTAAGAGATATTTCCCTGAAAATAACTACTTTTCATACAGTTTCTCTGCTTTTTCTTTTAGTTTTTCGCTTACCCCCCATTTACACAAGCAAGTAACTTGTTGCAAGTTAAGTGTACATATCAACAACCAATACACTGACAGAGACAATAAATAAAAGCTGTTGCTACTTGCTTGAATGTTTACACAGGCAATTGCAACCTCATTTTTAAAATGTCGTCAAAGAAAATGGTCTTACAAGAAAATTGCTTTCCTTTACAAAATAAAAGAATTAAATGAAAGCAATAATCACAAAACAATTATGCGGAAAAAACTACAAAATCGCTGTTCCATTTTTTATGTTTGAAAATCACTATCTTTTGCCTTTTTGTGTATTGTTTATTCTGTTTTTGTCCGTCCACATGACTTTTTAATGGCTGGGTTGCCAAAGTATTGTCATAGGAACTGTTATTGGGAAGCAAATTATACGAATAGCCTTTTTTTCTATCAAATAAATAGTAAATTCATATTAAGAGTTCATAAAAGCCACATTTTACTTAAATTTTTTTTATATTTTATCTTATTTTTTGGTATGTAAGATAAAAAAAAAATCATTCCTTGGAAATTATCTATTAAATTAAAATATCAACTTTATACGGTAACACTGTTTTTGCTTTTTGTCATTTTACCGACATGCAAGTAAAAATAATTACTGGCGATCAAAATATCTTGCAGGTGAGCTCACAACTTGCAGAAGTATGATGGTATTAGAAGAAAAAAATGTCAATGTATTGAGTTACTTGCATTTGTACTTGCGTGTGTAAATGGGGGGATATAGCTATTTCGTTAAACAACTTGTTGTAACTTAAAGCCCACTAAATAATTTGTTGTAAAATTTCAAGTAATACTCAACTAAAATATCTATTTTATATTATGTTCATGGGTCGCATTCTATAGTATGGTTGTGATTGCTGTTAATTAAAAAAAAAAAACAAAAAACATCAAAGACCCTTAGCTGGCGATCAGCTAGATGTTTCTAAGCTGCCACACTTCTCATCAGAACCCGTCCTTGAACTAAGAGGCTCATGCTTCTGAAGCGACGCTCAGCCACCCAATCTGTTGAGTTGCAACACAGTTGGGTTACCTTTGTATGGCGAGAAACTTTAATTTATTTTATTTATTTAATAGATTTATATAAATTACACAGTTTTGTAAATTAAATGTAAATTAATTATCTATAACTGGCGTAACATTAAGTTGTAAGCCAGATTGGAAAAATGAGTGCTGTACAAACAACGAAAAGAATTTTAAATAACGGGTGGTTAAATTTCAAGGGCCGATGTTGATTTTGAATAAAACACAAACTATTTAGGAAATTATTGTAATTTTATTTTATTATGATATATTGGTATTACTCAATTATGTATGGAACAAAATATCGGCCAAATGGGCGCCGCGACCACGGCGGAACACCTCCATCCGATGGTCCAAATTTTCGATGACCCTGAGGCATAATGGAGGTTCTATGCCGTTAATGTGCCGAATTATCTCATCCTTTAGCTCTTGAATTGTTGCTGGCTTATCGACGTACACCTTTTCTTTCAAATAACCCCAAAGAAAAAAGTCCAACGGTGTCAAATCACATGATCTTGGCGGCCAATTGACATCGCCATTACGTGAGATAACACGGCCATTGAATTTGTTGCGCAAAAGAGCGATTGTTTCATTAGCTGTGTGGCAAGTGGCACCGTCCTGCTGAAACCACATATCGTTCACATCCATATCTTCCAATTCGGGCCAAATAAAGTTCGTTATCATCTCACGATAGCGAACACCATTCACAGTAACTGCCTGACCGGCCTCATTTTGGAAAAAATACGGCCCGATGATGCCGCCAGCCCATAAACCGCACCAAACAGTCACTCTTTGTGGGTGCATTGGTTTTTCGACAATCACTCTTGGATTCTCATTCGCCCAAATGCGGTGATTCTCTTTATTGACGAATCCACTGAGGTGAAAATGTGCCTCATCAAATTGACCAAAAAAATCACGAAGTGCCCGATATGCATTTTGATTTGAACGCCCATTTTCATAATAAGTCTGGATAACTTTAACACGCTGTTGGATTGTGTATCTCTCCATGGTTCAAATTGAGTAAGTCTGAAATAGAGAAATGTCAAATAAAATTCGGGAAAAAACTTGGCATTTAGGTGTGGTTCACATTCAACATCGGCCCTTACAATTTAACCACCCTTTATATACATACATACCCCCTAATTCATAAAAATTATAACAGGCTTATAAGACTGTTATTTGACATATTTGTATGGAAAATCTGTCAAATAAGAGCTTTATAAACCTGTTATAATTTTTATGAATTAGACGGATATTCTTTATATATATGTATGTATGTACATATTCTTTAGTCAACATATTTATGAATAACACAGTACAACATTTTTCAGGTGATTGATTCGGGACTCAATTCTGATACTTGTTTATGAAAGTAACGCTAAAAAGAAGAACTTGTACATTATTCGTTTGGTCTTGTGTTATGTTATGTTACGAGGGCCGCCGGTCCTGAGACCGACTCACTTGGGTCCTAGAAAAGGTTCCGTTGTACCTCAAATAATAATTTAAAAATTAATTTGAAGTTAGTAAGTATCGTGTAGGGGAGTTTGTCACGTTTTAGGCTCTTTTGTTTGTCATAACTCGAGAGCCACTAGTCCGAATAAGCTGAAATTTTAAAAAATTAGGAACTACAATTGCTTTAATCTGTTCCTACAACGTTTCGCTATATAAGCAAAAATTTCGCAGTTATAAATAAATGTATGAAGAAGAAAAATATTTTTTTCCTAAAAAAATTGGATTTTTAAAAATTTTTAATTCATAAAAAATCCAAAACGGTAAAAAAAGTGTCAAGTCCTATTACTTTCACGTAAACTCGCATAACCTTTTTTTGTCATTTAACAAGAGTCGACAAACGCGTTTTAATTCCGTTTCTAAATAGAAGATATAGTAGTAGAACGAGTTGGAGCATTGAAGATTTTCAGTTTATTTTTGTTAGATATTTTAGGGTGGCTTATATATTTTGACCAAACAGAAGATATAGCAATTTTTGACGTAGTCAACTTGTTTTCTAAATGTTTATGAATTAATAAATTGCTAAGTAGATCTATTCCAAGGTACTTGCAGGTGCTAACAATTTCAATTACATTTTCTCCATAAGTCCACTTTAAGTTTTTAAATATTCTAGCACTACTGCGGAACACTAAAACTATAGATTTTACAAGGTTGACTCTTAAATTCCATAAGTTACAATATACATATATAAAGAGAGTCAATCGTAGTTTGAAGCCCACTTGGCGAATCAGACACCAGAACAATATTGTCAGCATAAAGAAGACATGTTACCAAATGTTATTCCACCAGGCAGAATATCAGCAAGAGAACATCAGGTGAGAAACTTTAATTTTGTAAACAAATTTGTATCAATTCCAGAGATTGTAGAGTAATACCTTGTTCATACATGCATTTCTAATTGAGATAATATTCAGTTTATTGACATAATATTTTTTGCGTTCATACATACAAATATTGCGCTAACTCAATTAGTATTTCACAGCTGGAAAAAAGTTGTTGTTTTTGTTTTGGTAGTGAGAAAGAAAAAGTGAAAAATATTTTGTTATTTTGTTTTGTTGACATTTATCTCGTCATTCATCTCGCATTGTATACTTTTGCTTATTAAACACATCTTTTACAGTGTTGTGTTTCATCTTTTTCTCAATATTCAAAGCAATTTTGAGTTTATTAAGCAATAACTTTATTGACTTTTTGTATGGAATATTGAGCTCAATAATTGACTTTATTGCGATTATCTCAATAGAGGCGCATGTATGAACATGGTATAAAAGAGATAAAAAGAGAGATGTGAGCGAAAGCGGGCACACACTTGGCTGTGCGTGCAAATTCCTTTTCTGTTGCTATTCAAAATGTTAACAAAAATCTACATACATTTGCTCTGAAACTTGTTCTGTAAAATGTGATATATAGAAAAAAATATCGAAAATTTGTATTTACATATGTACATGAAAAATTGCTACAGGTAACGTTTTACTATGCAAATGTTTTCAAACGCTTAAAAACGTTTTTAAAACGATAAATAAGTGGCAGAAGCACCGAATGGATAGAAAAACACCTTGTTTTTATCACTTAAATGCTCAAATAGCCACACTGCACGTTTGTATGTCGTCGCATTTAGCTTTATTCCTGTTTTTAAGTAACTTGAAGCAAACGCTTTTGCCATTCAGCGCACGTTCGAAGATGTTGTGACATACCATACTCCACATAAGAAGACTTGAAATCTAAAATCGATTGTTCTCATCATTGATTTCCTCATCATTATTTTTATTAAGAATTTAACGAAAAAAATGCGCTATATTTGTATTGAATACGCACACATACACACACATATATCGTCACCTGAAATGCAAAAGGGCGCAACAACACATTTTAACATTTTACAGGAGAGCCGAAAAAGCTTCATAAAATCGAAACTATAGAAGTTACCTTTATAATTTTTTCAATATGTCATTAAAATACGATGATACACTTACTATTTCGTAAGACAAAATTTGCTTTCAACATAGTCTTTATTGGTTGTGTGGGATGCGCCCTTTTGAATTCAAAAGACCTGAAATCAAAAGGGCGTAACATTAGAAATTTTCTTAAAGTGAAAATATATGATTTGCTAGTCAAGTTTGAAGGCATAAGAAGTATAAATAGAGATGCTTTTTATATGTGTTCAATTTTATTAAGTTTATAAATTTTTTTAGTAACTAAAAATTTAAAAACAATACAACATTTCATTAAATAACGGCTAAAAAAAATTAAAGATGAATTCATTGCACATTCACAAAACTGAATGTGGGCTTAGTATAAAGGTGGGATCACACGACTGCCGCAATGCACCAATTTTACACAATTTTTATTGGGCTGAATTGGAGCATAATAAAAAAATTTGTCCCAATCAAATTCTCTGCAATCACATGATTGTGACATTTTACTGAAATTTTATTGTCGCAAATTGCCGCAAAAAAATTTAGTACCAATAATTGCCGCATTGTTATATTATACGGCAACTGTGAGAAACAGCTGTTGTAGCTGATGACAAACTTTGTTTTCCCAAAAAAAAAAAAAAATTAATTAAATGTTAAAAATATGGTTTGTTCATTAAAAAGAAAGAAAATTGCTTCGGCTATTATTATAATGTTGTGCGGGCTGAAAAAAGCAAAAAATGAAAATAGTAACAACAATTGAATTTTACTGATTGAAAAGCAGAAATCATGTTTGGAAGACGCGTTTAAACAGTTTTGAAACTAAATACATGTATACATATGCATATTATTGGCGCGTATTGTCTTCTTTGGTTGCCGCATGAGAACACAATAAATATTGGTGCATTTTTAGAATTTTTATTGGTGATTAGTTGTATGTCAAGTGTTCACATGGTTGTCGCATCAGGGTTGTATTTGATTGGGACAAATAGGAACAACATTCGTTTTGGTTGCCGCATGAGCCAATAAATTGTTCTATCACACGATTGGCACACAAAATGTAACAAAAATTGGTGCATTGCGGCAATCGTATGATCCCACCTTAAGAATTTTCTATGGTTAGTTTTTATGAATATTGGGTTAATCTTCAAACGGAATGTTGTCATAAAATAAGAGGCAATCTGCAGTTATTAATGTTTTCTGATCTTTCAAAGTTTTAATCTCTCCATATGTAATTGCGCGAAATCCTTTTTAGATCATTGTGAAAGTTCTCGATGTTCATCTTCTATATTAGTTTTGAAATAAATGACTCCGGTTGGATCATATGCTAAAGCTCGTATCATATTAACAGTGTCATCACCAGAGTTTCTAGCTAATAAAATATATTTTTACAAATAAGTATTAGTATGTAAGTAATAGTCTTTCAGATTGGTGACTATTATAAAAAATCACATATTTGGAATACATTCATAATTACAGAAATAGGTGTGGTTTAAATGATTAGCATTCAGCGGGAAAGGTAATTTTCGTGCACTTTTAATTATGTACATATGTATGTATATCGACCAGCTGCAACGGCAAATTTACTTGCTTATTTTTTAGTTTTCTCTCAATGAGAGAGTGTGTAGCATCGCACACCATTTGAGTATGTCCTACAACCACAAGTAATTGTGCTCGATCGTTCCAGTTTTCTCAGCACAGAACAAGAAAAAAGCTTCCGCTAGAATGGCGTTTCGGTTTTGATAGCAAAAACCATCTGGACTTTGTGATATTACCTTTTCTAAATGTTTCATAATGCATGTTGCGAAAGAAGATGACGTTAGGTCGTCTTCCTTCTCGTCCCATATATGGTTATCTGATGATAAGCATGTGTATTAACATTGTATATCGTAAAGTTGTGTACTTGAAGTTTTGTTTTACAATACGGAGAGCTAGCGTTAGTCTGACTGCTTGCATAATTTTTTTATTATCCAACACAAAAAAAAAATGTATTTAAATTTGAGAGTTTTTACAGTGCACCTTATGACTTAGTGTGGGTTGCGCCCATTTGACTTAAGAAAAAACAAATTTGTTGTGATGCCCTTTTGTATTTCTTTAAGAAAGTCCTTGTTTTTGACATTAGGACTGTAAAAGTTTATCAGAACATGTATTTTGATTTGCTCTACCATAATCAGTAAAACGCCCCATTTTGATTTTTGTTGTTGTTGCGACCTTTTGCATTTCAGGTGACGATATGCTTTATATCCCAGATTGCCAACTCGATCGTCACCAACAACATTCGCAGCAGTTCAGTTACACTATTCAACAGAAAATAAAAATCAGTTCGTCTGAGCATTTGTTTTACTATTTTTGTATGCAATAAGGAAAGTCACCCAAGTCTATTCAATCATTTACTTTCCACTATATTCTAATTGTTTTTAAGAATATCGCGAAAGAAATATTGGCACAACTGGCAGGAGTCACTCAACTCACTAATTACAGTTAACAAATTCATAGCAGACACAGGGCGATTCTGTACCAAAAATTCCAATTATTTATAATGCTGACGCATTATCTTGCATGTATAGTATCTGCATTGAAGCAAGAGGCACCTGAGAAGCCCTTGGGCCTTATTTTTAATGTCTCGTTCGGAACTTAGTCAACTCATACAGTGGAATTCTGGTGAAACGTTAAAACGATACTCGTATCATTAAAATAAATTTAAAGATATTTTTACCGATTTTGCTATTTATGCCCGTATGACACTACATTTTTCTTGCATTGTTTAAGTTTTGGAGAACAGTGCAAATACAATGTAAGAGTAGAATTTAGTATGTGCAAAGAGTTCAGCTATATTAAGATAAATGCAAAACTGTCAACATTTTCGTTGAAGTTATCGATAAACAATAAGGTAATGTCAAAAAAAAAATGTAAAATTTTTCAACTTAAAATTGACATTTCAAACTTGAATGTTGCTGTGTCAGCGGTTTATGGACAATTTTTGCGATTTAATGCTTATTTTTTGGAAATTTTTTTTCCTAGCGCTTTCCTGAAATAAAAAGAATACAACACTTACAAAAAAGATGCCAGTTTTGTTGACGTTTTGAATATCTGGTTCTTTCTAGCAATTGCTGTTTCTTTCTATCAATTCTATACCAATTAATGAAAGAAAAATTAAGTATCTAACGGACTTTAGTAACATTTTAACACTGTTCGCAGTCGACTGTCACTTTACTGCACGCCGTCAATATTTTCACGACCAACATTTACATATATACTATATGTGATGTTTATTTAACCAGTGCAGAGTATTTTGTGTTTAAAGTGTAAGCACACAAATTAAAACAATAATAAAAACATATTTATTTTACTTACCTTAGAAAAAATTAAATATTATTTAAAAAAAAATACTTAAAAAATTTTAATAGTTACAACAGTACGCAAAACTACAGCTGTGTACTCTCGTTAAAATTATATTACAGAATCACACAACCGTTACTGCAAGCTATGACATATGTAAATCACTGAAAGTTACGGAATCGCACCTCTAGGTTCCGCATGACATGGTATCAGGTAGACTTTTTTTATATTTTATACCCAAAACTCATGCCTCCTTAACAAAGTGTAAAATCGTGTTGAGCTGTGCTACTGACGACCTTTTCGACTAAGAACCTTAGAAGTGTAATTCAGACTGCCATGCAACCTCGCCGCGCTAAAAAAATGGATATACATACATACATATGTAGATACCCATGCACATTAAACAGATTGATTTAGAAATCGATACTGTGTCATATATTTTCGATAGCTTATAGTAAAAGGAAAAAATCTTCTACTACAACTTATCAAAAAAAGAAATGCGTTCGGGGGACCCCCGATAGGAACGAAGTTCCTTACTTTTTTTTCATCTTTGAATGTAATACAACGTGAAATCTGTATGTTTTATTTTGTGTTGTTTTTAAAATTTTGAAATTTTATGATTCCTTAAATTTTTGGAACGTTTTCCAACTAATTAATATTTATTTGTATGTGTCTCCGCTGCTGTCACTGCCCTGTCGGCAACTCAGTTAACTAATAATGAATTACAAGCTAACTTTTTTACAACTGGTGGTGGTTGACACTTAGATTATTTTCAATGGAGATGACTGACTATTTTAACATTACGATGTCCTAGGAGGTAGTCAATTGTCCGACGCTGCATTACTTTTCAACTAACTTCAAGTTAACTACTTCAAAGTCAGTACATACAGAAAAAAATGTAGAAATCAAGGCTGATTTTACATTTTTCGGTGGTAATAGTTATTATATTTTATTAACTTAAATTTCATCACACTTTTTTTTTTTTTTTTTTGTTAGCCTCCGGTGGTATTCGAACCACTAAGCCTCAAGACTGGTGAGCAGCCACCATAACCCATTCAGCCATCGCTACATTTAAAACGAATGCGACAATAGGCAATTTAATTCAAGAGTTATTTACCGTGTATGTGTGTATGTTAGTATTTGAATTTTGAGTGAACTCTGCACTACGTTTCGATTGTATTGTAGCTAATTTGAAGCTAGTCCATAAAAGTTAACGTGAAGTTAATTATTTTAGTAGTCGACTACCAATTTGCTGGCAGGGTGGAGACACTGCCAATCATACACAATTGCTTTTCGACAGTACACCAATACATATAAACAGCTCACACGCTTTCGTGACGATTTCTACTAATTTCCACTACCAGCAAGCCGCGTTAAGGAACTTCGTTCCAAAAAAAATATCATGTTCGAATAAACTTTGTATGACCATCCCTCAGCTATTTTATCACTCAAATACTTTTTAGAACAAATAGATCAGAACGCTCCCATGGGGGGCTCTCATACAGGAAAAAATTGAAAGTCGGACGCCTCGAGTTGCTCTACAACATATAAAAATGTGGTTTTTTAATATGTAGTGCAACTTTTTTCCCTCATGCCAAAAGCTATCGGGAAATCGATAGCACAATATCGAAAGTATAACTGTATATCAACGCTGAAAAGCGCGCATTAGAGAGTGTGGTTGTCGTGAAAATATCGTGTCACGCGTGATCGTGATTAAATTTTGGAAAAATTCCGCGAGAGTGCGTGAACGTGATTTAAAATTAAAATTTCGTGCGTGAGTACCAAAGTTAAGACACTAACCTTTTTTGGTGCGCAGCTTTTTCCGTATATTATTTTACTTCATCTCAATCTCGCTGGATAGATTTTTTTTTGCAAGGAAAGGTAATTGAAAAATCGTTGGGGAAAATAGTTCTATAGGCAATTTTGACCCAATAGGCTGTATGTAGTGCAAACCCAAACATTGAATCATTAGTTATATGTACTTATGAAGATTGTTTATTTTATTAATATTAATACCCTGAAAGCACAAGACGTTAAGATCAAAAAGCATGGATTGCAAAGAGCAAACCAATTAGTAGAAGAAAAAACTTTGATATGTATGTAGTTATATATGACGCATATGAGGAGATTTCGTGCTGTAACCACAGAGTATGAACAGAGATGAAACGCGACCAGAACGAGATAGCGAGTCAGCGCGAAGCTCTGTGCGTCTCGTTTTCACAATCGCTCGAGAACTTGTAGTCAAAAAACAAAACAAAAAAACATTTTTTACAGTTCCTTTTTGTTATGCTTTGTGTATGCGGTAAGAAAAAGTGGTGCTTTTTAAGCTGTAAGAGATAGAGAGATGAAGTTTATACAATATGCATATGTATTCACATATGCCATTCCATGCGTACATTACACATACGTACGGAACCCTAAGTGTGCGAGCCAGCCTCGTACTTGACTGAATTTATTTTATTATAAATTTATGAAATGTTTAAAAAGTATATTAAATGGTTTTTTATAATATAAAATTTTATAGTGTTCATTATTTATAATGTGCTAAACAAAATTTACTTATGGTTTATTTTGTGATTTTAAGGACAGTGTTTTAGTTGTACTTTGTAGTACAATTTACTTTTCATTTAATTTAAATGATTAAATTTGTGCTGTTTCGGTGGTGGTTGTTCATAAAAACGTGTTGTTTTTTGTTTTGTTTACATTTGTTTTTCGCATAAAATGCATACTATAGCCAATCTCTTTACACAAACTGTCTAGCAGTTGATTTGAGCCATTTACAAATGTCACTTTTTTCCTCTCTGTGTACTCTGTGGTTGTAACACCCCAGTTCTTCATGAACAAACGCTGAATGATTTTTTGGATAAGTAATACTTTTCAAAAAAGAAAATACATACATAATTCGAAAAACAGTCGTATTGAAAATTAAATTGCATCATGCAGAAAAATTAAAAATTAGTGCCAGCTGTAACATTTTGAAATGTGCGGTAGTCTGCGCGAAATTTTTTTTTATTTTGAACAAATTTTAGGTATTTCTTTCGTACAATTAATCAAAATATTAAATAATCTCATATGTAAATACATAAATATATGCACATAGTATACATACATACATAAGAATATACCCTGCCAGCAAATTGGTAGTCGACTACTAAAATAATTAACTTCACGTTAACTTTTATGGACTAGCTTCAAATTAGCTACAATACAATCGAAACGTAGTGCAGAGTTCACTCAAAATTCAAATACTAACATACACACATACACGGTAAATAACTCTTGAATTAAATTGCCTATTGTCGCATTCGTTTTAAATGTAGCGATGGCTGAATGGGTTAAGGTGGCTGCTCACCAGTCTTGAGGCTTAGTGGTTCGAATACCACCAGAGGCTAACAAAAAAAAAAAAAAGTGTGATGAAATTTAAGTTAATAAAATATAATAACTATTACCACCGAAAAATGTAAAATCAGCCTTGATTTGTACATTTTTTTCTGTATGTACTGACTTTGAAGTAGTTAACTTGAAGTTAGTTGAAAAGTAATGCAGCGTCGGACAATTGACTACCTCCTAGGACATCGTAATGTTAAAATAGTCAGTCATCTCCATTGAAAATAATCTAAGTGTCAACCACCACCAGTTGTAAAAAAGTTAGCTTGTAATTCATTATTAGTTAACTGAGTTGCCGGCAGGGTATAAACATCCATATATGTATGTATATTTTTATTCAAAATAAATATTGATTTACCAAATCAGAGATCTACATTCGTACAGCGTCTTTTTATGAAAACTTTGTTTCATTAAACTTAAAGATATGTACATATGTATATGTACATGCGAGTACGTACATACATACATAGATAATACATTTGTAATGATTAAAACGGAAATTAATTTAACCCATTAGTGCACGGGAACTTTTAAACAAAGTTCTTTTGAAATTTGCTATTAAAAACTTCCATAGAAATAGTTTTCATACAATTTATTAAAAAAAAAAATTCATTGTTAAATTAATTATTCAGCTTTTGATCTTTGGTTTTTTTTATAAAAAATAATTTTAAACAACTATTTATTCATTTTCAATATTTCGCTAACAATTTGTTGGCATCTTCAGGAAAATAATTATAACATTCAAAAAACAAAAAATAAATGATTGAAAAAATAAACCAATAAAATGATCACGAATCAGCAAGATTGAAGAAAAATCAACATGTTCGGAATGTCATCAACCAGCTTAGGGCAATCGGGAATAAATTAATCAACACCAAATCAAGCATAACATTTTTAATAAGATGCAGGGATTCAGGAATCATTCCAAAATTTATTTTAAATTCAATGTTTGTTAATCAAATTTTTTCAATAATTTATTTTTTGTTTTTTGAATATTATAATTATTTTCCTGAAGATGCCAACAGATTGTAGGTGAAATATTGAAAATTGAAAATAAATAAATAATTGCTCAAAATTATTTTTATAAAAAAAAACCAAATTTTTCCAATAACTTATTTTATGTTTTTTGAATATTATAATTATTTTCCTGAAGATGCCAACAAATTGTTGGTGAAGTATTGAAAATAAATAAATAATTGCTTAAAATTATTTTAACAAAAAAAAACCAAAGATCAAAAGCTGAATAATTAATTTAACAATATAAAGATCAAATAATATAAAAATAAAAATAAAATTAATTTTGTGGTTTTTAGAAAGAGTCCCTTATAAGGGACATTATGCAACATCGTCCCTTAGAGTGTGAAATCTTTTAAAACATTCTTTTGGATGAAGGCGTTTATTACATTTGATGCAAATGAAATTTGACTTCCTGCCGCAGTTTGCACATCTCTTGTCAGTTTTGGAGCAGTCTATTAGATGATTTCTACCGTCATACCGTGTATCAGTATTAGAATTTGATGCTCTGCAACCCCTTATAGAAGGCATGCCGTACGTTTCTAAGTAAGAAGTAGCTATATACCGCCGGAATTGTAACAAATTTGTACAATGTGGAGAATTTGGCTGCATTGTTCTAATAAGTAGCCAACCATTCACTACCGAAGCATCCAATAGATATGCGAAAAATAGTTGTTATTTATCGCGATCTATAAACAACAACTAACTGGTCTGATCCATTTTGTCAACACCACCCATACCTACCATATTGTAATGTTTGCGGAGTTAGCTTCGATGCTAGGAGGTATAGCTTCGCACTCAGTTACAATTTCGTATGTTGGAGTTTTTTTTTTTGTCCAATGAATTTTAGATCCAGATTGCTGCTGAGCATATTTTGCAAGAGGCTCGTGATCACTTTCACTCTATTCGTCTGCACTAGCAACACGTTGTACTTCCAACTCTACATTTAACAATTTTGGACCCAAGTGATTTAGATTTCCTTCATGTTCATCATCGTCGTGGTCTGTATCCTTTCCATCTAAAGGAGGTATTGCAAATATGTCGATATTTTCAAAGTTCTGGTCAAGATCTTCCAATTGTTCTAAAATTTCAACAACTCTGTAAGTAAGTCTGTATAATAATAGTTATAAAATTACCCATAGAGAATAGTGTCCCTTTAAAGGGACATGCATAAAAGACGCCTATTGCTTATGTTTTTAAAACTAAATAGTTTTGGTTATCCAATATAAACACAAAACTAAAAAATATAAATACAGGGTAAGGTCTTTATTTATTATTATTATTTTTTTTTTAACCATTACTTACCCTCCACGTGTGTTATGAATTTTATTTTTCCGATTTTACATTTTTTGCACAATGTTACGCACGCAACAGAACTAATATGAAGTAAACACTTGTTGCTATGACCACGGCGCACAAGAGAATGAGATGCTGAACGAAATTTACATTTTTAATTCTTAATTTCGCAGTAAAGTAGAGTAATAAGCATGTTCCTTTAAAGGGACTTTAGGCACTAATGGGTTAATACAAGGAGTACCATAAAAATAAATATTTATCTGGATTTGCACAGATTTCGTTTTGGTCAAGCTCTGCGGAAGAAAGTAGCAAAAAAGACAAAATCTTGTTAGAATACTTACATAAAATATTCTAGAGGTGCATCTCTTATGTAAATATAATAAAATTATGTCACATGTAAGGGCTTGCATTGTTATGAATGTCCTAATTGCCTGGAAACATCCGAAACAGGCCTGGCTACTTAACTTGTTGGGAGGGCCAAGCCGGCGGACTAGAAGGTCAGAGACAAAAAGGTTGGAGCATATTGAATTTGCTGATCATAAGAAGAGAATGTCTCTCTAGAAACACGAAGGTAAAAACACTTGCTCAAGGCAACAATCAAGTGATTTGTACTCAATACAAGGTACAGTCTACCAGAAGTGAAGATAATCTATTGGATAGAATTAACGACATTGTGGGAAATAATGCAGTCATCATCAATGCTGTAGAAGAGGGAACAAAGAAACTTGGTCTCATCATTAACAAAGATGAGACCATCCAATCATCTGATTATCTGTGCTACGGCAAAGTTCCCGTATTTCGTGGCAACATCCGAAACCTCGAAACAAAGAGATGGTCTAGGGTCACTTGTGTCACCAATGATCAAATACCAACACTTGCCAATATCATGGCCACAGTCAATACCAATGCCTTAACTGTTGCACACTATTCAGAAAGTCCCAAAAATCCGATTTATCACTACAACTTATTGGGTAATTTTGTGAGACATCTGATCGAATATAATAATCCAGCATTACGACAAAGAGTTGCAAATTTCCTCAAGACACCAGCACTCCTAGAAGATTTTGGTTACAAGATTGCAACACTCTACTTAGATCCCTGCCTTGTTGGTGTCTGCGGAACATCCTTAACCCGTTTTCTCATTAGACAATTTCCTGATGCAGTTACAGAAAATCTAACATTTCTTAAAATGGTATATGCAGGTACATACAATCTACAGCTGAAATGCATGATGGCTGGGATGGGTAAGTTGGTTGAAGATCCATTGTCTCTCAACCTACCAAGAGGTATCAGTTCGGTGACCATGATTAAAAATGATATTAAAGAGCAAATGATGCAAAATGTCGAAGAGATAAGAAACGAAGTAGTTCGTGATGCAGTGTCTTATTTGCAGTCTCATGAGGCAAGTTTACTGAATTTCCTATTCACAATCATGCCCAGATTTCCCCGATTCCTGAGTGAGTTCAAAGCCGCAACCTACTTGGGTATTACCGAGTCACTTGTTGGTTTATTTCAAAATGCAAAGACAATTCGGAATCTTTTCCGAGCCAAACTTGAAAATTCCTTAGATGAGGTGGTCGTCAAAAGTGAGGTATCTGCATATTGTTTTCTCTTTAAATTTCCGTCCTATCTGGAACCCACTCCAATGTGGGTCTGCTCAGCGGGTCATGCAGATCTCTTAAGAGAATTAAGCTGGGGTTCAGATTTAGTTGGTGCCACCATTCCACATTCAGCGGAGTTGATAGGGAACTTCACATCTGAAGCTTGTCGATGTACTGTATGTCTCCAACCAGATCAGGCAGGTAGATATGTGAGTTTGGTTATCCCGTCCGGATTAATTGATTACTAGGACAAAAGAGGACCATATCCCGCTTACATGGGATCCGTGACTTCTGAATCAACAAGTATAGTTCAACCCTGGGAACGAACCACCAATATTCCACTCATCGAGAGAGCAGCCAAGCTGAGAAACTCCATAGGATAGTTCATAGATCCAGACTCCAACTTGGCAGGTACCATATACAATAATTTAGAGTCACTAACGGGGGAAGACTGGTCAACGGGCAACCGAGGCTTTCGCAGAACCGGTTCAGCCTTGCATCGCTTTAGCTGCTCCCGACAAAGTGCAGGAGGTTTCGCAGCCCAGAGTCCGGTTAAGCTTACCAGAATGGCAACTACAACAAGCACACTGCAAGATCTCGGTGATACAAATTACGACTTCATGTTCCAATCCTGTATAATATATTCGCAAGTCACTGCAGGTGAAGTCCACGACTCAAATCCATCACACAAGTATTACCACCCACTTCCAAATAAGATGCACATCTTGCATTCGTCCCATAACAGAACCAAAACTAGAGACTACAGCTCCTGTCACTTTCCCCAGAGTTTCCAACATTCTAGCAAAGTGGAAACCTTCCACAGCACTTTGGTCTAAAGAACGTCCGGTCTATAGTACTGTGTACTCCGACTGGTCTGCCCTCATAGGCTTCGATAAATCCTTCAACATTGGAAGAGCAGAAGGCTTTATAGTTGGTGATCAAGTGTTTTCACAGGTGAATTTCGTCATTCAGGGATCTCTATTCCCCATGAATCTTGCCAGAAAAGTGGATCCACAGGCGTATATGGAAGGTATGCTTGACGGGATTGTCCGTGCTGCAGCAGTCAATGCGGTTTATCGGTGGTCCGTGTCAACATTAACAGATCCCAGATCAGCTCTATTGGGGCCAACTGACTACCTGATTAGAAAAATATCGCTCGAGCCTGCGCTACAAAACATTTGGCGAAATCCGAATTTTGTTGCTCAGTTGTCAACCGCCCCACACTCAATTCCACCATCCTACCCGCTAACTGAGGGCGACCTTGGCAGATTTGGTCTGAATTACCTAGAATATCGGTATCTTGCAACCGGAGATTATGGTCGCTCCTTAAGACTTGAGCGGAAACATCCATGGGTCTTCTCTGACATAAATGATCTATCAACAGTCACAATTCTCGGACTTTCTACACATCTCACTAGATCGCTATATGCAACACATCGGGATGCAAATGCAAAATCGTATGTCAGAGAAATGAAGAATCTAATAACGGTGGTAAAATCTGATCCAAAAGCTTTACAATTAGAGACACTCCTGCCTTATATTTCACGTTTGAAATACACCGATCAAGAGGTTAGGCATGCAGCCAAATCAATACCTAGCAGGAGGGTAAATAGTCAATTAATCACAGAAGATACACCATGGGGATCTGAAGCTTATGTTGGAATCTCGAAAATTGAAGTCGACTTCACACCTGTTGAACATCCTATGCCTTTTATTGGGGTTATTCCTCGAATTGCAGATCCCTTAATTTCAGGTCTCCGCTTAAACCAATGTGCAACTGGCGCTCATTATAAACTTAGATCAATCATCCGAGGTTTGAACATCCGGTTCGGTGATGCCCTGTATGCTGGAGATGGGTCGGGAGGCATGAGTTCATGCTTATTGCTGGAGAATTCACATTGCAGAGTCATCTTCAACAGCCTATTGGATTTAAAAGATGTAAACCTGCGAGGAGCCTATCCCGCTCCTCCATCTGCTATAAATATGATACCGAGTATTAGGAGACGATGTGTCAACTTGGATTCCTGCTGGAACAATCCTAGCAATCTTGCTCACAGATCTACATGGGATTACTTCAAAATGCTAATTCAGGAATCTAACTTGAGAGTAAATTTATTGGTTTGAGATATGGAGTTCAGATCTTTAGACGAATACCTTAAAATTATCGCACTTTTCAGCGAATACACACCCCAAATTCTCGTGCCTAATTGTACTGTTATATTTTTTTGAACATATTGTATCAGAACACGGAATTCTATTTTCCTATGCTAAATATTTCTCAAAGACATTACTCTGTTACACTGATATCACAACAAGAATTATATTTTGTTGAGTTTCTGAAGGAAGCCCAAATCGCTACATATTGGTGACTTTTTTTTATCAAATTGTCAACAGAGTGTCTACAGTTTTTTGTTTTATGAATAGTGTTGTGATTGTTGAAATTTGTAAGCCCACCAACATCGTGAAATAAAAATCGTTTTTATTTGGAAAGAAAACATTGATTTGACAACATTGTTAATAAGTAGACAAATTTTATTTCTTGATTTTTCA
Source organism: Sturmia bella (assembly GCA_963662145.1). NCBI lineage: Eukaryota > Metazoa > Arthropoda > Insecta > Diptera > Tachinidae > Sturmia > Sturmia bella. The sequence goes on from OY759172.1 coordinate 43,089,788, forward strand.
ATTGAGTTTCTCTACTGACATTTCTTTCAGAGTAGCGACAGTGTCTATAGAAAGTCAATAGTACTATGGTCGCATAGAACCAGTAGTTGATTTGCAATGACAAGCACATGTTGAATGTCAACAGAAAAAATCATTGCATGAGGTATAATATGCCACTAGTACTGGTGACCATGTCAATAATAAATCACTAGAGTTTTTCTACTGACATTTTGTTCAGAGATATTATGTATAATTAAAATATATGTTATTTATGCATATTCAAATATGAACTTAATTATTTATTTGCTTTAAGAGTCAATTGAAATGTATTAAATCAGTTCCATTGAAATGAACCATTTTTACAAAATGTTTGCTGTCTTTTTCAGCTGTCTAAGTGCCGATGACATTTCGTTGGTGCTAATCAACACATCAGTAGACTTGAAAAATTCTTAAAAGTTTGTTTGAAACTTAACTACTTATTCCACAATTCCCATGAACAAAATGAGAATCAGAAATGTTCAAACAAACCCTTAACCCACGAAATGTCGTCGGCATTTAGACAGCTGAAAAAGACAGCAAACATTTCGTAAAAAGGGTTCATTTTTGAACCTGAATTAATACATTTATGCATACGTTTTTTTAATTTAATTTTTTTTTTGGAGATTGCTGCAAGTTGGTACCTTAGTTCACTTCTGGCTCAGCAATTAACTCACCTCTTTGTGTTATCGTCAACAGCAAGGACTGAGTCTGAATTTCTACAGTAGTGGGGTAACGGTGTACAAAGTGTTTTAGCAGAGTGCCTTGTCATAGTTGAATAATTAATAAAGATTGAACTGAAAGTAGAATTGAGTGTATTTTATGACGTTTGCAATTAAAGAAGCCACAAAAATCGTTTTAATTAAAGGGTAAATTCGTAACAATATAGTAGACAATTCTTGGACTGTCCATAGTCTTGTTGCTTGAAGTAAACTAAAAGGGTTTTCATGATGGTAGCTGTGCAAGTTTGCAGTGCATTTTATGGTTGATCGTGAGTGCACCGTTTTTTTTTTTTTGTGCAAATCTGCTATATTGTCCATGGGCGACAAGTTGGTGCGCAGCCGCCGCCGACTTTATTGTGTTACAAGGCGCTGCCGATCTTATTTGGTTTTTGGAAGGACATCGATATAAATTAAAACGAATATATAATAAAGATTGCAGTACGGAATTGGTCTTGTGTTTTCTCACCAAAATGGACGCCGTTTATTAAAATTAATATAATTTTAATAAACTAAAACCCGATGTGTTCTTTTGCTATTATTAAGTTAAAGTTTATGTTTGCATTTGTTGAAAAAATCTTGCTTTTAACCCACATGTATATGCTTTTTTTATTGTGTTAAAATTGTGCGTCACCGCCGTTATTTTTTGTCTACTCCGCGGAAAACTACTAGTCGGCTAAAGGGGTTTTTTTTAGTGCAAATGAGGGCAATAATCTCCTTAGAGCTCAAGGCCTTTTCGATATCCCGAACCAGTTTGTGTAATGCCGTGACAGTAGATTTGCCCTTCTGATAGGCAAATTGTAATCCATGAAGTGGATTGAGGGAGAGTACCTGTTCCCTGAGGTATTGGTCCAATATATTCTCCATTGTTTTTAGCATGGAGGAAGATAGGCTGATTGGTATGTAGGATTTGGCGTATTCCGAGGGTTTGTTCCCACCCTAGGGTATAAACATAACTCGTACCTGCCGCCAAATCTTTGGAACATATCCCAGTGTTAAACTCGATCTGAAGATCCCGACCATCATACGAGTGAGGGTCGAGTTCTCCTTTGATAGCAAATTTGGGAATATGCCGTCCGGTCCTGGGGATTTGTAAGGTCCAAACGAGTTAATAGCCAATTCCAGCTTTATGAATGTTATTATTTTCCAGGTAGTGGTTATACCTGTGTACCAGTCCCGGGTTCTTAAAGCTTGCAGTCAGGAAAATGAGTCTTAAGGAGAAGCTCTAATGTCCCATTGAAAGTGTCAGTGTATCAGGCCCCTTGAATGTGCCAACCTGGCTGTAGCAGGAGTGTCGTTTAGTTCCTCACAGAGGAGTGTCCATGACTTTCTCTTAGATTTCCTCAGCTCCTTGTTATATGTGGTCAGGGCTTCTCTACACCTGTCCCAATCTCCTGATTATTTGGCCCTGTCGAACTCTCCTCTTGTTATACCCCGTAGCTTTTCAAGATTCCTGTTCCACAAAGGTGCCCTCTTCGTGGAAGATTTAGTCTTGAGCGGACAGCTGTCTTGAAATGAGGATATGATCATGTCAGTAAGTTTTGCAACAGAGGAGTCCAACTCCTACTTTTGTATTTTGAGTGTTTGGGCCCCGAATTCGGCCTTTTAATATTCAGGGCTCTTGGATGAGCCCTATTTTTATGAAATCCTCAGTAAATCTTCTGCTGAGCTCAGCCGACGCAGCCTTAGCGTGGCGAAGATTTGCTTGGAGGCATCTCATAGTTGTTTATTTCTGTAAATTTGTAGGTTTGGAAGGAGTGCTTTCGCCCTCTTCCATTTGTTTAGCCAACTCTTCCGTGCTGACTACTGCAGTTTTTAGCTCAAGGGTTGCCTGGCTAAAACGAAAGTTTATGCTGCCTTTGGTTTCCGTAAAGCTGACTGCTGATTTTTTTTCCACAGCGATTACCAATGTTACATGAGAGCCTTTTTCAACTATTTTTAGTGTCCGCCATGTTTCAGCGACGAGACCTTTGTTCTGCCCTTGGATCTATTCTGGTCCAAGATCTTTTTATTTCCCATTGTCTTCGCGTTTGGAAAGTAGCCTACCGCAACTCGCGGATGGGGAATCTTGTGTTCCTCTGTGGCCATCAATGGGATCCCTTCCCATGGCAATAGTTTGTCGATAATCGCCTTTACCCAGTCAGCTGAGCTGCTGTCCTTCCTTACAATAAAAGCATTAGGGGTTAGCATTAAATTCAAATACTTACATTTGCTGTTTTAAATACACAAATTCGATGAAAATAAGAGATAAATGAAAATTGTATTCTCTTTATACGTCCAAGGTATTTGTATTTGCAAAGAAATAGAAATTGTAAACCAAAAAGCAAACAAAAAATCATTCATTTGTATGTGGGTATGTACATATGTATGTTGAAACACTGAACCAAAAGTAAATACTTTAAAAGTTTTAAATACTTTACAGACACTTGGGAGTAAAGCTACATTTTGTTTGCTTTGTTTTTTTTTCACTTTGCTATACAAGTCGCAGCAAGTAGGAATAACTTGGACGTATAAAGAAAATAACATGTGTCTCTTGTTTTCTTTGAATCTGCTTTGTTCGTCGTTTTTTTATTTAAACTCAAACTAAGTGTATTTGAAAAAAGAAGCAAATGTATTTGAATTTAAATACACTTGGTGCTAACCCCTAGTGTTTATCCAATTTAATTTGTGAAAAAATGTTTGCCAGTTATTGCACAGTGGCACGTTGCAACTTTGAATATCCGTAGTACAGTATTTTTCGGTTAATTAACCCTACGGTTAATTGGTTTCCACGCTTAATTGAACCACATGATCGGGCAAAAAAAATATTGCATACGAACACCATGTGAATTTCCTCGGATAATTGAACCCGGTTAATTGATTTTCTCGCTTAATTCGTTCAAAATTCATGTCATCAAAAATAAATTTCCTCTTACTTTTAGCCGGTTAATTGCATTGAAAAATAATCTGGCATTTTCGCACTTACATATTTGACATCATTTGTGAAAAACACTGGGTGGCATCTCTACTATACACATATACATATGCACATTTTTTACTGTTACTTGCATTTTTTTTCGATTAAGGTAAAAAAAAAATTATTTTGAAACTCTTAAAGTGCACATATGAGATTTCTTTTAATTCATTAGTACATAGTTCCAATTATGCGTGATTTCTGTAATTGATCAAACTGTTCAATTAAATAGGGTTTTTTGTAATTGAACGAATTGTTCAATTAAACGGGTATCGGTTAATTGGTTCCCCGGTTAATTGAACAAAAAATTGTGCAAATTTTGATGTGCAATTAACCGAAAAATACTGTATAATGTAACAGAAAAATTATATGTAAGTATATGAATCAGTTTACCTGGTTTATCACTGAATAACAAAATCGTTGAAGTGAATTTTCCCACTACATACATACATATGTGCGTATGTATGCAAAACAGTTTATTAAAAAAAGTATCGTAAGTATACGTACATTATACATATGTATATTTATTTGTTGGTACTGGTATAACAGAGGTAAAAAAATTTTAGTACGAGTAAATAAACAGTAAAGATATACAAATAAAATGAAATGTATAATTGTGTCCTTATATTTATATATATGTATGTATGTGTATTATAATTTAAATAGTATCATATTCAACACGGTTTGACAATTGAACATCCGTTTTTTTATAAAATTTTTCTTTTTTTAAGTTCTTGAGTCCTGGGATACTACATGTTTGATTGCTGTCATAAGGGTTCATTCAGGGTTTTTGTCTCATGTGCATATGTACATACATATGTATGTATGTATGTATTAATTATAAACGCCACGTATCCTTCCTTCGCGGTTTCGATTGTGCCATTTACATGTCAGGATACGTATATAAGTTCTTCGGAACGTTGCATTGCATAGAGCATAACAAACGGGATTAATAGTTGAATTTATGTAGCATAAAGCATAAAAAAATTCCCAAAGCTCATTTGGTATACAATCTGAACAGCTTGTGAGTGGCCTTATAAGTACTAAAATATTGTATGGTGTCCAAGTAATAATGAAACTTAAAAGTATTGCCGACAGGGTTTTTGCAGCTTTCGTGTCCTGACGCTTTTCGTGAGATTTTTTCTTTTTTTTCCCAATGTTTCTGCCTGTTGCATGCATAGATTTTCCGAGCGGCTTTGGTATTATTTTTGCGTTCAAGGGTATTCTGACATCCGATGAGGTATGTGACATACGTCGTCCAACAGGTAAACTATATTCCGAACCGCGTGATGGAAGTGGTCGACGAGATGCTAAAGCAATGGGAGGAATCGAGTAGTCTTCGTGTATCATTCGTATAGATGGTGTCATCTCTACACCGTTGCTGGTGTTTGCCCCATCTGGAGGCAATCTTATTAGTATTGTGTACACAGACTCCTGGCTTATTGAGCGAGTTCCGATTTTGTTGCCACATAAGGGCCGTGATTCTCGATTTCCACCCACGGATGTCACATCCTGCATTTGAGATAATGGTGTGAGCGGATGCCTTAACGGAATAGGTGATACATCTGGCAATATTATACTTGGTGGCCGTACTCCGCTTATACTACCGCCTAATGAATATGTATCACGCATCATATTAGAGGGGCATCTGTGCCGTAAGGTAAGAAAATAAAACACATCAGTTTCAGAAAAAATATATGTATGTTTAGTGTAATGACCAAGTGGTCCACACGATTTCTAGTGTCGTATTTTATAAATTTATTTTTGTAAAATACTTTCAATAAATAAAATATATGTACATATGTATGTATGTATGTTGCTGTATAAAAATCAAATCTGAAAATTTTCATCATAAAGTGTAAAGGGTTCATCTCATGACGTTTTAATGAAATTACATGAGAGTTTTAATATACGAATAATATCACAAACGCGGAATCGGAATATGTGTGAAATTCACAGCATTACATACTTTTTCTTTTGGCCATCTTTTATCTCTAAGCTAATTTGTACAATTGTTATATTTTCTAACATTCATTATCAAACAATACTCACACAAATGGACAGTTTAATTATTGCCATCAGTGGAATGAAACATCAAACTAAGAAATTATAATTGCAAAAGTGAAGAAGACAAGAGAAGCAAATTGGGAGACTTATTAGCTGAGAAGTCATGCATAATAGTACCAGAAGGGGTACCGGTTTCGCAGACTACAAATCTCACTGCTTTTGACGAATACACAGTGACAGGGCTTCTGGGGCAGAACCACTAGTGAATGTCAGAAAATATTGTTACGTTTTAACCTTTTCAAAACGTTTTCCGTAGATTCTTTAATTGTAATGAAGTTAAAACACTCACGTCTTCAGTTTACAATAATCAACAGTTCAACACTTTATTTATTTGAACACACTTTACTTGTAAACACTTTACTAAGAACACTTTACTAAAAGAACAACACTTTCACTTAATCACTTTTTATTACTTAAGACACTTTACACGTTAGCGCAGCTAAAAATCGACTGACTTTTCAGCGTTAAGCTTCGCTGCTTTTATACCTCCAATGATCATTACTAGAACATTCTAGACATTTACAGAAGCTAATCACGCCACATCTATAGTGCGATGTGCGATGACTCATCATGAACAAAAGATATACACACACACCGACATACATACACGCGGCAGTAAAACTCAAGCATCTGAGCCGCGCACATACATACACACACGAATATTGTATCGTGCGGTGGTGGTTTCTTTTATTTCGCTGTTGTGCCTATTTATCTACACATGTGTGTCAGTATGTGCACACTCGCTGTGCTGCCGTTTATCAACAAGTTTCTATGTATGCATGTGTGTATATACCTCCTGTGTTCATTTATGTACAAATAATAACAAGACAATATACGCACATATAAAATAACGATGATTTAGTACGTTCTAGAACAATCACAATCGGTCCGTTCACGACCAAATTTGTAACAATATGATAAAATGTGTTCGCTATTTTCGCTATTGCTTGTCGCCAAAGTGAAAAATGTTTTGGAAAAAAAATTTATGCAAACTTAGTTAAACATTATCGATTAATAATTTGTTCGGCATCGTTTCTTAATCACTAGCATTGTGTGTTATAGCATGTTTCCACGACATGTGCTTCGCTCTCTATTTGTGCTTAAAACCCTAATAGTATGTTTCTACGAGTTGAATCACCTGCTTCGCTCTCTCCAAGGCGAATCAAGTATCAAGGCGAATCCATTACAGGTGCCCGCATACCAATTCGCTTCAGCATTTTTCCACGATTTTATCTTCTGAGTTGTCAAAGCCGATAGAAAACCACAACAAAACTTGTGACGTCTCGAGAGAGACCACTTGTTGAAGCGAATTGAATTGCGACCACCTATACTTGATTCGCCTTGTCAAGTATAGGTCGTCGCAATTCAATTCGCTTCAACATTTTCTCTCAAGACGTCACAAGTTTTGTTGTCGTTTTCTATCGACTTTTGACAACTCAGAAGATAAAATCATGGAAAAATGTAGAAGCGAATTGGGTTGCGGGCACCTGTAATGGATTCGCCTTGGCTCTCTCAATTATATTTATGAATCACACTATTTATGCTAGGAACACAACTGGGACGAACGATGAATTTTTCGCCCTGAATATTCGCCGTCAAAAATAAAACACATTGGTGCAAACAAGGCGAATCCATTACAGGTGCCTGCATCCCAATTCGCTTCTACATTTTTCCACGATTTAATCTGCTGAGTTGTCAAAGCGGATAGCAAACGACAACAAAACTTATGACGTCTCGAGAGAAAATGTTGAAGCGAATTGAATTGCGACCACCTATACTTGATTCGCCTTGGGTTTATATGAAATTGCACACAGTCACAGCGTCGGTCGAAATTCGCTGTACGCGGCGAACTTGAAATAGATTTATTTCTATTTCGTACGCCGGCGAATGACGAACAAATCAGTACCATGTGGCCATTTTGGTTTTAGTTTCCAAGTGTTTTAGTAAAATCAGTTAATTTTTACTTTAATACTTTACTTTATTTTAAGTGCTAAGCTTTGACTTTTTGCATTTAAAATAAAAAGCCAACATACTTATTAGATTATGAAACGTGTGCGTAGTGTTTGATTTTTCGTTTTTGGTAATGCTAAATTTTTTAGCAACCAATTTTTTAGCATCAGCTGTTCAACTATAATAAGATAAAATTAAAAAACTGCGAATGAGATGTTTTTGTTCTTCGTCGTTATTGTGCTTCATACGACAAATTTACAAAGCAAATTAAAACCGGCGTATTCGTCGTTCGTCCCAGTTGTGTTCTTAGCATTACACGACTCGTCTATGTGCTTCGATTTGATTTTTGTTTTGATAAGGCTACATAAAGTTTCTACTAATTTCGTGAAGTAAATTTTTGTAAATGGACAAAAGAAGTGTTGTCGCAAAAAAAACCACATTCATATGGAAATGCCTTCGGAATTGGCATTGCAGGGCATTAAATACAATACAGAACTTTTATTTATATGGAACAATGGCGTTTTCTTTGTTTGTATTTTTTATTTATTTATTTATTTATTTTTTTTTTTTTTGTTTTGATAGATAGTGCAGATAAACTTGCGACAGGAATTTTTCGTGCCTCGCGTGTAGCTTCAATATGAAGCTGCTTCATTCGTTCTCAAAATTTTGTATGGCGAAGCACGTTGCTTCGCTCCTGATTAGGGAATATAGAATGTGGCGTTTTTTGCGACAACTGGAAAATTCATGTTGGCTTATTAAAAACAAAAATCAAATCGAAGCACATAGACGAGTCGTGTAAACAGTGTAATTCGTTAATATAATTGAGAGAGCCAAGCGGGTGATTCAACTTGTAATGGAAACATACCTTTATAGTTATTTTTATAGCTTTTTAATTTACATATTCTTTTTTAGAGTCATCTTATTAGAGATGGGATTTTATTACTTAAATTTGTAAAAGTTTGTATGATAAATAACTTGGCATTTTCGATAAATAATGTGGCACCCATTTAAATCTGATTTAGATTATCATCAACTTTAATTTTGATTCTAGTTAGAAAAAAGTTAGCAACACGTTTTAAAATTTAGGTTGTTTCTAAAAAGAACCGACTTTAGTGTTTGACTATAGTTAAGGCCCGATATATTTTAGCAAAAATGTATTGTTTACAAATCGGTTCAAATAAACTGGGGGGTAAATCACCGCATTCGAAATCGAGTGCTTTGTCATCGAAATGCTGTTAACGTGGATCACAGGACTCGTTATCGAAACACATCTAATCGATGTTGTACTCGATTGTTACTACACTATCGAAAACAAATAAACTTTAGCTTTTAGCAGCAAAACAAATAAAATAGCAAAAAAGCGACAAAAAATTAAAGAAATAATTTAAAAAATATAAATTTTATTGTTTTTAGGGAAAGTGAATACCAAGAAAAAGATTTTCCACTATGTTGTGTATTTCATTTGTTACATTTTTCACCGCTTTGCACATAGTGCCTTTTGCCAACCCCACTAAAAAATAATTCCCGGCCGTGTGCTGAAGGCTGCCACTGGCCAAAAGGGACAATATAGCGGTACTCAGCGTTTGGTGCTGCAGCGTTGGTTTGCAACTAATATTGAGCACCCTTTTTAACAACTTTGCAAATTTTATTGCACTCCAAATAACAGCTGATAAATTAATACACAATTTTTAATTTTTCACGTTTTATTTTTTTGGTAATTGCTGTTGGCTCCATCTCCACAATTTTTTGTTTGCTTTGTTTTAAAATGTCAGCTGTTCGAGTGTCAGTGTTGCAAACGCAATACTCATGCGAAAAAAGCAACACGTAATTAGCGGTGCGTAAATGCAAAAATATTGCGAGTGCAACCTTGTATATTTTGTTGTTGGGTTGCAAAGAAAAAGCAACGATTTCCCGCATTCGCACTTACGCAAGACATTTGCACCAAATAATGAACTGCGCTAATGTAGCGGCAAGCTGCAATACGGGTGGTATGCTCGTCGACATGTGACCAGAGATATTTATTTCCGATAAAACGTATTCAAAAGCTTCCTTAGAGAGCCAAAAACGTCTTTTGAATCTATGTACAAACGATGAAACATTTAGTTCTAATCTTTTGCTTTAAGCTCACAACTTACTCAGCTTCTGGCAATGAAAAAGGATTGCTTTTGTCACGAATGTTCCTACTTATAATGTCAATATTGGACTCATCCTCCGATTCCGAAGATGAGAAACATAAAAACACATTTGGATTCATTTATCTTGAAGTTTTTCACCAATTTATTTATATTTTGTTTTCCTTTTTCGTTTTGTTTCTTTATTGTCAAATGCGTACTGCGATGTAAAAAATAGTAGTAGACAATATTGATTGCGATCGAATACTGTGATCCAAAAAATTGCAGCCGTCGAAATATTTGTACACACGAAAGAAGACTCGATTTCGAATGCGGTGATTTGCCCCCGGTTTTGCTTTTTATTGTTATTTTAAAGTTATGACGATGGGTTGTATAATGATTATTATTAATCCATTTATATTACATTACTTTTTCAGGCTTAAGTTCAACCCTTGGTTTGTCACTATTTTAATTAATATCAATTAAGTAAAGAAAAGTAAAATTTAATAGCTGGGTGGCCAAATGTAAAGGTATTGCAATACAGAAGTTCGATGAAATTAAAATTTTCAGTAAAAATGTTAATAACGCAGGGCACGGCGTAAATGTTCAAATTGTATCAATAAAAGAGCATCTAGATCTCAGTGATGCAAAAACGGAACATGTAGAAAAAACAAGAAATGCGGTCGGGGGACCCCCGTTATAGCCTTTCCACACTTATCAACATTTTCGTGGAACGTGTTGAAGATGTTGAAAATGTGAAACATGCGTTCACACACAACATCTAACATCACATATACATACACAGCTGCCAAAATAAATAAAGCCACGTTTTGCATTAAAGACAATAAAAATATAATATAAATAGATTTTGAAGACAAAATAATAGTAGGATTACCAACCAGCAAGGCAGATTTAGTAGGTACAAGCACTAGCAGACCAAAAAAAAAAAATACACGAGAGTTGTTGGTGGACAAATAACTGCATACTGTCAAATTCTTCTCTCATTTGTTTTGTTAAACTGGTTTGTGAGTGTATACAAAAAACGAAATTACACAAATTTCGTAAAATAAATTTATTTAAACCACTTAAAAATTATTACTTTACTTTTTTATGGAATAAAAGAAGCAAAATCACTGGCTTATTTTACTTTTTCTTCAATAGTAGCTACAAAATCACTTGCGCATTTCTTAGAAATCAGAGCACGTTAAACGGCTTGTAAACAAACTTTTGACACTAAGCAGTTAATAAACAACGAGCAGCTGTTTTAGTGATTTTACCTGTTTAATCTGCCTTGATTAGCAGTTAGCTTGCAAGAACAATCTCTACTACTAATGCAGTGTATAGAATCCATAAAAAGCTTGCTGGAGGAAGAAGATCATGAAGACATCATTTTGGACACAACTCCTTTTTTAATGATTTTGAATGTCAAAATTTATAGTGATGCCACTACAATTTTGTCATTTTTTTTAGTGATGACACTAAAATAATCGAAAGATGTTGAGTGGAACAAAATGAGTTAGGAACATTTTATAAAGATGTTGGTTTTTAGCCCTGTATATTTCTTATGGGGAAATTCAACATCATCGCAAATTGATGGTAGATGTTGATAAGTGTGAAAAGGCTATTAGTAACGAAGTTCCTTACGTTTTTTCTTCATCTTCGAATGTAACACAAGGTGAAATCTGTATGTTTTATTTTGTGTTGTTTTTGAAATGTTTAAATTTTATGATTCTTTAAATTTTTGGAACGTTTAATTTTTTTACTTTTAACACAAGCAGTATTTTTTGTCAATCTGCTACAAAACGAAGAAAAGCAACTGTTAGCCAATTTTTTAATATTGCTGTTTTTTGTTGTGACGTACTTTACTTTAGCGACATCTAGCGGCTGATAGTTTTCACAACTAATTAATATTTATTGGTAGGTGTCTCCGCTGACATCAGCCCATCATACACAATTGCTTGTCGACAGTACACCAATACATATAAACAGCTCACACGCTTTCGTGACGATTTATACTAATTTCCACCACCAGCAAGCCGCGTTAAGGAACTTCGTTCCAAAAGCTTTCATATAAATAGAGAGCAAAAAATAACAGTCTTCGGAGATGACAAAATATCGTCCAAAAAATATCATTGCTTTGGTTAATATTAGTTAAGTATATAAACAGAAAGTAAAATTGAGTGAGCTTTGGTTGCCGAGTGTGAAATTTGACACGTGCAAAGTTCAAAGGGTGCTGCTGATGAAAGTGTTTGCTACCCAGAAACAGCCGGTTGTCCACCTAGCTATTAAATTTTACTTTACTGAATTGATATTAATTAAAAGTAGTGACAAACCAAGGGTTGAACTTAAGCCTGAAAAAGTAATTTAATATAATTGTATTACAATACAAATTAAAATTTTCAATAAAAATATTATTATTATTATTAATTGTTGCTAATTATGAATCCAAACACGAGGAAGCACTTAACTGGTTTGATTGTACTTGAGAAAGCAATATGAAGTGAGAGTTGTTATATGTAGATGTACACAAGTTTTGAGATGGAGCATTTTTGAAGTGAGTGTTCGAGATACATATATACATACACCCTAATTCATAAAAATTTCTTATTTCAGCTTATAAGCTGGTAATAGTTATCATACACTAACAGTGTTATAAGCAACTCATAAAAAATTCAATTCATAAACACATTATACGGGTCAAATAGCTATTAAACTCTTTTGTTCATTTTGTACTTTATTGTTGGCAATACCATGGTTCACTCTCATTTTGAGCCTAGTGCTGCATATATTAGATGTATGTAAGAAACTGATTGTCTGAGTAGCTTCGAATGATGCAAAATATTATTTACTTATATAATATAATTTTGTTCGAATATGAAATAATTTATTGGTTTACCTATTTTTATTGGAAAAAATATGTATACAAGGCTTTGAATTGTAAAAAAAAATATTTCTAAACACATTTGTTTAACGACTGTTACCAAAAGTAGTCGACTACTTACTCTCTAGCATTTGTTTGTGCAGCACTATAATTATTTGCAAATATTTTTAATGAAAACATGATGAAAAGTGGTAAATATTATTTAATTCGCAAATATCTTTTATTAAAATTATTTTATTGATGAATTCTTTCTTTGTAACTCTTCATCAACTCAACGAATGTCTCTTTATCAAACGCTTATAGTTAAGTAGAGGCCAATGCGTGTGCATACATTGTAAATAGTGGCAGGATCGCCACTGTTGTTTGTGCGTAGATATGTATGTGTATAAATGCATGCATATATATGTACATGTCAATTCAAATTTGCAAAGAGATAGTACGTCTGTATTTCTTTGTGTATTATATCGATATAATTCGTCAAAATATTTGTAATTTAAATAAAAACTAAAGAAAAGTTTGTTTGAAAAAAAAAATGAGATGATTTTTGCAGGGTTAAAGTGTCTTTATGACTGTATATTACTGATTCTTACGCCATATCATCAGTAGAATTTAAAGTATGTACATATTTTCGAATTTCATAGTTTAATGTGTAATGATAATTTGGTGTAAGAAACAATGAAATGCAATCATATACACATTCAAGAAGCAAAAAATTGGTAAATAGTGTTAAAATAAAAAAATCATCAATTCAACAATTTTCACTATTAAACGCTTATAGTTGGGTAGATGCCACAATAAAAGTATCCAATTTATAAGATGGCTATAAGCAGCATAATAAGCTATAAGTCGATTATGAATACACTTTTCTGGATTTTTGCTTATAAGTTGATTATAACACTCTTATAATGTGTTTATGAATTAGGCCGATAATATATATTTATATACCCCCTAATTCATAAAAATTTCTTATTTCAGCTTATAAGCTGGTAATAGTTATCATACACTAACAGTGTTATAAGCAACTCATAAGAAATTCAATTCATAAACACATTATATACGTGAAATAACTAATAAACTCTTTTATTTATTTTGTACTTTATTGTTGGCAATACCATGCAATGTTCACTCTCATTTTGTGCCTAGTGCTGCATAAATGAGATGTATGTAAGAAACTGATTGTTTGAGTAGCTTCGAAAAATGCAAAATATTATTTATTTATACAACATACATTTGTTCGAATATGAAATAATTTATTGGTTTACCTATTTTTATTGCGAAAAATATGTATACAAGGCTTTGAATTGCAAAAAAAAATTGTTTCTAAACACATTTGTTTAACGAGTGGTACCAAAAGTACTCGACTACTTACTCTCTAGCATTTGTTTGTGTAGCACTATAATTATTTGCAAATATTTTTCATGAAAACATAATGAAAAGTGGTAAATATTATTTAATTCGCAAATATCTTTTATTAAAATTATTTTATTGATGAATTCTTTCTTCGCAACTCTTCATCAACTCAACGAATGTCTCTTTATCAAACGCTTATAGTTAAGTAGAGGCCAATGCATGTGTATACATTGTAAATGCAGGCAGGATCCCTACTGTTGTTTGTGCGTAGGTATGTATGTGTATGCATGCATGCCTATGTACATATGTATGTATTTCTTTGTGTATTGTATCGATACAAGTCGTCAAAATACTTGTTGTAATTTATGTGAAAACTAAAGAAAAATTAGTTTGATAAAAAAATGAGATGCTTTTTGCAGGGTTAATGTGTCTTTATGAGTGTATATTACCGATTTTTACACCATATTATCAGTAGAATTTAACCGACTTACATACATACATATATTCGAATTTTATAGTTTAACGCGTAATGATGATTTGGTGTAAGAAACAATGAATTGCAATCATATAGACATATTTAAGAAACAAAAATTGATTAATAGTGTTAAAATAAAAAAATCATCAATTCAATAATTTTCACTATTAAACGCTTATAGTTGGGTAGAGGCCACAATAAAAATATCCAATTTATGAGATGGTTATAAGCAGCATAATAAGCTATAGGTCGATTATGAATACACTTTTCGGGATTTTTGCTTATAAGTTGGTTATAATACTCTTATAATGTGTTTATGAATTAGGCCGATAATATATATGTTCGATATACATATGTACATAATATTATAAGCTTATTTGAACTCACGCAATGTCAGATGGATCTTCTTGGTCATATGGATAGTCGTCAGAATCTTCGCGGCCTGAGTGCCACCACGCTATGCACCACTCCTTAATACTACCAATGCATGGATATGTCCGCTTTTGATTCCTTAAGCTTTTTATCTATAAAACGAATTAAATGAAGAAGTTATTTTCACTGTATTTAGTATGTATGTATATTATTATATGTACTAACACTTGATTTTCTGGAATTCATATCATGGAGAAGAGACTCAAACATATAATTTGGTACTTGTGCGTTGTCTTCAACAGAAGACTCAGATCTGGGACGCCTCCAAACATCATGATCGGCTATATTTTCACCCAATTGGGATATCGACAGCATTCCAGTGTTATCAATCGCATGATTTTCGTCACTAAAGTCAGAAATCGAATCAAATGATCAAACTCAACTGTACATCGGACTATGAAAGGTTTTAATTATTATTTTAAAGACTTCATTACCTGGAGTTTGAACGTCTGGATGCATCCTTTTTTCCAGCTTGCAAATTAGGCAAATCTTTTTGTCGCTTTATTGTCTCTTTCCAAATACGGCTGTAAAGGAAGCACATGACTGTGACTGGTAAGTAAAATGCTGCCAATGCCGTTCCAAATGTTATATAATGATTTGTTTCAATGAACTGTATGTAACATTCATCTTGCGGCACCGTACGTTTACCTTCTATGTATGGCCAGCTGTATATCCATGGTGGCCATAAAAGCAGGCTTACTCCCCAAGCGATTCCTATCAGAATAGCAGCCTTAAATGTGGTCCGCCTTGCACGGTACGTTAAAGGTCTAGTAACACTAAAATATCTATCGAAACTTATAATCAGAAGATTTAGTACAGATGCATTTGATGCCAGATAGTCAAGAGCCAGCCACGTGTCACAAATGTGAGGTCCCAGGGGCCAATATCCAAGAATGGTGGATACGGCGAACAATGGCATGGATATTAAACCGATTGCAAAATCAGCAATTGCCAAAGAAAACAAATAATAGTTGCTAATTGTTTGTAGTTGCTTGTCAATCTTAAACGAAATCATCACCATTAGGTTTCCAACTACAGTCAGCAAGCTGAGAACTCCGGCAATAATCCCCATTAGAATCATCAGCGATAACGAGTATGGTCGTCCTCGTTTGTGCACTGCATTTGTAATATTAGTTTGGGTCGAAATGTTCCCGAACCCGTGAAAAATATTGGATGTTATGTTGTCTACATCTCCAGATATTGTAATGGCATTGATATAAGTGTTCGACAAGAAAGGAACATATGTTGTAGTAGTAGAAGTAGTACTCGTCGTTCTAAAAGATGGTGCGAGTGGCTCTAATATAATCGGTGGGCTGTGAGCAGCAAGTGCCAAACTTATGTGCGAAGTCATTATGAGTTTGTTTTTATAACCTAAAGAGTTACAGAAAAATGCAATGTCTCTCAATAGTGTCCAGAGCTAATAAATTAAGTGTGTATATAAATGTGTGTGTAACATCCAGAAAATATTACTACAAACTTAAAAAGGGGAAGGGATATTTACCCCGCCAAAATGATAAATATATTTATTTCGCTAATAAACGATTTACTAATAATAAGACTTTATTTTATGCCATACAAAATTCCAGAAAAAATTTATATTACACAAATTTTACTCGTCAAATGAAAGTAAACAAAAGTTTTTAGGTTATTTATTAATTCAGGTCCAAAAATGAACCTTTTCAAAAAACATTTGCTGTATTTTTCAGCTGTCTATATGCCGACGACATTTCGTTGGTGCTAATCAACTCATCAGTAGACTTGAAAAGTTCTTAAAATTTTGGACCTGAATTAATAAATTGCAATTGGCTCTTAAAGCAAATAAATAATTAAGTTCGTTTTTTGGTTACATAGATTTTATAGCAGCTTCTAACCTCCTGGGCATTAATTCCACAAGCTTTTTTGTGAATTCAGTTGGAACTTTTGTGCATTCTTCCTGCAACGCCGCTTTTAGGTCGTCTTTGCAAGAAATATTCTCTCACTTTCTTTTCCACATATTCCCACAGATGCTCAATTGGATTGAGGTCTGGGGATTGTGGCGGATGGTCAAGTGTTTTAGGCGTACGGTAGAGCAACCATTCCTTTACAATTTTGGAAGAATGCTTAGGATCATTATCCTGTTGAAATATCCAGTTTCCTCCTAAGCCTAATTTTGCTACACTGGGGGCAACATTTTGTTGTAAAATGCTGAGATAATCTTCCTTCTTCATTGTTGACTCTATAAATACTAGACTACCTATCCCTGATGCCACCATGCATCTTCAGACTGACACTACCGAGCCCCCTCCATGTTTAACGGTTTTGGTCACGCACTTGTCGCCATATTTTTGGAGGTTTTTTAACGCCAAATATTTCATATTTTCCTTCATCCGTAAAAAGAATATTTTCCCAAAAGGTTATTGGCTCATTTTTGTATTTTTTTGCGAAATTCATTCCTTTTATTTGGTTGGTCTTTGAAATATAAAGCTTTTTACGTGGCACTCTGCCATGTAAGCAATTTTGGTGCAGGGATCTTCTAACTGTGCTAGCACTTACTGGCTTCCCAGATTCTTGTGACATCTGTTCCGCTATTTTAACTGCACTAGAAGCTGGATTTGTTTTCACTTCCCTAACTATGGCCCTCACTTCCTTATCTGTAAGGCACTTTGGCGGCCTTCCTCGCGGCAAATTCTCAACTTTTTTATGTTTTGAATTTATCTATAATTTTTCTTCCTACAATTTTACCAATTTCACGGAGTAATTTTCCTTTTTTATGTAATACATTTATATTAAATTACTTTTTCAGGCTTAAGTTCAACCCTTGGGTTTTCACTACTTTTTAATCAATATCAATTAAGTAAATTTTATGTAAATCTATTACGATTTCTCGAACATCGTTTGAAGTTTGTTTTCCCATTCTTTATTTTTAATTATTGTGTCTTAATCATTTAAGGTAAGTACTTACTTTGATTAAAATTCCACGCGGAAAGTTGTCAAAATGCATGTAAAAAAATTCGCATGAACTTTTCGTGAAAAAATGTTGCAGAAGTAGTACTCTGCTCATTTTGAGAAAAACATATGAAATGTATCTGGCAACATTTTCTTTTTGCAGCAAAATAATTGAAGTGGCGATTTTTTCAAGTGAAATTTTTAGCAACAGCTGACTGCTTATATTTTCATTGCAAAAATTTAAGTAAAATTTTTTGGACAAAAAAAAAAAGAAATGCAAAGTAATAAAGAAAACCAAAAAATTATCAGCCGTGAAGAAAAAGAAAATTGTTTTGGACTTCTTTGTTCATTTTGATGTATTTGTATAAAAAAATTAACTTTTTATTCTATAATTAAATTTTTCTCATCACAATCCAAATTGCAAAACATATGGGTTTTGTTTACAAACGTAAAACAATGTAAAAGTATGCTTTTAATGAAAAACTCGTTAAATTGTGTAAAACCGCGGGATAGGTAACATTAGATACATGTCAAATTTTCCGTACGAAAAAATCAATGTTGCTCAACATTTTCCGCAGTTTCGAACACAGTACTTACCTTTAAGATAAACAGTGAAAGTGACGAAAATTTTAAACGGTACTTTCCCATAATACTTGGAAACAAAAAAATTTTTAAAACTGCCACCATTTTCGTATTCCATATTTCCAATATGTATTTCTAAAGTGGTTGCCACTGTTTACTTTCATTTGACGCGTTAAATTAGCGTAGTATAAATGAAAATAGAATTCCTTTCTCATGTGTCTCAATTTTTGATTTCGGTTTTTATGCATTTTATCATTATTATTAGCATATTATTATTAGTATATGCAAACAAATTGGATATTTTAAAAGACTTCGAAATAAAATTTCTGTAATTACTTCAATTAATATTTATAATGCAATTAGTAAACCTCATTTTGAGTTCGGGTCAACAATATTATACACGTGCTGTACAAAAACTCAGGTAGAAAGACTTCAAAAGTGGCAAAATAAAGCTCTGCACACAATTTTAAAATGCAATCGATACACCTCAATTCAGTTCATGCTCAACTCATTAAAATGGCTGAACATTTAACAGAGATTAGAAATTAACACTCTAAAGTTTATACGAAAAATAAAGATGGGAAATGCACCTCAATACCAACATATGTGAACAGCTCAAATTGGTGGGGCAAATACAACACTACCAGCTAAGAAATGCGCAAGAGATCACTTTTTTACAAAGGTCTTAATTTTGGAAATAATCTTCCCTTGGAAATAAAAAACAAACCAAATGAGTACAGTTTTAAAAGAAAGATTGTTTAATTTGTAAAAAATTTATTTTCATAGAGTCTGTATATTTTTTTAATTCCTAAGTTAAATTATAAGAAATGTTGTAATTGAAACCAAAAAGTATAATAAATACTGATTAAAATAAAAAAATATGTATGTATGTGCATTCCATTGTAATGGAACTAGGAAAATAGAAAAGAGGGATTGGTGAGTGAAAAAACGAAAATGAAGAGTGTTTGTGGACGCTTGATTAAGCCAAAAAATTATAACATAAAAACAGAACATTCATTTTTGCAAAGATGAATTAGTCGAGATTAACTGTTGCTAATTTGTAGAGTGTACATACATATATACCATCGACACTATCCAGTTAACAACATTTAACCCACCCGCTACTCACCCCAGGACTTATTATTTTTGCTATATCTTATTTTCCAATAGGTCTTGTTCGCAGTTTTTCTAATAGCTGAATATATACCATCATCATATGATGGTTGCCATGTGCTTTTTAGTCGTCTTTTTGAGAAGAGCGAGCACCTTCAAATTTTGCTGGGGTGTTTTTTGCACCCCGCGACTATCCGCGTTACTAGAAAATAGCACTTGTCTCTAATTCATGACCATCAAGTGGTAAGGTCACAAATTCCATCTTTACCCAAATCTCTAAAAAGGGCGTTAGACGCACCCAGTACAAGTACCCAAAAAAAAAAAAAGAATAGATGCTGCAAGAGACTTCAAAGTTAAGAGTCAATAGCGGAACTCACCCTTCATTGCAAATTACCCTTGCAGATATTGCAACCGTAGCATATGTGCCATAGTCTGCAACGCTACAAAAACAAAATGTATGAAACCGAGATTTGCATCACATAAGCAAATATGCATAACTAAAAACCATTGCAGATCCGTATTTGCAAATGTTGCTAAATGCTACAACTGCTGCTTATTTTTCTACATTTCAACACGTAAACTCCTGCGCTCAAAAAACTGTATGACGGCAAGGCCGCCACAAAACATGCCTGTGCTGGAATTAAATTAATGCTAACGTTGCTCAAAGAAGCATTTACAAAATGGCAAAAAGTGAATATTATACCTATTATTATGCATCATTTTTATTAAACTTTATAAAATAAGCAAAAAAATCGGGCGGTTGCTTCACGTGCAAATTTTATCGACGGCGTTGCTTTTCAAATATTGGCTGCGGCTTAGCTTATCTCATGCGGCAAACTCGCTTTATTAAATTTTGTAAACAAATAAATAAAACAGGGAGGAAAATGAATACGGAAGAAAGTAAAAATAAAATTAAGGCAATTAAACAAAAAGTCAACAATAAAAGACGGCCAACGAAAAGATGAATAATGAAATTTTTGCAATTTGTTTTCTAAACTTCCTTTTCAGTTTGCAAAACAAAAATATTTATATGTTCCGTTACTCTAAAATCAGCTGATATAATTATTTTGCTAAACACTTGAAAAATACACTCACGCTTTGTAGCAAAAAATCATGCTATATCTGCTAAAATTGCAGATGTGCAACCAAGGGTGATTTCCGCTATTGTGTTTATTCGTCTTAAGAGATGAATATACATACATATGTATGTTAAAATTAAGCAGGCAGAAAAATTGGTAATACATTGCAATAAGGTACACACTTTCATCTACCTGTCTACATGTTTTCTGTGGTCCGAACTTACCCCGCGTGCAAACATTTTCTTGTTATTGGAAGAAAATCGGTTTTTTTTTTTAGTTTGTTTCTATAACTATCCCATTGCAAATCGTATCTATGTACATATGTATGTTATGATTTGCAGTTCAATTCAGCGAAAACATACACAGTAAATGTTGAAAAAACCGGATTGGAATAATTTATTCGGAAAGTTTTATTGTTATTGTACCAAGGGCTATAATATGCAGAAACTCTTTCTTATTTGTTATACATAATATATTGTACACGAGTTATATAAAAGTTTAAGTTAACAGTTCTCTACAAAATAGTCTGTAGTGTAAAAAGTCAATAGGTCCTTAATTTCGGTTGACTCAGACTCTTCTTTTTCTATTTCATAGCTAATACTGGGTAACCATTTTGTTCTTATGGAACATATTACTGGATCCGATGAAATTAGCAAATATTCCAGCAGATCCATATTTTGGCCAATTTTTGAGCTTTTACGTGTGTTGAAGAGTCTAATTTTTTTAACATCTCTGTTTCTAGCTTCTTGGGCTTCTTCTGTTAATTCGCCTAAGACCAGCATACTATTTTCTATTATTTCTTTCCCATGAGCCAATACGAAATATATGTAAAGTTGGTGTCATTGATTTCCAGGGATATGTATGATATTTGCTAATAACTCTTGAGTTTTTTTTTATTTTTTGTTTATTAGTTTTTATAATACTTTAAAATTTCTCATTAAATATTCAAAGCTTATAATTAAAAGAAAAATATTTTAATTATAGCCATTTCTTGCAAAATTTGCACATTTTCTTTTAAGTACAGTAGAACTTCCTTACAGTGAATCTCCACGGAGACAGAAAATTATTGCACTATATAGAAACTTCATTATACAGAAATATGTATTTATTTTTATTTATTTAAAATAATCAGGTATTTTCGTTTGAACTACATTTTTCCCTTTTTCTTTATCAATAAAAGCTTTAATTACCTTAAGACATTTAAATACATTTGTTGGAATGTTGCTCTCCATCTCCAAGAAAGTTTGAACTCTCTAGCGCTTAATGTTTAAATGCTCGTCTTCTACATTCTTTTGAATAACTGACTTGTTTTTTCAAATGTTTGATAAAATACTGAGATGAATTCCAAACTCTTTAGCTATATCTTTTTTCTGTGATGTCCCTTCTTGAACTCTATTAATTACTAATAACTTTTTTCAAGAGAAATACTATTCCGGTGCATCAATTTCGTTCAAAGTCAAATCATAAACTTTTTTGTTTTCATTTTCATTATTTTGGGAATCCCAAAAATATAGCTTATTTTCTTTATATGTATGTAAATAGTGTTGCTAACAAGGGTAAAATAAAGACGCTTAAAATAGTTCACTATATGGAGACAAAAACACACTTAAAATGTATTTTTGTTTCCAAAATTTTGTTCATTCATATGGAGATCAAAATACATTGAAAGTGGAACGAAAAAGCTGTATACTTGATTTTAGTTCATAATAAGGATAATTTTATTGTATAGAAATTCACTATAAGGAAGTTCGACTGTATAATATAGTTTTTTTCTGTTTTGAGATCATTTGTAAGTGTGTTGAATAATTGTAGGGGAAATTATGTATGGCATAAAATGAAGTCTTATTATTGGTAAATCGCTTATTAGCGAAATAAAGTTTTATCTTGGAATATCCCCCCTCCCTTGGATCCGCTCCTGATGTACATAGTATATACAAATATAACTCAAGAAATTGAATTCATGTATTTAACGTGTAATTTAAAAGAAAATTCTATTGATAAAAATTACGGATTAAAATTGGCACATCTCAATTATCGGTCCATGGAAAGGTAAAATATTCATCCATTGATAAAACATGCATTTTATTTCCTGCAGCTTATCGTCTACAATCTTTTCACCATTTGTTTTATCAATGTTCTAATCATCAATCCATTCCACATCTTAACAGCCTTCTTCCAGAGAAATGAGGGGGCTGCAATACGTAGAGCTCTTCTTTTCCAATAAATAATATTTTTTTGTTACGTAACATTTTTACGAACCACCATCACTGCCAATATTATTTTCAAGCACTTTACTATATTTATAACAATACCAGTAATTGAAGATGTGATACCTGGATTTTCGAAGAATCGTCTTGCCGTCTTCCCATTGGTGCAACTGACATAACCACGAACTGGCCTGTTTATAACTAAGCCAAGTAGTTCTTTGAACCGTAACTTTTGTAAATCTGAGTTATTTTTATTATGTCATACTCAAGATGTAAACAGAACTCCAGAAATCTTATCCTGGCATGAAGTGGTAAGATTCCAAATTTTAAAGCATCTTCATTTATACTTGCTTCAGAATTTTCACGAAACTGCGCACTCGATTTTCCGCAGATATCGCATTTCCAGGTGGATGTTGTGTCTGTTATAGCATTTGCAACTTTCCCATCAATCATTGTTAATTGTTCCTGAAATGAAACTTTTATTACCTCTTTGCATGTTTCAATCTATAATTGGAGATAGTCCTTTAATTTTCGATTTCAAGTGATCAATATATTCATTGATTGTTGTTTTATTTTCTTTAGCATATTCAAAAAGTATTGGACGACACAAAAACCTAGATCCTGGAATTAAATTTATCCATATATGTATCTTCTTCTGTGACGGCAATATTGGATGATGGAGATGGATTATTTAAACGCATCCGTAGTTTAACCAGAGAGGCCATAAATAATGACGAATAATCTATTTCAGAGCTGCTACCGCTCTATGTTTTCAATTCAGAAAATCCAGATGTTCCATCTCATCATCATTTGAACATCAAAATGAGTTCATCGTTCTTACATTTTTCTATGTCTCTTTCACTAAACGTCGATATAATCCTCGATGCAGTATTTTCAAGCAGTTCCGACCCATTAAGTTTCGCACCCTTCAAAGAAATTTCCAATGCTTGTTGTATTGCCTTCAAAATGTCGGACTTCAGTTGCCTTATTGATTTACTACTAGGAAAAATATCGTAGGCCTTTTTCAGTAACAGCCTGCCTTAAAAAGTTGTTGTATTCATTTCGCGTTAGTCCCATATTAAGTAAAAAAAAGTCCTAAAGCATCTTCATTTGTGAAGGATGACTTTAATTTAGGAGTGACGATGCTTTGAAGTATTCGCTTTAGTCGCTTAGGAGATGCAGTTGGTAAAACATCCACAGCTTTCGCTATTTCTTTTGGCTGCGTACTCTTTAATAATGAATCCTTTATTTTGCTACCAGTATGCGCGCTCAAGAGCTCCTCCTCGAAGAAGTAAGGTGCAATCACACCCTCGGACCAAAGAGCGCACCAAACAGTGACTTTTTCTATATGTAATGGCCTTTCTTCAATTACTTGAGGATTCTCAGAACCCCAAATAAGACAATTTTGCTTATTAACATACCCACCGAATGAGAAATGTATGAATGAAATGAAGTCGGCGTCTACCGCCTGTTGTTCAAGCACCCATTCCACGTATCTACGACGTTGTGAATGGTCAGCTGGCTTCAGTTGTTGTGTGAGCTGGACTTTATATGGATGCAGGTGTAGATCTAAATGCAAAATGCGCCATAATGTGCCGTAAGACAGTCCTAATTCCTGAGAACGACGAGCGAGGAATCGACACATTCGGGTCTTCGGCAACACTTTCACTTACAGCAGCGATATTTTCAGTGGCACGAGCGAAACGATGATGCACAGGCCTTACAATGTTTGTAACCGCTCCAGTCTCTTCAAATTTCTTCACAATTTTGCCAATTGCTTGTGTAGTTGGACGATTATGTAAACCATAATCTCCTCTTAAAGTGGCTGTGCCAGAATCGCCATTTTTGTAGAATGTTTTGATAATTTTTATGCGATGTGTGATCGTTAAGCGATCCATTTACGTCATAGATGCCCAGCATATCAGCAAATTAAACTCACACGTATACTTACGCTCTTTTGTTTGATCGTCAATCAACCAATAGGAAATCACCATGTTGAGTGCGAGAGACAAACTACACTTGAAGAACTTCTGTGTGTTATTTTACATTTTAATCGTCGTCGAGACTGCTGTCAGTGAACATGTTTATGATTCATGAACATGTATATGATTATGTTGAAAATTCTTTCGGATTTTAAAACTCAGCTATTTTTACTTGCAGCTCAAATTGATTCTGCAGACTTTTCGGACTTTCCGAAAACTTCTGTTATTTACGACAAGGATTTTGATAATATTAAGCATTTACTGAATATTTTTCAAAACTCTTTTAAATGCGATATATTAAAGTACGAATTTCCAATCCAAACAGAACTTATTATTCTTCGAAGTGAATCGAAGTGAAATATCAGGGAAATCTGATAATTTTATCAATATAGAACTCTGGAAAAATCTGGAGGGTACAATATATCCCGAAATAAAGATGAAATATTGAAATATTTATCCTTATTTCCCTCAACGTATCTTTCGAACAAATATTTTCAGATATGATATATTTGCTCAAAAAAACGCAATAAGCTGAATTCTTCTAGTTTGAGAAATATACTTTTATTGCGTAACTGAAATAAGAGTATCCATAGAAGATTTCATTAATTTTTAATTGCAAGATCAACAATGATTAATTGAGGGAAAATTTATAAACACTTCGAAGATTTCAGACTACCAAGAGTATTACTTAAATATGTACAACACCCGCCACACATGTGTCACAATCTCGTTGACGACTAAATAGAATGAATAGCAAATTGTTTTCTTCCAGTGTTATTTTGTCACTCTCACCAATACTACTACATTGGGCATCTATGATTTACGTCAATGTCAGACATTCAACTGAGAAGAAAAAAATTGGTTTAACAACTTAGTTTGACAGATGTCGAATTCCAGTCCTATACTTTTGAAACCACGAAATGGATAACCCTTTATATTGATTAGCGAAATGACTCATATCTATCACTACATAATTGCTTATGTCAGAATATACTCTTACTTATGAAAGCTGAAAAATAGCTTATGTCCAACTAGTAACGATACTTAGGATGTGTTTATTTGGAAAAATCGCTTAAGCCATATGAGAATTAGTAAAGAACATAAAGTATTTTGGAAAAATAGCTTATGTTCAAATATTACAAACGGAAGGCACATGTATGTTTTGCAGAAAAATCTTAATCTACCAATAATATTTCGACGTTGTTACTAATAAGTTGTAAAAGAAAATTGTGTTATTTGGAAAAATAGCTTGTAATTTTTTAAGCTTTTATTTCAAATGTGATTACATATTGAAAAAGATAAGCGAAAAGAAATTATGCTATAACTTTCCTGAAAGATCGTACAAAGTTATTGAAACTTTGCTGAATATGAAGATTGCAAAGGTGCCGTTAACTCAAATTTTGTTTAAGTCGACTTAAGTACTTATGCCTTTTTGCCACAGAATTAAATAGGGCAAAGAAGAAATTTAGCAGAGTGGACAACTAGTTGTTTCGAAGCCGCCACACTTTCTCATCAGCATCATGTTTCTAAAGCGACAACCATGCCACTCAGCCACCCAACAACTACATATGTAGATGTCCAACCTGCCAAATGCCTTTGATGTCTTCTTTGTCTTATTTAATTAATATCAATCACAAGAATAATATAGAAAGAACTTGAGCCTGATAAACTTAACACAAAAATAATTACATATGTATATAAGAAATAGTTCGAATCATAAAACTTGATTTAAAAAAAAATATATACATACATATGTATGTACTTATATACATAATAATAAAGACCTTTAGCTTAAGAAAATTAGCATCAAAAATATATTAAGAAAATACTAATATTAAATAAAAGAAAGGGGTCAAAAAAACACCAAATATTGTACTTTTGTATTAAATTCCTTTACAGGCTCAAGTTCAACCCTTGGTTTGTCACTTTTAAATCACTTTTAACCGGCTGTTACTGGGTACCAAAAACACCCTTCATCAGCACCCTATGAACTTTGGACGTGTCAAATTTCACAATTTTGGCACAGCCGGTTTAACCACTCGGCAACCAAAGCTCACGCAATTTATGTATATACAGTATTTTTCGGTTAATTGACCCTACGGTTAATTGGTTTCCACGCTTAATTGAACCACATGATCGGGCAAAAAAAAATATTGCATACGAACACCATGTGAATTTCCTCGGCTAATTGAACCCGGTTAATTGATTTTCCCGCTTAATTCGTTCAAAATGCATGTCATCAAAAGTAAATTTCCTCTTAAGCATAGTTTAGACGATATGTTGAATCAGCATATTTATGCTGAAAATTTTGCTTAAGTGCCATCATATCGTGTAAACGCAAAATCGTTACCAGCATACGTATTTTTAACAACGTTTGCAAACAATTTGTTAACAACACCAACAAATATATGTTGGCAATTTTAGCATATCGTGTGAACAGTATGTTTTTAGTATTTGACTAATTTCCTGCGTATGCTAGCTGATATGCCATTTGTTGAAAATGCTGTTTAAGCTTTTCAGCATATATCTAATTTGTATGCATATTTGCCGAATGGCTTTGTTGAGCCGCCGACAATTTTCGTTTATGTAAATATACATATGTATATCTTCTTCAAAATTTGCAAACGAGCACAATCGTAATGAAATGAAATTCAATGAACTAATTGCTCTCAAATTAAAAAACAATAAATAGCTCAAGGCGAATTCATACCAGGTGGTTGCAAGGGAATTTGCAAAATGAAAAAATTCATATATTTCATTACATATACATATTTCAAAGTGAACAAACAGCTAGAAGCCAAAATAATCACCTGTGTTTCAAGTCCAACTGGTATGAATTCTGCTTGAAATAGTTGGAATAATCAACAATCAACGGCAAGGCGTTGATTACATGCATACACCCGGATTTCAACCGCCGCCCCACTTTTGTTTTCAGCGGCTGCCACAATGAAAATTAATTGGCACAGATCTTCGAACGTCTTATAATTCTTTGTATAATTTTGCACAAAAACCTTCGTCTGCCCGCCGTTCTACCCATTTTCTTTTCCAAACTCGGCTTCTTTTTCCTTTTACTTCACTTTCATCACTATCAAAAACAAGGACTGCACAAGCAACAGCAAGCGATATTTCTTCCGAAGACATTTTTTTTTATATTAAAAACACGAATTTTCCGCATTAACGCGTTGTATAAATAGAAAGTAGTATCAAACTTATTTTACAAGCAAATGTTTATACGATTCAGCATACATATCACCATGTAATTATCAACATATCGTATAAACACAAAAATTGTATGCTAACTCTTATGTTGACATTCCATTTGCTGAAATATGTTGAATTAAAAAATTTGGTAGTTTCAGCATATAGTGTAAACATCTAGCATATGATATGTGATGACATATGCATTTGATGTTATTTTTAATCATACTGTTGTTAGTATATATATGCTGATTCAACATATCGTCTAAACTAAGCTTTACTTTTACCCGGTTAATTGCATTGAAAAATAATCTGGCATTTTTGCACATACATATTTGACATCATTTGTGAAAAACACGGGGTGGCATCTCTACTATACACATATATGTAAATTTTTTGCTGTTACTTGCATTTTTTTTTTTTCGTTTAGGTAACAAAAAATTATTTCGAAAAACTTAAAGTGCACATATGCGATTTCTTTTAATTCATTAGTGTAGTTCCAATTATGCGTGATTTCTGTAATTGAACAAACTGTTCAATTAAATAGGGTTCTTGTAATTGAACGAATTGTTCAATTAAACGGGTATCGGCTAATTGGTTCCCCGGTTAATTGAACAAAAAATTGTGCAAATTTTGATGTGCAATTAACCGAAAAATACTGTACATACATACTTAACTAACATTGACCAAAACAATGAAATTTTTGCAGTCTGTTATGGATGATTTTTTGTCATCTTAGAAGACTGTTATTTGCTCTCTATGTATGTATATGAGAGCTTCTTCATACATGTTCTTGTTTATATCATAGAGAGATAGATTCTCATTTATTGATACAACTTGAACATTTAAAATAAAATTAATAAAATTCAATAAAATTAAAAATTTCAGTAAATTATACTTTTATCTTCTTTACTCTACAATCTCAAGTAACTTGGCTTGTGGAAATTGGTGCCTTCGGGTCTGTTCAGAAAATCACATAATTTCAGAAATCAAACATACTTGAATAACTTGGGGGTTACACGATCAAGTTTTGCCTTTCAAGTTTTAATACATTCACACTTTTTTACTAATACACTCACAATTTTGAAAATTGATGCAAACTTGATGACAATTTTTGCTTTCCATCAAGAGCATCAAGTCACAATCAAGAAAACAGCTGACAACAATTTTTTTTCGTTCTGTCTGCAAATATTTTTTTGTTTTGTTTGAAAGTTGCAATTAAAAGTAATAAAAATTAAACAGATTCAAGCTTAAAAATAGAAATAAAAATGTTTACGTGCAAAACCAACAAATTTTTTACTCTTTTACATTGATTTCCATTAAATTTATTAATTTTAAAAAGAGATATTTGTATATTATGATTATATTGGAATAGTTAAAAAAAATATTGATTTAGAATCTGAATTAGTTTCTGGGTTTAACGTTACCCAGTCAGACGTTCTTTCATGTTTCAGACTTGTCAAATCAAATGCTATTGGCTCTGACAACATGCAGCCGAGATTCGTAAAAATTTTGCTCCCGTTTCTTTTACCACACATAACACACTTATTCAATACCATCATTGTATCCTGTTGTTTTCCACCTACATACCTGGAAGCTTGCAAAAATAATACCAATTCCTAAAACCGCTTCTGAGGTTAGACCCATTGCCATTCTGTCTTATTTATCGAAAGTTCTGGAAAAAATTCTATATCTGCAGATGTCCTCTTTTATAGCGAAATATAAACTTTTCTCGGACAAACAATCAGGATTTAGGCCTCATCATGGCTGTACTTCGGCTTTAATTGATGTAACAGAAAACATAAGACGTGAGCTAGACAATAATAAAACTACCTTTCTAGTACTTCTCGACCATTCGAAAGCATTTGATACTGTTGCTCATAGTCTTCTGGCAAAGAAATTTAAATACTTTTTTAACTTCTCGGACACATCAACTCGCCTTATTTCGTCCTACTTAACCGACCGCTGGCAATCAGTTTACGCTAACAACCTTCAATCGCAACCCTTAAAACTATCCAGAGGAGTGCCACAAGGCTCAATCTTAGGACCTCTCCTTTTTTCAATATATATTAATGACTTGCCTAGATATCTTTCATATTGCAACGTTCATATGTACGCAGATGATGTGCAGATTTATTTGAGTAGTTCTTCACAATCAGTTGCCGAAAATGTTGCAAAATTAAATTCAGATTTGGACAACATCTCCCGATGGGCCACTGCCAATGGCCTGTTGCTGAATCCGCTAAAGTCTACGTCCTTAACCATTTACAAGAGAAATACAAACCCCCTTCGAAATGTTGACATACGAGTAAATGGAGAACGCGTTAGAATTGAAAACACTGCAAAAAATCTCGGCTTGATTTTCAATTCCAACCTTACTTGGACAAACCATGTTAATACACTCATAGGCAAAACTTACGCTAAATTAAGGTCACTTTGGCCTACTCAGTTTTATACACCTTTGCACATAAGAGAACTCCTCGCCAAAACCTTTTTGGTGCCTTGTGTGTTATATGGCTGCGAAATCTTTTCGAGTTGCGACTCTGCCAGTAAGCCGTAAACTAAATGTTTTATACAATAATATTTTGAGGTATGTATGTGTATGGCCTACGAAAGCATGACCGTATTTCTAATTTTTCTTCACAACTTTATGGTGTATCCCTCGATAGTCTACTCAAGATTCGTGTACTCATGTTTCTTCATAAGATCATTTATCTGCAAGCTCCCTTGTACCTTGTATACGATAAAATTAAATTTACCAGATCACTTAGAGGTAGAAAAATTATTATTCCGCGTCATAGTTGTCTGGTTTCAGAGTGGCAGTTTTTTATAAATGCAGCGCGTCTTTGGAACCTTCTACCAGCTACTCAGCAACTCAACAGCAACGCAAAAAGTTTCAAAAGATATTTGTTTAACAACTTCACTTAATATATTTTATTTTTTTGTTATATTGTATTTTTTTTTTTTTTTAATTATTTATTTTCTTAACCTTTGTTTTAATTTATATAATAAAAATATTTTTCTCCAGTAGTGCCTAGGACAAGTTGTGCCCCTTTAACACATTTCTGTACTTTAAATATAAGTGAGACCTTGTTGTACAGGAAATGGAAATAAATTAATAATAAATAAATATAGAAGAGGAGGTTTTGCTTTAATTTTTTTTTTTTTTAGCAGAATATGCAAGAAGCTATTTTTAATTTTCCTCTTGACGGCATCTTGAAAACGAATTGTTATACGTTACAGCCATCAATTTTATTGAATTTTGACAAGCAGTATGTGAAAAAAGTTGATAGCGAAACTTGGTTGTGTAACTGCAGTGTAAGACAGGATTGCATACATATTATGATAAGTCATGTCCAAACGTCATATCTTAAACGTCTTAAAACAAGCAGCTTAACAGTCAGATATCTGACGTGATTTGCTACCAGAAATTACGTGATTTTAAGTATCGTAAATTTTAGAACAGACCTGGGGCCAAATTCTGGCACTCGTGATTGAACGATTTCGTTATAGAATGCTGTTTGTTTGTTGCTGATTTTGTTTTTGCTCTACATTGTTTTTATTATCGAGTATATTCGATCACGAATGCCAGAATCCGGCCCCTGTTTATCTGGAGTAAAATAAATTATTTAATCATCAATTTCAATAACTGGGGGCTAATTTGAATTCCATTACAGACAGATTTACGAATAAATAGTTTTTGTGAATGTTTTCAAAAACAAATGTTATTTCAAAATTGTGTTAATAAAATCGGATACGTTAAAGCTCTGTATGATAAGATGTGTGCAGCAGCCACTTCAAAAATCTGAAATCTTGAATAAAAGTTTTGAATTGTCTCTAGAGTCCGAGAGAATGATGATTTTTTGGGGTTAGGGGACTAACATGCACCAGTTTTCTTTTTTGCTCAGTTTAATCACTCAATTACAGTGACACATATGACTTTTTGGTAAGAAAAAAGAGACTGTATGAGAAATATTTAAAAACGTTCGCCTTTAAGCCCGTATGACACTACATTTTTCTTGCATTGTTCAAGTTTTGGAGAACAGTGCAAATATAATATAATACAGTATATTTCGGTTAATTGCACATCAAAATTTGCACAATTTTTTGTTCAATTAACCGGGGAACCAATTAGCCGATACCCGTTTAATTGAACAATTCGTTCAATTACAAGAACCCTGTTTAATTGAACAGTTTGTTCAATTACAGAAATCACGCATAATTGGAACTATGTACTAATGAATTAAAAGAAATCGCATATGTGCACTTTAAGTTTTTCAAAATAATTTTTTTTTTACCTTAATCGAAAAAAAAATGCAAGTAACAGCAAAAAATGTGCATATGTATATGTGTATAGTAGAGATGCCACCCAGTGTTTTTCACAAATGATGTCAAATATGTATGTGCAAAAATGCCAGATTATTTTTCAATGCAATTAACCGGGTAAAAGTAAGAAGAAATTTATTTTTGATGACATGAATTTTGAACGAATTAAGCGAGAAAATCAATTAACCGGGTTCAATTATCCGAGGAAATTCACATGGTGTTTGTATGCAATATTTTTTTTGCCCGATCATGTGGTTCAATTAAGCGTGGAAACCAACTAACCGTAGGGTCAATTAACCGAAAAATACTGTAGTAGAATTTAGTATGTGCAACGAGTTTACATTTATATTAAGATAAATGTAAAACTGTCAACATTTTTATTGAAGTTATCGATAAAAAATCAGATTATGTAAAAAAAAAAATGCAAAATTGTTCAACTTAAAATTAACATTTCAAACTTGAATGTTGCTGTGTCAGCGGTTTATGGAAAATTTTTGCGATTTAACACTTCTTTTTTGGAACATTGTTATTTCCTAGCGCTTTCTTGAAATAAAAAGAATACCTACAACATTTACAAAAAATATGCCAGATTTGTTTACGCTTTGTATATTTGGTTCTTTCTAGCAATGGCTGTTTCTTTCTATCAATTCTGTACCAATTAATGAAAGAAAAATTAAGTATCATACGGGCTTTAGTGATGGGTTGATTTTGACTTCTTCTGTTTTTTTTTTTTTTTGATTCATAAGTTAAGCAAAATTCTTTCATTAGCATTTGTTCATTAGTACAAAGAAGTTTTTCGTTCTATTAATGCAAAATTCATAGATATAATGAATATATTCATTGACCTAATGAATCCGACGTTGGCTGAAAAACAATTTGTTACTTTTCAGTTATTAATTTTATCAGGCTTGAGTTCGATTTTTACTTCCTCAAAATTGAGAGAGATTTTTTCAGTGTTGATATTTTTGCTCTCCTGGACAGTGCCGATTTGCATCGAATATGCATGGACGTGGTAGGGACGATATGTACAAATTTTTTTATATTTAATATCGGCTCAGTTATCGTGTTACGAAATAAAAAGCAAATTTAAAAAAAAAATCTGGCTACTGTTGAATAGTTGAAAGTAGAGAATTTGCCAGCAATACTGTGCAGTCTTTTTTTTTATCAGTCCTCTCCCAAAGTCAAATTATTTATACTCGTACAGCATCTTGTAATGTAAAAATGTAAACATCTGTACGTGTGAAATATATGAAAAATGTAAATGTATGTACATATGTGTGTTAACAATATCATATTCTGGTTAGATTTTGTTTTTCCAATACTTACACAAGTAATTAGGTGCAACAATAGCATAGTTTTATTCCAAAATCCCGAAGGCAGCACACACACACACACTCACTTTTCATTCATTAACTCATTCTTTTCGCAAGCACCAAATATTTGGAACCATTCCATATACTATTATACATACATATATTATACATAATATGTACTTTTGCATGTGTGTATGTGGAAGAATTCTACACATTTGCATATGTACGCATAGGAATTATGTACTACATATATTTAACACAACTGCTTCTATTTTACATTTCATAAGAGTAGTTCATAATTTTAACGTCAAGATACAAATTTGTCGACATTAAGAATTAATATAGAATTTAATTATTTTATTATATGGTCTTATAGGTATATGGTTGTACATACAAAATGGTCCATACATAAAAATGTATCCTTTGAAATACATCACAAAATAAGGGCGTCAATTTGTCAGTTGGAACTTTATTGTAATTGAAATGTTTTTTTCATCTCATTTCTAGAAGAACACACTTGTTTTTAACAACATTCGTCTAACATTTTCAATTTGTTATTAAACATTTTACAATTGTTAATTATTTTAAAAATTGTTTAAAGCTGTTTTTGCATTATAATAATCTAATCAAATTCACAACTCTCCCTAGACTAAACGAAGATGCAAAGAGAGAATATTTCATTAAGATGACAAAGGATTCACACACACACACACACACACACACACAGCCATGTCTATTCTATTTACACATGGTAAAATATTCACCCTGTGCAAATGTTTTAAGTCTTATTTTTCAGCTTTAATATACATTCTAAGCACTAACACACGTAAATACATACAACCATTCCCATGCGTGTTCATAGAAATGCAAGCTGACGTGTTTAACGAAGTACAAAGTGCGAGCTTTTACAAAAAAGCTTTAAGCTTTTACAACCAACGAGAGCACAACGTCTAATCAGAGCTCAGCGAAAACAATGCATGCAGCAATTGAACAGCAAAAATTGTAACAGCTTCCAAAGCTTTTTTGCCGCAAATGCGTATATCAAGGCATGCGTGTTTTTTTTTTTTTTTTTGTGGTGGCTGATTTAAAGGAAGCACACTATACATTTACATATATACTTTTTGAGTAAGTGTATTCACATCTTACATCCTTCATCATTTTGGCAAGATGTTAACATCTTCTACTACAATAGGTATTTTAGCTTCATCTGAAATAAAATAAGCTCATACTTACCCATCGATTTGAGCGCATGAGGACCAATATCAGTTCTACATGAAGCAGTTTTATTCATGAGCAATGTATTTAAGCTTTTTCTACTAGAAAAAAGATTTTGAAATTTTTCTTTTCAACAAGCCTAGAAATAACCGCTATAGGTACTGTTTACGTGCAAATTGGGAAAAGCCAATCACATGAAATAAAACAAACAAGTCTAAGGTAAATCAAAACAGAACAATATCTCCAATTTATTGACGTGGCATCTCACAAATGGGGTTTGTTCCCCAGAGATATTTGTCGTACCTAAGGTATACCAAGCGATTTTATGTACAGTATCTTTCGGTTAATTGCACATCAAACTTTGGACAATTTTTTGTTCAATTAACCGGGGAACCAATTAGCCGATACCCGTTTAATTGAACAGTTCGTTCAATTACAAGAACCCTATTTAATTGAACAGTTTGTTCAATTACAGAAATCACGCATAATTGGAACTATGTACTAATGAATTAAAAGAAATCGCATATGTGCACTTTAAGTTTTTCGAAATAATTTTTTGTTACCTAAACGAAAAAAAAAAAATGCAAGTAACAGCATGATACAACTAACAAGGTAGCCTTTTCGCTACAATAAGAACAACTTCAATAAAAATAACATGCATTTTGTTTTTGTACAACTTATGCAAACTGTCAAAAAGACGCCACTTCTACATTTACAGAAGAGAGATGCACTGAGCTTACGCGGATTTGCTACCTCGTTTTGGCTGCCGTTCATCTCTGCAATCTCTTGACAACCTAAAGTAGTCAGATGATTAACGGTTTAGCTGACGAGGCTACCTTGTTAATTGTATCATGAGTAACAGCAAAAAATGTACATATATATGTATAGTAGAGATGCCACCCAGTGTTTTTCACAAATGATGTCAAATATGTATGTGCAAAAATGCCAGATTATTTTTCAATGCAATTAACCGGGTAAAAGTAAGAGGAAATTTATTTTTGATGACATGAATTTTGAACGAATTAAGCGGGAAAATCAATTAACCGGGTTCAATTATCCGAGGAAATTCACATGGTGTTCGTATGCAATATTTTTTTTGCCCGATCATGTGCTTCAATTAAGCGTGGAAACCAATTAGCGGTGGGGTCAATTAACCGAAAAATACTGTATAAGCAAAACATGGCAAAGCGAAAAAACTCCATACGGTGATAGCTGCTGAATAAGGGAGTACATTTAGGAATCTGACGATGCGGAAAGTTAAATGAATGTTCAAAAAAATTTAAATAAATTGGACCAAGTACGAGACTGACTCGCACAGCAAGGGTTCCGTATCACCGTGCAAGTTCTAGGCAAAGGGTATCCCTGGTGTACTCTTTAGTTTTAAACTTTTTATTGTTTTTAACAGTTGTTGTTGTTGTAGAGGTTAGACAACTACATGCAGTGGGTAAATTTCAAGCCTCTATCTCATACGGTTTAAACGTTATAGCTGATTTTCAAGCTATAGGGTGTCCCCATGCGTGAACACCAATTAAATTTTGACTTTTTTCCGCTTTTGGTATTTGTTGTATAGAGGCCTGTGAAAATTTAAAATCTCTTTTACGATTCAAAAGTTTCAACTATATTTGCTAATTTTCACAGTTTCTTGTATGTGGACCCCCTTTGGTTTGCAACTGTTTGTTGTTTTTATTGCTTATTATTGTAGAAGCTCTCTAGCTCGTGCTGTTTGGGAGACTGAGGCCTGTGACGGATGAACAGCGAAGTCTCAAAAAAGGGTTCCACTTTCATTCTATGAGTGCAGAACACCACCAGGGTCGCAGTTTCTTGTATTGGGACCTCCTTACGTTTTCAACATTTTGTTGTTAGTAGTTTTTGCTAGAGAGGCCTGCCAGTATACAACAATGCTTTCCTCGACCCATAACTATGGAATTTTCATAAAATTATTACACGATTTTATAAAAAGTAGATTAAAAAAATTTATTTACCTCTCGTTTTCAGTTTTTTCCACAAAGTTTTGCAAAAACAATTAAAAAAAGCCTACTGGTGCTATTTTATTGACTGCACGAAATGATAAGTGTTAACAATAAAAATGTTATAACTGATTAACAATTGACAACAAATGCACACACTCTAAGAGAGCATAAATAATGTAACAGTTTTTTACACCCAAAGAAATACTATAATAAAGAGGTTAAATTTTTACATATTTTGAATCATTCATTATTGAAACTGGTGCTACTATATTGACCGGCACTGTACATAGTATGTATACTGCGAAAATTCCAACACCGGTTTCATAAAAAATAAAATGTTGCTCAAATACATTTTAGAACAAATTTGATATGAACAATTTGTTCTAAAATGTATTTCAACAATGTTTTATTTTTTATGAATACCGGTGCAAGTCCCTGTCTCTTACGGTCTAACCCCCCATTTACACAAGCAAGTAACTTGTTGCATATTGTGTACATATTAACAACCAATACACTGACAGAGACAATAAAAGCTGTTGCTACTTGATGGAATGTTTACACAGGCAAGTGCGACCTCATTTTTAAAATGTCGTCGAAGAAAATGGTCTTAAAGAAAATTGCTTTACTTTACAAAATAGAAGAATTAAATGAAAGCAATAATAATAAAACAATTATGATGAAAAAAACTACAAAATCACTGTCCCATTTTTTTATATTTAAATTCACTATTTTTTTTTTTTTTGCCTCTTTTCTGTATTGCTGATTCTGTTTTTGTCCGTCTACATGACTTTTCAATGACTGGGTTGCCAAAGTATTTTCATGCGAACTGTTATGGGGAAGCAAATTATACGAATAGCTTTTTATCAAGTAAATAGTAAATTTATGTTAAGAATCCATACACGATTTTATAAAAAGTATATTAAAAAAATTTATTTACCTCTCGTTTTCAGTTTTTTCCACAAAGTTTTGCAAAAAAAAATTCCAACACCGGTTGGAATTTTTACTTCAATTTTTTTTTATATTTTATCTTCTTTTGCGGTATGTAAATTCATTCCTTGTAAGTTATCTATTAAAATTAAAATATGAACCTTATAAGGTAACACTGTTTTTGCTTTTTTGTCATTTTACCGACATACAAGTAAGAAGAATTACTGGCAAGAAAGAATCTCTTGCAAGTGAGCTCACAACTTGCAGAAGTGTGATGGTATTAATAAAAAAATGTCAATGGATTGAGTTACTTGTGTGTGTAAATGGAGGGTAAAAGTTATAGCTAGTTTTTCCAACTAAATGGTGTCCCCATCTATAGGGCAGCAATTAAATTTTTACATTTTGGTATTTCTTGTTGTGTGCGCCTGGTAACTGCATATACTGTGCAAATTTCAAGTCTCTAAGATTTTCAAATCTCTAATTTCAGTTTCTTGTGTGGGAGCACCCTTTGATTTTTAACTTCTTGTTGTTTTGGGTATATGTTGCTATACAGCCTACCCGTATACCCGATTTCAGCTCTTCAGCTCTTATGGTTCAAAAGTTACAGCTAATTAAGCTTTCCACAGTTTCTTGTTTGGGGAACCCGTTTAGTTTTTAACATTTTGTTGTTTTTAGCATTTGTTTTTGTAGCGGCCCGCTAATCACATGTACTATGAACATTTCAGCTTATCGTTCAGGAGCTTAATTTTTTCCCAAAATGCACCAAATGTTATACATTTTTGAATTTGGGACAAATTGCGCCAACTTTTGGCGGATTTTGCATTTGAAGGTGAATAGTGCATTTTTTTTTATCAATACGGTTAGTTAAAGTTGGATGTGGTTTTAAATGTGAGTTCAAAAGCTCGCAAAATGTGAGATTTTCTTTGCGAGTTCGGCAATGATAGTCCGAATTCTTAAAGGTAGATAAAAGAAGGATAACTGACGATATTATCAGAGAAAAAAATTAAAATTCAGCATTTGTGATCACAGATGATTTTTTTCAATATGGCAATACCTTTTAAACTACGCGATCTTGATTTTTTTTATCACCAATTTAGGTTTTGACGTTCGAGGTACGGTACATCCTGTATAGACATGTGTTTCTATGGCGAAAACAATTTTGATTCGCCAAACTTTGACACGTTAGTGGAAAAAATCGTTTGCTATAAACCGAAATAAATTGACAGCTGCTACGTATTTCGACAAAGGTCACGAATGATCGTATCCTATAAGTCGTAAAAAGGAAAAAGAATGCAAAGTTAGCATTAGCATTGTCGATGATTGTGTTCTATAAACTGGCAATAAGTCTTGTGTGCTTTTAAATTTTAACTGCTTTTGTTATTGCGGTTTCACTTCCTCAACCGGCATTCGCAAATTTCAACAATATTTTAGTATTTATGAGAATACAGGGGCCAAATTCTGGCACTCGTGATTGAACGATTTCGTTATAGAATGCTGTGTGTTTGTTGCTCATTTTGTTTTTGCTCTACATTGTTTTTATTATCGAGTATATTCGATCACGAATGCCAGAATCCGGCCCCTGGTGTTAATGTTTGATGAAGAGTCATTTACGGAGACTTTTAAATTGAAGTAACAGAATGCAGTCATTGTTGGTATGTATAATCTGGCTGTTTTTTTTTTTTTTTTCTTTCATTTATTGCTATAAATTTTTAATTATTTACAATAGTAGCATAATCAATATACATATGTATATATTTAAATATTTAAATACACGTTAATCTATGTATAACAGAATGCGTACATTAAATACATAATATTGATACTTTATTCTAAATATATAAAATTTTAATAATATAGTATGTTATATTAATTTTCTGTTTGACAGACTTTCTCTATGCTTCTGCATTTTATTACCAATTCATTACGTAACAAACAACACAGCAATCATTCATTGTTTGCTGTTAACCTTCTGAGTATGATGAAATGCTGCTCCGTGTAGATTCCGTGAATTGATTTCTGTGCAAAGACTCAGATGGTATTGTAACAAGAAGAGCTCCACCATACATGGACTCCATTTCTTCCAACTGCTTTAGGAATGACTCTTCCAAACGCTATAACAATGCATATTATAAGAAAGTGATAAAATGTGATTAACTAAAATGTGATTAACAACGGATGTCCATTGCATTACAGGCGGTATTACATATATTAACAAATGCATATAGTTTAGTAAAGTAATATGTATGTACATATATACCCAATGTTAGAGAAGACTTTACCAACAATTATAAATTACACTACAGAATTGATGTTATTGGAAATCTAAGTCAGGTATAAAACCAAACTAGCTACACTTTTATTCTAATATTTTGTCTCAACGTCAACAATATATGTATGTAATCTCGTAGGGATCCATTTGTGAAGAAAGCTTTAAAAAAAATCTGTCATGCAATTCCACTTTTGGTCATGACATTTTTGGCATATAATACGTGTGGAATAGTAAAGTGCGGTCCAACCACATCTGGAGGCTTATTCTGTATTGCGATGCGCAAATGAAATGCGATGCGCAAATGAAATGCGATGCGAAAGAAAATTGGTATTCTGTTAGACTTTCGCAATCGCATTCGCAATTTATTTCAAAACATGGCAACGCTGCACAATAAACGTCAGCGTCAACAAATGTCAAATTAAAAAAAAAAAAAAAAAAATTGTTTGGGTGTGAAAATTGTTTAAAAAATTTATTTTGGAAATTCTGAAAAAAAAATAAAAATGGATTCTGTGGCACTATGGTTCGACGACGAAGAAGAGCATGAGCAAAATGAAAGGATACAGAGAAGATTGCTTAGAAGCAAATCCGATATTCTGAGCTTGTATGAAAAAAGGTAATTTACTTTCTATGCACTATGCTTTCGAAAAATAAATGTTTACTTATGTATGCAGAACATTTCTTTTTTCAGCTTTATAAAAAATTTTAGATTAAATAAAGAAGCATTTGTATACGTCTTAAATAATATTGTAAATTCATAAAATCTACCATTATTTGAAATTGACGCGCTTTGGTGGTCTTATTGCTGCTTTCCCTGAATTAAATAATAAATATATGATGAATAAATAAATAAAATATTATTGTTTACTTACATTTTTGTGCTTTGCGATAGCTATTTTGCTTTCGAATAAATATTGCGAAAATGGCGTTTGTTTGACATTCGTTTTCGCAATGCAGAATACCGAATTGCCACCTTTTCGCATTTGAAATGCGAATAAAAATCAACTATGCGATTATCGCAATACCGAATACCAATTGTTCGCATTGATGCATTTTCGCATCGCATTGATTTTCGCATCGCAATACAGAATAAGCCTCCTGACTTTTGTTTTCGTTCTTGATGGCGAGAGCACCAGTACTTTGATTATGTCACGCCCACATCCAGCCAAATAAAAATCTATACTTTATATACATACGGCCTAATTCATAAACACATTATAAGTGTGTTATAAACAACTTATAAGCAAAAATCCAGAAAAGTGTATTCATAATCGACTTATAGCTTATTATGCTGCTTATAACCATCTTATAAATTGGATATTTTTATTGAAGCGTTTAATAGTGAAAATTGTTGAATTGATGATTTTTTTATTTTAACACTATTTACCAATTTGTTGCTTCTTGAATGTGTATATGATTGCATTTCATTGTTTCCTACACCAAATTATCATTACACATTAAACTATGAAATTCGAAAATATGTACATACATACTTTAAATTCTACTGATGATATGGTGTAAGAATCAGTAATATACAGTCATAAAGACACTTTAACCCTGCAAAAATCATCTTATTTTTTTATCAAACAAAATTTTCTTTAGTTTTCATATAAATTACAAATATTTTGACGAATTATATCGATACAATACACAAAGAAATACAGACGTACATACATACTTACATATGTATAGTACTATCTCTTTTGCAAATTTGAATTGACACGTACATATGTACATACCCTGCCAGCAAATTGGTAGTCGACTACTAAAATAATTCACTTTACGTTAACTTTTATGGACTAGCTTCAAATTAGCTACAATACAATCGAAACGTAGTGCAGACAGAGTTCACCTAAAATTCAAATACTAACATACACACATACACGGTAAATAACTCTTGAATTAAATTGCCTATTGTCGCATTCGTTTTAAATGTTGCGATGGTTGAATGGGTTAAGTTGGCTGCTCACCAGTCTTGAGGCTTAGTGGTTCGAATCCCACCAGAGGCTAACAAAAAAAAAAAGAGGTAGGATGAACTTTAATTTAATAAAATATAATATTACCACCGAGAAATGTAAAATCAGCCTTGATTTGTACATTTTTTTCTTTGGGTACTGACTTTGAAGTAGCTAACTTTAAGTTAGTTGAAAAGTAATGCAGCGTCGGACAATTGACTACCTCCTAGGACATCGTAATGTTAAAATAGTCAGTCATCTCCATTGAAAATAATCTAAGTGTCAACCACCACCAGTTGTAAAAAAGTTAGCTTATAATTCATTACTAGTTAACTGAGTTGCCGGCAGGGTATGTATGTATGCATGCATACACATACATACATATCTACGCACAAACAACAGTAGCGATCCTGCCTGTATTTACAATGTATACACACGCATTGGCCTCTACTTAACTATAAGCGTTTGATAAAGAGACATTCGTTGAGTTGATGAAGAGTTACGAAGAAAGAATTCATCAATAAAATAATTTTAATAAAAGATATTTGCGAATTAAATAATATTTACTACTTTTCATTATGTTTTCATGAAAAATATTTGCAAATAATTATAGTGCTGCACAAACAAATGCTAGAGAGTAAGTAGTCGACTACTTTTGGTACCAGACGTTAAACAAATGTGTTTAGAAATAATTTTTTTTACAATTCAAAGCCTTGTATACATATTTTTCGCAATAAAAATAGGTAAATCAATAAATTATTTCATATTCGAACAAAGTTATGTTATATAAGTAAATAATATTTTGCATTTTTCGCAGCTACCCAAATAATCAGTTTCTTACATACATCTCATATACATATGCAGCACTAGGCACAAAATGAGAGTGAACATTGCATGGTATTGCCAACAATAAAGTACAAAATTAATAAAACAGTTTAATAGTTATTTCACCCATATAATGTGTTTATGAATTGAATTTCTTATGTGTTGCTTATAACACTGTTAGTGTATGATAACTATTACAAGCTTATAAGCTGAAATAAGAAATTTTTATGAATTAGGGGGATAATATACTCGTATGGGAGGTATCTTGCCGATCTATCGAATTATTTTCCCCTGTTGTCCCCTTACAATAAAATGTTTTAAACAAGTTCTAGACCCTTTTGGAATTTGTGTGCTGCTTGTATCAAGAACGGAGATGCAGAGCTACTGAGTTTTTACCCCTTATAAATAGTATGTCGAAATACAAAAAAGCAGGGATATTAGATAACTATTTTTTCAGAGAGTGGTAATTACTTTTTCCTCTTCCCATCCTTCTTACACACAAATGAAATTAGTAAAAAGTACCAAAATGTAGTTTTTACCAGTTAAATTGCCCTAAAATTAAAAATTTTAAAAAAGTAACAGACATGTGCCCAATTTATTTTTAGTAGATATACATGTTCTCTTTGAATTTTTCGAATGCTACTTGTAATAAGTCCGGAGATACAAAATTACCAGTTTTGCCCTTTTTATCCCTTATATGTATATAGGGTCCGCCATCTAACGTTGTTTTTTTTTCAACTAGTGCTTATTTCATGAATGGTAACACTTAGCTCATGTCTGATTTGGCAGATTGAAAAGCCGACGCACCCAAAACGAGTCACTGTTTGGTGCGGATTTTGGTCCAGAGGCATAATTGGGCCATTTTTCTTCGAAAATGAGCAAGGAGTGGCCGTAACAGTCAATGGCGATCGTTATCGGGCCATGTTGAACGAAGTTTTGCTCACAAAAACTGAAGAGGAGGATATTCGCAACATTTGGTTTCTACAAAAACGCCGCTACGTGCCACACAGCCGAAACTAC
Organism: Sturmia bella; assembly: GCA_963662145.1. Classification (NCBI taxonomy): domain Eukaryota; kingdom Metazoa; phylum Arthropoda; class Insecta; order Diptera; family Tachinidae; genus Sturmia; species Sturmia bella. The sequence goes on from OY759172.1 coordinate 43,133,644, forward strand.
ACTCGATGTTTTGTGCCGTTTTCAAAAAAAAAAAAAAAAAGTTATTTGGCGGACCCTTTATGTCCAAATTTAAGAAATGAATATATTTATTGCAGCATGTTTTACGGGCAGTAATATTTAGTTTTTACTTTCTTCCTGTTCGCATTCTTCTTCTAGATAAATGCAATTGAAAAAAGGACCAAATGCAGTTTTAACCCCTTTTGTCCCCTTAAAATTTTAAATTTTAAAAAAGTACCGGACACCTATCCAATTATTTTTGTAAACTATAAGACCTTTTTTAAACCTTTGCTAAGTCCGAAGATATTGAGTTACCAATTTTACCCCTGTGCGATTGGAATTTTTGAAATGCGATCAAAATCGGTCCAGCCGTTTTGGAATCCATGCGTTACATACATGCACATCCTGTTTTCTATATAAAGGGTGTTTTTTTCGATGTATAGAAGTTTAACTTGCAATAAAACAACGATGGATTATTCGATTGACATAAAAATTATTACTTTACTTTTTTCTTGAATAAAAACTGGAAATTTCTCGCTTATTTTACATTTTCTTCAATAATAGCTACAAAATCACTTGCACATTTCTTAGAAAGCAGAGCACGTTAAACGGCTTGTAAACAAATTTTTGACACTAAAGCTGAAGTTACACAGTACGCTTTCTACGCGTCAACGCTTTTCACGCGGTTGTCAAAAAAGTAGCATTAGTGCATTTGTATGTGACAAGTTACAGAGCACAAAGCATAGAACGCGAAGACGTGTAGAACGCATAAAGTAGACCTACTTTCTACTTTTATATGCGTCACAAGCGTCATGAGAAAATGTCAGCTGTTTTTAATAACCAATGATGTGCCTACTCTCAACGTTATCGATAAATACCTTTTATATCGTAAAATAATTTATGAAATCTTTTGCAAAAAAATATTTTTAATAAGAAAGAAAAGTTTTGTTACAAATTTTATAAACATTTTCACGAATAAAACAAATTGTAATTGTTTTTTACAACACTTTTTTCATTAACGAAATTTGGATTCAATTTATCGATTGCGTTTGCGTACTGAGTATCATCACTGTTATGTTTACAAATAATTTCAATTTATTAAAACAAGCGATATGGAAGAGAAGCTAATAAATGCAGTTAAAAACCACGAGCTTTTATATAATAAAACCTTGCTGCTCTATCGGAACAAAAATAAAAGAGCAGCTGCATGGAGTGCAATAAGTAAGGAGCTTAATTTACCAGGTATGTATATACATACAGCGGCCAAAAAAAGTATTCGACATTAGAGTAATTTTTTAAAAGTGACTTGAAAATGCTAGTATTATTTAAACATTTTTATGTTTCTGATTGAGATAACGTTGTACAGTAAGTACTTTAGAATATACCGTTATAAAATTTAACAACATTGCATATTTTAACACACATTCATCTTTTTGAACAAAAGCACACAAATTCTAAAGCAAAAAAAGTATTCGACAACCGTTTTTTTTCTTTTATAGTGATTATGTATTTTGTAATATTTGATGTTGTTGTTTGTAAGAATACCGTTAGGGTTCTTATTTATCATTTACATAAATTTTTTTTTAATTTTTATGCAAGTGCTCGCGAAGATGGAACGCAAATGCAAAGAAACTTCTCTTGATGTAAGAAATTTAATAATACATCATTTTAAATTAGGAAAGACTGAAAAAACATAGCAGAAATCGTTCAGAAACCAAGAACTACTCTTCATGGTATAAGAAAAAAAATTAAATTAGAAAACACCGTAATAAACAAGGAAAGGACTGGTCGACCTTGCAAGCTAACAAAAATATATGAACTGCGAATCGTGCGGGAAGTAAGAAAAGATCAGAAAACTAATGCCACGATTTTAGAAAAATTCACTGAGGAGCACTTAGCCATATCTGTTACTTCACAAACCATAAGAAACTATGACTTCTAGGCGCGATAAGCTAGAAAGAAGCCGCATATTTCGAAAAAAAATGGAAAAATGGAAATTAGGCCTTCCGAAAGAACGCGTAAATAAGCCCATTGAGTTTTGGATGGATGTAATTTTTGCAGACGAAAGTAAATATAACCTTTTTGGATGTGATGACAAAGTTCTGGTGTATCATAAGCCTAACACAGAATTGGAAGAAAGGAAGATGGTACCCACTGTAAAACATAATGGAGGTGGTGTTATGGTATGGGGATGTATGGCAGCGTCAGGTGTTGGAAATTTAGAATTTATCGATGGGATCATGGATCATCGACAATACATTGATCTCATAAAGCAAAATTTACAGCCAAGCGTAGAAAAATTGGGTCTGTCAAATAGATTTAAATTCTATCAGGACAATGATCCCAAACATTGCGCGCTTAATGTAAAGCTTTGGCTGCTGTATAACTGTTCAAAGGTAATAAAAACGCCGCCACAGTCCCCAGACCTTAACCCCATTGAACATCTTTGAGGTCATTTGGAAAACAAAATCCGAAATCGTGAATTTTTAAACGAAACCCAGATGAAAGTCATCCTACAGGAGGAATAGAGCCAAATCGACCCAGAATATATTAAAATATTGGTAACATCTATGCCAGATCGTTTGAGAGAGGTCATACGACAACAAGAAATAGCAACTCGCTACTAAAGTTGTAGTATAATATGTACATACAACATACATATTAAATATATTAACAGTGTCGAATACTTTTTTTGCTTGGTTTTTGTTATTTATTTTTTAAGTCATGAATTTTTTGTACTATTTGTTTTGAGATCTCATTTTTTGTAGTGAATATCACATTTTGCTTCCTTAATAAAACGTTTTCTGCCTTCTTTTTGTTAAGATTAATATTTTACAGTTTTTTATTGATAAAATAATGCGTTTTATTATATATGTCGAATACTTTTTTTGGCCGCTGTACATATGTACAATTTTGGAGCTTTTCGTAAGCTCTTATCGCACAAATAACAATGTTTATGAACTCTATAAAGTCCATTAATTCTTTTAAAATTTCAATTTCACTTTCCATTTTGTTAATATTTGTTTTGTATGCTAAAAATATTGGCACAACAGCTGATCAAAACAACAAAATATGGCGCGTATGAAGCGTTGTATGTAACTTGTAGTATGAAACGCATGGAACGCGTAAAACGTATAAAAAGCATGAAAAGCGTGGACGCGTCTAAAGCGGGCCACATGTAACTTCACCTTAAGCTGCTAATAAACAACGAGCAGAACGGTTGTCAAAATACACAACACAAACGGGAACAAATGGGTGAAAGAATTTCTACCAGTAAAATACATGAAATGTGTGTTGGTGTTGTGTTTGTTGTAGTTATGCCGCTACCTGGTATCGATTTACTTGTGGCAACCTTACAAACGTGTTGAGCTGTGCTTATTTGGCATTGTCTTTTAGTAGCAGCCCTACAAGAAATAATTGATGGAAACTAACCCATTCACAACTTAATTATCAACACATGCAAAGCAATTTTATACCTTTCAGCGTTGTCATTGCACTCTGGACTGGATTGCAAAATTTTTGGCATAAAATCGAAATTTTCATGGAAATATTTGTTCATTTTAACTATATTTTCTTAAAGTGCATACCCTAGGTATAACATTTCAGTAAATAAAAGTAATTTGATGGTAACCCTGAACTCTTACAAGCAGTACAAAGTCCAATCTATACGTCAGCTGTTGGTTTTCACAAAAAAGCAGAAAAAGTTAGCTCAGCTTTATAATAACCGAAAGCGACTGCCGGCAAACAAAAAAAAATTGATAAATATAGGAAATAAAGATAAATGTATGTATATTATTAAAAACTAATAGCAATTGCTTTTTATTTGTTAAATGTTTTTGTGAATTGTTTTTTGTGAAGTCCTAAGGAACAGAAAAAATTAACCAAAACACCAGTTTATAGTGGAGTAAAAACTAACTTTTGGCCAAAATTTAATTATGCTAAAATATACTTGAAAGTGTAAATTATAACGTGTTACTAACAGTTTTTGCCCAATTTTGCCCGTTTTCCATAAATTTGTGGATTTTTAGGTACATTTGAGTTCAGTCATGCTACCCTGTTCAATGTGTGGCTAGACAACAATGGAAATGAAGATGCAATTTCAAACTGTTGAAATCGTTTATATATGCTCAAATACCCATGGTATCCGATGTCGCCTACTTTACATAAAATCTTGATTCATGGATCTCCAATGATATCATCATCAGTAACGCCAATAGGTTGCCTTGGCGAAAACACATCAGAAGCCCACAACAAATTTTATAAACAAGACAGGAGATCGCATGTTCGTCAGAATTCGCGGATTAATAATATGCTCTATGTCTTTCACAGATCAATTGACTCTTCAGATCCTATTCTTTCGAGCATTTCGCTCAAGAAAAGGTCAGCTCAACTTAAAAACAAGGTGTTGCCCAAAGATGTTATTGAACTTTTGGGAGCACCAAATTTTGAAATTGAAAATAAAAATGAACCTGAGAATAAAGAGAGCGACTCTGATTCATATATTAAAGAAAGCTATATATATATATTTAAGGATGCAGGTCTTTTTAAGTCCATTATCATACTATATTATACATATATCACTTTAATAAAACTTTTGCAATTTAATAATATTACTTTCCCAAATAAAAACACATTGGTATTCGAAATTTCAACTGAAATTTTTCGTAATTTAGGAATTACAGGTCCAAAAATGGCCCGATTTTGATCAGCGTGGGCCTGGTGTTAAATAAGTATGCATTCCTGATCTCAAGAAGCTCTTACATTTTGTACAAAACAATATTTATGCAACATTTGGGTATATTAAATAGTTGTAACGCACGTTTTGGCTCTATATAAGAGGAAGGCGTGATCGGATTGGTCCAAAATTTTGCACAGATGCTACGCATACTATAACTATCAAATGTACCAAGTTTCAATTCTACCACTCTATTTTTAGACTTTATGCCAAAAATTTGGCGATCCAGCCCAGTGTGCATTGCAATGATTTTTTTAGTATTTTGATATTGTCGTAATAATTTGGCAATTTCATTTGAAACTACGTTTATGCATTAATGTTTTTATAGGTTCATTTCTCCTTTTATTTTTTTTTTTTTTAAAATTAAGTTTTTTTGTTTCATATGATTCAGTTTTCTATTGTTAACTACTACTGTTTTTCGTTTAATTTTATCTAAATGTATCTCTAAAATAATTTTTATTTTATTTTTAATTTTTCGAAAATTGTTTTTATTTAATAATAAAGAAATTAAGAGCAGTATATGTAATTTTGTAGGCATTTTGAAAAAACATTTCAAATGATCACTTTGCTGAGGTGGTAGCGCTGGTTTAAAAAAGACATCACACGTACCAAGGCGAATCCATTACAGGTGCCCGCATACCAATTCGCTTTAGCATTTTTCCACGTATTTATCTTCTGAGTTGTCAAAGCCGATAGAAAACGACAACAAAACTTGTGACGTCTCGAGAGAAAATGTTGAAGCGAATTGAATTGCGACCACCAGTAGTTGATTCGCCTTGGTACCAGCATATTCTAATTGTCGTCACAGCAACTCGACATTGAAAAATTCGCCCTTGTACACTGCTCTTCGACAATAATTTTCTTTTTCTTTGTAGACATGTGACACCTTCATACAGTTGATGTTGGTGCGAGAAAACAAGTGCCGTTAATTTAATATGATGACATTTAGAATACGATATTGGGAATTATGTACGTCGATATTAATTGAGTTGAGAACGATTTTTCAAAAAGGGTAAACATTTCGTGTTAACGAATCAATGCGGTAGTCGTGTAAAACAAGAAACAAATATTAAAAAAAAAAGAAATGCGGTCGGGGGACCCCCGTTAGGAACGAAGTTCCTTACGTTTTTATTTCATCTTTGAATGTAATACAAGGTGAAATCTGTATGTTTTATTTTGTGTTGTTTTTGAAATTTTGAAATTCTGAAATTTTGATTCTTTAAATTTTTGGAACGTTTTCCAACTAATTAATATTTATTGGTAGGTGTCTCCGCTGCTGTCAGTGGAGACACTGCCCATCATACACAAGTGCTTGTCGACAGTACACCAATACATATAAACAGCTCACACGCTTTCGTGACGATTTCTACTAATTTCCACTACCAGCAGCAAGCCGCGTTAAGGAACTTCGTTCCAAAAACAGAAAAAATTCCACATTTAATAGAACTACTCGTATGTACATATTTTCACAGTAATAATTCTTTTCGCTCGTTTTTACTCGATACGATGCCTGCAGCATATTGTGGTAGCTGAATTGCGTGCATGCAGTTGTCATGTTAGTATAAGAAGTTTGGGTTTATTCGTAACACTTACCAAGTAATTAAATAACGTTAGGATGAAACACGTACTACGTAGCGAATCTCGCTATGAAACATTTATTTAGTTCGTTAATTGCATTATTTAGATGTTAAGGCTGTAAACGATTGAACAACCGGTAGGTCAGCTGTTTTTTTTTTTTTTTTTTTTTTTTTTTTGACACTTAATACCAAAAAAAGACGCAATTTACAAAGCAGTAACCATTCATACATACATATTTCATTTTAGGAGAGAAAGCGATTTACAATCATAACTATAATTTTCACAACATACCTGTATGATGGCAATTTTGTTAAGTGATTTTAAACAGACTTTAATGCAATTGATGTGAATCTGATTTGGCAACGCCAAATTCGTGATGCTTTTGGGTGGGCGTAAATGAAGGAATGTATAGTAAATTGTATATGTATGTATGTATACGTCTAGTTCACATTTGTGAATAGTTAGCACTTTATTTATTATAAGATATGTAAATAAACATTTTACAATGAAAAAAAAAAATAAAGGTAAAATTTTAAGAGAAAAAACAACAATTAACGAAAACAATAATTAATAAATCATTAATGGAATCGTTTTGAAACATTTACATATGTATGTAAGTGTGTTGTGGTTAAGCAGTGGATGAGTCCAAGTAAGTTTGCTCTCTCTTTTCAATTGTGTTGGCAACAACTCTTGGTATAGCATATTTTGGAGTCTTATTTAATATTAACCCATCATAAGATTCTTCTGAAAAAATTAAATTTTTGTCGCATTTTGTTGATGCTCGAAGCGTTGGCTGAACTTCAGCGAGTAGTTCTGCAGCCTTTTGCCCAGCTATACTTGGTTTTTTACTCATAGCTTTCTGCTGTTGGGTGTCATTTGTGAATGATGGCATTTTCTGAAGATTTTGAATTGTTGTCGTATTTCGGTTTGGTACAAATGACGGCCGTTTAATTATAAAAGACGATGACGAATGTAGAAGAGAATTGGGCTGAGTGCGCACTTGATTTGAATAATCAGTTGAAAAGCGGTCAAACACAATGTCATCACGACTTTCACTAACATTTGCGTAATTTGAACATCGTGGTGGTAAAAATGTTGTCAACAACTGGGATGGATTTTCTCCGCTCATGTTCTCAGCGTCCGAAAGAAATGAGGAAGTTTTAATTTCGACAAACTCATCTTCCTCGACAGGAAGTTCTGCTGACTGCTGATAAAGCAAAGACGCTTTATCAGCACTATTTTCCAATGCCCATTTGCTTTTGCTATTACTATTGCTATCCGGATATCGGGGCATTGATGAAGAGCTGTGCTTTAAAACTCTGTCATTTTTGAATGTTAACATTGGAGTGGTTGGAACACTTCGACTAAGATCTGGCACGGAACCACGGAAATTAGAACTAACATTGGAGGAAAACATTGAAAGAGTTCGCGATCGTATCATTTGATTGGAATTTCCCAAGAAAGTGCCCCTGGGTACTGAGCGTGGTGTTTCATTAAAAATCCCAACTAAGTGAAGAGGTAGTCTCATTAACGTTAGTTCATCATCAAAAGTTATCTTGTCCGCTTTAATGCCGCTTCGTTTTTCAAACGCATTATACATATCATAAACCCTTTTCATGAAATTCTGATAGTCGTTAGTATTGATCAGTGTTATTAAATCAGAGTAATACAAGCAAATACATTTTTCAACGACGACAGGAAACATGCAATCATGTCGACAGTTTGTTAGTAGCAGTAGTATTAATTTAAAGCAATGTTACAATTTTTTAAGTTGAAAAGGGAGAGTCATGTTATCCAAATATTAACAGCCAAATGGCAGCATGGGAAAATTGTAGAAGAGAAAAGTAAATAACGTTTAAACTTTTATCTGTCATTATTATTATTTTTTTTTTTTTCTTTTCTTAGAATATGCATAATTTACTTTAAAAACTAGCAACTTAATATCAGAAAATAAATTACTTCAATAAAATATGTTAACAGCGATGAAAGTAAGCGAAATATTCTTACCTGTTTACGTGGTACAAGTTGATCTTTCCACTCCCGAAGCTCGGCTTTCAAACGCTCGTCTATTTGGGTTAATTTTGTGTGTTCATGTTCCACTAAAGCTTTTCGTTTTTCGTTCTGTAGCTGCTCCAGTTCTCTAAAATGAATAAATAAATCATGTTCATTTTCAAAGTATGTCTGTGGCAATGAGGAAAAAGCGCTTAAATCTATTTTTTTTATTTTTTTTTTTTTGTTCTGCACAAAGGCAAATTCATACAAGATGAACTTGTTAGCTAGCACAGGTGATTATTTTCTGCTTCTTGAATCAAATAGCTCTTACATGACAAACTTTTTTCTCCTTGCTTATGAAAAAGTTGGTGCCCTTTTATTCAAAAGATTTTTGGTTGCAGAAAAGTTTTGTGATAATAGTTTTTTTTTCTCTATACATTTTCATTCAGACCTCGACAACTGAAATGGCTTTACACTAAAAACAACCGCATTTGTTAGTTTGTGCGGCGAATTCTAATGCACCTATCAGGTAGGGAATCAGCTTCGGTTCTGCCCAGGCGAATCAACTACAGGTGGTCGCAATTCAATTCGCTTCAACACTTTCTCTCGACTCGTCGTACGTTTTGTCAAGGCGAATCCATTACAGGTGCCCGCATACCAATTCGCTTCAGCATTTTTCCACGAATTTATCTTCTGAGTTGTCAAAGCCGATAGAAAACGACAACAAAACTTGTGACGTCTCGAGAGAAAATGTTGAATTGCGACCATCTGTACTTGATTCGCCTTGCGTTTTGTTGTCGTTTGCTATCAGCTTTGACAACTCGGAAGATAAAATCGTGGAAAAATGTTGAAGCGAATTGGGATGCGGGCACCTCAAGGCGAATCAACTACAGGTGGTCGCAATTCAATTCGCTTCAACATTCTCTCTCGAGACGTCATACATTTTAGGTTTGTTCTTGGTAATTCCGGGTAAAGTTCGGTAAAATGAGAGTAAAAGAAAAATACTCTCAAAAAAATAAAAATTTGCCCAATTTACCTCGAACACACAAAACCACTTTTCAAGCCCGAAACTAAGTGTCAAAATAGTATACACAAACAAAAGAGAGCGAAGTCGGTTGGTTAGTTGCGGGCTATTGGCCGCGGCGAACTGTTTTCATAACTTCTTAGTCGCCGTTGCATGCACATGTGCTTGGCGATTGGCTTATTTAATGTTCGCATTTATTAACAAAATATTTAACGTTTTCATTATCATTTTTTTTTTGTTTTTGTAGAAATGCATGGACCTTATTATTTGATCATGGTAGATTTCGTTTTGTATGGGTCATGATACAATTAAATATACCTTGGTATGGCCAATCTCGTCAAAGTTACCATATATTTAAGCAAATGTTTGGATTGAAATCCCAGTACTAGATTTTGTGTAGATGTAAATTGGTTATTAATCAAAGCAGTCTGGACACGTTCAAAATGCTTAACAAGCATATCGATAAATAATGTGTTCTTTACCGCCGTGCTAGCACTGTTTTGTGAAGAGGCGGCGAGACTTGTTTTACTAAGCCGCCGTCGATATTAACTTTTTTATGAACACTGAGTTGTAATTTTTAATTTTTGTAAATGATACACAGCTGATTGAATGATTTGACAGTTTTACCACATTTTGCACGGAAAAAAAGTACGGGTAAAGTTCGGTAAAGTGAGAGACACATTTTGCTCTCTCATGAGCGTTCTCATTTACCCAATTTACACAATTTTCAAGACAAAGAACACTTTTCGGGCTAGTTTGGGAACACGCGTGTTCCCTCGTGGTCCCGCGGTAAGGTACGTCGAACACACTTTTTGTTTTCGTTTGCTATAAGCTTTGACAACTCGGAAGATAAAATCGTGGAAAAATGTTGAAGCGAATTGAGATGCGGGCACCTGTAATGGATTCGCCTTGGGTTCTGCACAAGAAGAAATTTTCAACATTAGAGATATTTTGGAAACTTGGTCGTATTTTATAGTAAATCCCCCTTCTTTGGTCCTCTATTCTTTTTTGGAAGACATGCTGCTACCGGTTTTGACACCACAGTTCGTAAATTATCGTTTGCCACACCCAAATGTTGTATTAAGGGTTTTCACGATTGTAGCTGTGCAAATATACAATTTGCAAATTTGCAGTGCATTTTATGGTTGGTCGCGAGGGCATTGTTGTGAAGGAACGAATATTAAGTATATGCTCCTGCACTTTGTTTTATAAGTGTTGTTGTATATAATTGTTGTTTGTAAAATTATAAGCAACCTGTGAATATTTGTCAAGAATTTTCCTAATAATTTTTCAGTTTAGTTTGATGAGTAAATTCAAACTAACAGGAACCGTTTTTTTTTTTTTTTTTTGAATATTCAAATATGAACTTAATTATTTATTTGATTCTCATTTTGTTCATGGGAATTATGGAATAAGTAGTTAAGTTTCAAACAAACTTTTAAGAATTTTTCAAGTCTATTGATGAGTTGATTAGCACCAACGAAATGTCGTCGGCATATAGACAGCTGAAAAAGACAGAACACGTTTTGAAAAGGTTCATTTTTGGACCTGAATTAATCCATAATCGGACACTAAATTAAGTAAATAGAGCCAAGTACGAGACTGACGAAGTGGTAGTTTTTAACATTTTAGCGCTTTTAATAGTTGTCGTTGTAGAGGTCAGTAGCAGTCAATTTTCAAACTAAAGGGTACACGAGAACACCCTTTAGTTTGAAAATTAAATTTCAATTTTTGCTATTTTGTTGTAGAGACGCGCCACCTACATACACTGAGATAATTTGAAGTCTCTCAGTTGTATGCAAAAAAAAGTCGTAATTTTGGTTTAATATGAAAATTTGTTAATAAGCTCATTAAGCCTAATAACCTGTGTTAAAAATTTTGTATGCAAAAAACGCGTATTAGCTAATAAATGATTTAAAGAAATTTCAATCTTGAAACTGGCAATACTGTTTCATAAACCGTATTCATAAACCGTATTCATACACACATACATATGTATATGTATGTACGGACATGATTACATTCGCCCGGGTTCTCAAATTTACTTTTCTTCAATCAAGACTAAAATTTATGTTTCGTGTTATTGCAAGAAAAAAACCTGAAGTATATAATTGTTTTGTTTTATTATTTCATATCTGACTGAATTATTTGCTTTATTTTTATTATTCCTTTTTTGAATTATTTTGTTTTATTATTATTATTTTTTATTATTCATTTTTGTTTTATTATTAATATATTTAAATTTTGTATGAACATTGTATGTACAAACATATGTATGTATGCACGCAAAACCCCTTCCTGTTAATGTAATATTGTTCTAGTTCACCATCAGTGTTTTTTCAATTTTATGTGAGTTCCGTCAGTAGCCCAAATAATACCAGGAAAATTGTGAATTTCTTTAAAACTTGATGAAATTTAGCATTCTTCTGCAGCGGGAGCAGGCATTCTTATTTGTCTTTGGCCAGTTTGGCTAGTGCACGCGCTACTTTTGAGCAAATTCGGCTAATCGCTGATTGAGACAGTCCGTGAATATCGCCTGTATCATCCTGTACCTAAACGTTTTACTATGTCTTATAAGAATACCACGAAGAGCAAATGTGCTGGTGAACCACGTCCTCTTCATATCATCTTGTATCAAATTTGCAATTTCTTTTATGTTTCCTTGTTAAAACTATATTTTTGTTTAAGGTCGGTTTCAGGAATATATAACGGGTCGGCTCTCTTCTTATACATACATACATATATTCTTGGTCGACTGGTTGACGATATTTGTTCATAATATTCTATTAAAATGGCACAATTGAAACAAATTAAATCAAATCCCGATATTTCTTACCAATTCGACTTATTAAGACAGCCAGTCGGTACTCAGGGCCCTGGATGGCTATTCGTTCAAATCCAGGACAATACTGGAATGTCACGATAGGCTAAATGAACTGGCCACTCACAATCAGATTACTCTGATATGGGTGCCAGGTCATGAGGGGCACAAGGGTAACGAGTTGGATGATACCTACGCGAAAAGGGGAGCCAATGGGGCTTTTATTGGACCCACTCCATAATTTGGCTTTAACAATCTACTCCTCAGGGGGGAGTTCAGAAAATGGACAACATCCATCACAGAGAAACTGTGGAATGACACTAGGGGTCTAGAACACTCGAGGAAATTTCTTAGCTTTGATGCCAAGCGAGCGGATCTCGCTCTAAAATTAAATAGGAAGAATCTTAGGGCACTGTGTGGGGCGCTAACAGGACACTATACCTGCAGGAAACATCTACACAGAATGGGACTATCCAGCACGGCAATATGCAGATTTTGCGGAGAAGAAGAGGAGTCAATGGAACACTTGATTACTGAATGTGTGGCACTTGGCCACAGAAGATACAGGCTGTTGCAGACCTATACATTGGGTTCACAGGACTTGCAAGGGCTCCCACTGAAGGAGCTAGTACTGTTTCTTGATGTATTGAACTCGTGAGGGAAAGGGGTTGCACAATAGGTCATTACTGGTCGCAGTGCAAAGGGCCATCCTGGACCAACCTAGCGTAAATAATAATAATAATAATAATAACAATAATAATAATAATAATAATAATAATAATAATAATAATAATAATAATAATAATAATAATAATAATAATAATAATAATAATAATATTAAATTTAATGCTTTCATTTTTTCACAAAAAATTTCTTTATTATTTTTCACAATTTTTACCACAAAATGTAAACAAATCAATAACTACAATTGAAATGTCATTTTAATTTATATTTAAAGTAGGGGCGAACGTGTATTAAATTTTCTACTTTTAACACTGTGTTAAAGCAAGCAAATTAAGCAAATATTTTTTTTTGCATAATACTTTAAGCATTTTTGATTATTAGTGGCTAATAACAGTTTATTAAATTTTTTTGCATACAACTGTCTATCTCTTACGGTTGAAAAGTTACAGCTAATTTCAGTTTCTAGTATGGGAGCAAATTTTAGTTTTTAACTTTTTCTTTTTTTAACTTTTTGTTTTACAGCCTGTGCAACCACATATCCTGTGAAAATTTCAGCTCTCTAGTTCTTAATATTTGGGAGAATGGGGCCAATGACTGACGTACGTCCGTTTTCACTCTATGATTACGAAACCGTAAAAAGGTCGAAGTTAGTAACAAATTTTATGTACTAAGTTATTGCAATTTTACAGAACGCATGAAGAATAAGAATACTTTCCGTACATACCTTATTGTACTTTCTCTTGTCGCTCTTAACTCTTCCAGCTGTTTTTGATGTTTGATTTCAAAGCGCCTTTCTTCTTGAGTGTAACGCTTCTTATCCTGTTCTTGGAACTAAAAGAAGAAAACGAAAGCATAATAACATACACATTTACAAGGTGGCTTCAATGAGAAATTCGATAAAATTAATTTCAGTTAAAAAATATGACCAGAGTTTTACTGAAAAGCAGTTTAACTATTAAAATGTTCTTTAATTAATTTCTATTATTCGAACTTTTTCTTATATAATTATTTCTGTATTAAGTTTATCAGGCTCAAGTTCTTTCTATATTATTCTTGTGATTGATATTAATTAAATTAGACAGGGTGGACAAGTCACCCGGTAAATATGCAATGATAAATATAGAAAACTAAAATAGAAATGATGTGTTCGATATAAGTAAAATTTAGACAGAAAATATACAACAACTTGGGTGGCTGAGTGACATGGTTGTCGCTTTAGAAACATGAGCCCCTGAGTTCAAAAGACGGGTGCTGACGAGAAAGTGTGGCGGCTTCGAAACAACTAGTTGTCCACTCTGCTAAATGTCTCTGATGTCTTCTTTGTCTAATTTAATTAATATCAATCACAAGAATAATATAGAAAGAACTTGAGCCTGATAAACTTAATACAGAAATAAAATGTTCTTTATATAAAAATCATCTCAAAAATTGCTTCACGTTTTTTATGAACACAACCGCAAACATTTTATAGTTTTTGCATTTTTTAAGCATATACATATACTTGCACTTTGATGACAAAATAACTGCTACAAGTTGCGGTTAAAGTCTCACACACGAGGTCTGATAAAAAAGCCACCGTTATATTAAATTTATTCAAAAACTATTTACTTATTCATCAGTAACTATCTTGTGCGCTTTAAAGTAGTCCCCCTCAGATATAATACACTTATACCAGTGTTTTTTTTTTCCAATCCTCGAAACACTTCTGAAACGCGCTTTTTGGTATCGCCAACAGCTCCTGTTTCGATTTGATTTCTTCTCAATTGTAGCAAAACGTTTTACTTTCATCGATGTCTTCAGTTTCTTCAGCAGAGGAAAAGTCAGTGGGGGCCAAGTCCGGTGAATACGGTGGTTGAGTATCATGCCTCAACGGTTTTGGCCAAAAACTCACGCACAAGCAGCGATGTGTGAGCTGGTGCGTTATCATGGTGCAAAATCCATGACTGTTTTTTCCACTGTTCTGTGCGTTTCTGACGAATTGCTTCGCACAAACGGCGCATAATTTCAAGGTAGTATTCCTTATTGACCGTACGACCTTGTGGCAAGAATCATGATGCACCACGCCATTGCAATCGAGAGAACAGTGAGTAAAACCTTCACATTGGACCGAACTTGACGTGCTTTCTTCGGTCTTGGCTCTTCTGGACGCTTCCATTGGGATGCATTGGGCTTTGGTTTCAATGTCATAGTACAATGTCGAGTACATCCATGACGATGTTCAACAGCTCCTGAGCGATGTCCATGTGACGTTGCTTTTGCTCAAAATTTAGCAATTTTGGAACAATCTTCGCTGCCGCACTTTTCAGGGCTAAAATATCCGTAAAAATTGCTTGGCCAACGATATGCCAAACGATATGCCAACATCAGCAGCAACCTCCCTGATAATGATTCGACGATTATCCAAAATCATTTTCTTCACGGCTTCAATGTTTTCGTCGGTTGTTGACGTGCTCGGGCGACCAGGACGATCATCGCCATTGACATCTTCTCGGCCTTCCTTAAACCGGTTATACCACAATTGAATTTGTGTTCTGCTCATAGTAGACTTAAGAATGGCCACAGTTAACATTTCAAATGTCTTCGCGGATTTAATTTCATTTTTTACACAAAACTTAATACATTTGCAAAGCTGATAGTGGAATATGAAAACTCGAAAATTCTGAATAAATTTGCAAAACTCATAAAATATTTACGGTTGTTCTTAAAACTGTTAAGAGTTACAAAAACGCAACTGGCAACATGAATAAATAGACTTACAGCCAAAATTTATTATAAAATCCCTCAAACCTTTTTTGCAAATTTCCACGGCTTTGTACCAGTTCTGTTCTTTACAACGGTTTAAGATTTTCAGCAATTACTGTAAATATTTCATAAAAACTATTGATGTCTATTTTTGAGATTTTCAATTTTTGCGCAGACTTTCGCGGTCTTGCAACTTGTTGGGGCTTCTCCAATTGTTTAATCTTATTCCTTCATTTTTAAAACATGTTTGAAAAAATTATGAAAATTTTTTTTCTTGTCGACAGAAACAAAATCGAGTCGGGACAAAGGCTGTATTAACATAAATTAGTTGCCAATAAAAGCCGACTACTGTCAAAATTGGCTGCGGCAATGCAATGGCGTATGATGTAATTGAAATTCCCAATTAGGGCGATTAATGCATTTAAAAGCATGTATTAAGACAAATCACTTGACATTAAAATGGATCCACAAACGAACTAAGGCGCATACGCTTAAACAGCAAACTGAAAATAAATAGTGGCTGAGAGGTACCGCAACAAATTGTCCCAAGCTGCTTTTTTTTTATATTAAATTTAGCGCTTGCCGTCATAGAAATTGAAGAAAATTATAATAAAGATCGGCCTGCAGTGCAAATTAACTTATTGAAATGATTTTACTTACCCTTTTTAAACGTTCTCGTTCAACTTCAGGATCAAGATTTGAAGATATTCTCAGCGATTCCCTAAACATTAGCTCCCGCGCCTTTCTTTCAGCACGAATTCTTTTTGGAAGAGCTCTCTTTTCAAGTGCTTGCTTTTTAATAAGATCTTCTTCTTTTCGCTGAAGCATACGTTTCACTTGATCAAGTTCTTTTTCGTGACGAACAATCATTTGGTGACGTTGCATGAAACACATTTCTTTGACGTGACGTTTTGACAGCTGGTGTCGTTCATGAAGTTGTTTTTCCTCTAGCTCCCAAAGAAGTGCCTCACGTGTTCGCATGGCATTTTGTTTTTGCTGTAAAAAGTTCCGATGAATTGTGGCAAGATGATCGCGATGCTTTTCACTTATACGCCTCAGAAGCAGCTCGTGTCTTTCTTTAAGTGAATCTAAAAATGTTCTTTCTTTTTCTTCGTGGTCCAGCTCCATGGCTGATCGGCGTTGTTTGAATTCGTCTTTGCGTTTGTCTTTCGGTAGAAGGTCAACTTCTTGTTTGAGCAGATGAATTTCTTGTTTCAGATTTTCTCGAAAAATCTTCAGCTCTTTTTCTTGCTCGGCGCGGATACGTTTTGATGATGAGCGCAACTCATGTTCTTGAGCCTGTTCTGTTTTTTCCACTAACTGCTTGTGTTGTCGTCCAAGAGCTTCCATATCAGCTTCGTAGGTTTTTTCCAGCGATATTCGCTCTTGATCAAACCTGCGATCCTGTTGTTCCTTGCTTATTTGTTCTTTAAGCTGCAGATCAGTTTGTTGCTTCTTTTCTTGCTTCTGAAGCATTTTCAACTCTCGCAGCTCCTGCTTACGAAACACATGATCGTCATAAAAGCGCCCATTGTCTTCGTCGCCATAAATAACTCTACTGGTTGTTGTTGTAACTTGTACGCCATCAATTTCAAATTTGCGTGTACGTTTTCTAGTTTTCTTTCGCAGATTTTTCAATTCAATTTCTTCCTTACTTAAGCCCGAGCTGCTATAGCCCTTATTATAGCCCGCTGCAGGCTTCTTCCGGCGAATAATAACTTCGTCTTCTTCTTGTAACTCCTTTCGATCTACCTCAAGTTCAATACGACTGTCATGACTAGCTGTGGTAGAAATACTTTCGGCATCACTTTTATCTGCAGAAACTGATATCTTAACTTCGGATCCACGTCGAACAGTTCGATTTTCACTTCCCGTGTTTGAAAGAATAGAACCACTTTCGCTCTCCTCGCCAGACTGAAATAATAACTTTTCTTGCTTTTGAGTACGATTAACAATGACATTAATGTCATCGGTTTCGGAAATTTTCATATGCTGATTATTAACAATTTGACCGTTATGTCCCTTTTCTATCAGTATCCCTGGAGGAGATTCGCGTAGATGACTACTGTCTTTTACATGTATTTCATCGCCTACGGTCACGACAGATACGTGGCTGGTATCTAAAATTTGCTGACCAATGTTCATCTCATACGGATCTTCAGTAGACATATTATATACCGAATCACTGTCATTAGTAAAAGATGAACTGACTATTAAAACTTCGCTCTCATCCAATTTTCTACCTTGAGGTTCAAACTTGCGATTCAAAACAGCCTTGTCAGTTTCTTCTTTTGAGCCACCATCATTTGACAACGTCACAATCATGGAAGTATGTTTATTTGATTGTTGAACTGACTCAACATGACCGTCTTCGATCGACGAATAATTCTCATCTGTTAAAGACTCATTTACAGCCTTTTTGTTGGGGCTGCTAGAGACAATTATAACATCGTTTTGAACCTGAGATGGATTATGGATTGAGCTGTCAATGATAACTGGAGGATGTGTACTTGTCACAACTGTTATTTGAGCCCTTCCAGACTCCAAACTATTTGGTAATATATTTTGTGGAGCTACTAACTGCTCTTGCTGATTTGGCGAGGGGGAAGTTGACGATAAATCACTATTTATGGTTACCAGCGATGTGCTTGAGCTTAAGCCGGCACCAAGTCCTTCTGCACCCTTATTCAAAGAAGAAACAGATTTAATAGAAACAGCCGATGATGAGGATACTGGAGATGGTGGCTGCTTCGATTCCTCATCTTTGGCAATTATATTATCGGACTGATAGCTATCTGGCAAATATGTATTCGATGTAATCATAGCGATTTCTTCATTATCCATGTTGGCTGGTGTGTCAGATGGTTTCATTTTTGTCTTAATTATGGATGGCGGTGGGGGCGCCTTCCCTTTCTCTCGTTTAATTACCTGTACAAAAATGAAATATTAATCAGTATTTATTATGACTGTTACGATAAAATAAATATGTAGTACATATATATAAAAATTTAATTGTTAAAAATGAATTCCTCAAATGAAGACATTTCCTTTAAACTGCAAAAGACATTCTCATGCCTCCATTAAAAGTACTCATTTCAAACAAATCAAAATTGAAGAGCAACGTTTGCATATTAACACTGCAGTTACACGACCAAGTTTTGCTATCAAGTTTTTTTTCACATACTGCTTGTCATAACAATTCGTTTTCAAGATGCCGTCAAGAAGAAAATTAAAAATAGCTGCTTCATTAAAAGAACTATCTATCAGAAATAAAGAAAATAAAAGAAGATGAAAATAAACAGAGGGCAGAAAAGAAATACTGACGATATGACGCCACATTCATATTCCACAGAACTTCATGGCTTCTGTATAGCTCTATAAATGATGTGCTGCATCATTATATTTGTTGGTTTTGCACGTAAACATTTTTATTTCCATTTTTAAGCTTGAATCTGTTTAATTTTTATCACTTTTAATTGCAACTTTCAAACAAAACAAAAAAATATTTGCAGACAGAACGAAACAAAATTGTTGTCAGCTGTTTTGTTGATTGTGACTTGATGCTCTCTATGGAAAGCAAAAATTCTCATCAAGATTGCATCAATTTTCAAAATTGTGAGTGTATTAGTGAAAAAGTGTGAATGTATTAAGACTTGAAAGGCAAAACCAAGGTACCTCGATATCAGGTAATCGCATAACTACAACAAATACAACACCAACAAACAACAATGTATTTTGTTGGTAGAAAAGCCCTATTAACTGTCAAAGTCAGCTGTTCTAGTTTTGCAAAAGTGTGTATACATTTTCAGAAATTTATAAAGTTGATCATCTACAGCCGCACACAAATTAAAATTTATAGTGTAAAATTATTAGAAAAAATAAAAATTTAAGTTTGTTTGTGTTGTTCCTCAACAAAGAATTTAATGTATGTTCAAAGTTGAGTAGTAGCTGCATAAAATCATCGGTGGAATCAACTTTAAATAATGTGGTACAGGCCGGAAACATTTGTGGCAATTAGTGTCTGGGAAACACCATAAAACTCCAGACGCTACAAATGAGGAAGAGGAAAATGGTATGTGTAACAGTATGTTAACATTGTGTGTGGTTTAATGAACTATTTTGATATTTTTCAACCCACAGGCTTCTGAGTCGCCTCTGATGTACAAAATTACATACATATGAAGAAATAAATATAACTTGATATTGAGGTGGTGGTGAACGTAATGCTGAATATGATTAATTCTTAGAAGACGTTAAAAATATGTATATGAGTCCGATGAGTCTCGGGTTGCACCTAAAAAAATTGTTTTGTGTTGTAGATAATTAAAAATTGTTTCTATACTCTGTAAAATATTAACTGAACAAGATGTTTGTATTTGGAAGCTTCTTTCCGCTTGATTTCAGCTTTGTATAAATAATAAAAGTACAAGAAAATTTGCCACTTGTGGATCAATTTACGAAACTATTTTTGAACATATAAAAGGTGTACTAAATTATGCCTGCCGTAGTAGTTTTTATGTATTTTTAAGTGGATGAAATTTTATGGACGGCGTTGTAGAAATATGACAACATGAAGTTAATGTTTTCAAGATGGAAGACTTATCAATTTTGGGTGAGGATCGTGATGGCAATGTCTTTTTAACTTTGCTACATAATTCACAATGTATTGCTATAGTTCCTTTTAGATTTCCGTAATAATAGAACGAAAACGGAACACTGTTAAAAATGAGCAGCAATTTTAGAAAAGTAAGAGATAAAGATTCTAAATCTTCATATACATATGTATGTAGTGGGCGGTCCTCTGCAGCAACAAATGCTAAAAACAATAAAAATTTAGTAACTAGAGGGTACCCCATACCAGGAGTACCTTCTGTTAACCATCCGCTAGATATTTTTACATTCATCTTTATCATAGACAATAAAATCTTCGTAAATCTGAGAAAATTATAAGATATATGTAAATAAGTTAAGTTATCACATTAAAAGTACGTTGTATATTTATTAAGTTTTTCTTAAATTTGTTTTTTCGTATTAAATTGTTTTTGATTCAAATTTTATAAATTTTGGCACAATTTTCACTTCACTACCATTTTTTTTTATTTTCAAAAAGAAACGGTTTTTTAACGTTCATAAACAAACCTTTGACATTTATACAGGCCTGTAAACAATAGTCAGCTGTGCTTGTGCGATTACCTGGTATTGAGGTACCTTGGGCAAAACTTGATCGTGTAACCCCCAAGTTACCAACAAAATTTAAGCAGTGTTACGTCAATTGCAACCAGTGTATGAAAACAAACGAAACAAAACATTTCACACTCATTTGTTTCGAATTTTGCCGTCAGCAAACCAAAATAGTTTGTGGAAATGAGAGCAAATAGTATTTTAAGTGAAAAAAACCCAGGTAGGAGAAAAATAAAGAGAACAAAATGATCGTATGTATGTATGTCTATATGTGTAAACTTTATACGCAAATCAAGGAAGAACTAAATCAATCACCGAATGTTTGCTGAACAGTAATACGATTATAACGCCATGTCAGAGCAAATAGATGACAATAATAGAAAGTTGTTTTGTTGGCACTCCTTTCTCTTCATTGGTCGCTTATGAAACAAAACAAACATTTTGTACCTATAATTGCTACTGCTAGAGACATTTTCCAATGGCACCATTTGTTTTACTACACTGATTGATTGTAACATCATAATTTGTGTTAATGTGTCACACAAATCAAGTACCAAAAACTGAGACAAAAAACTTCTCCTATTGTTTGGAAGGAAAAGAACGATTATGAAAGTAATTATACGCAATCGACATCCTAAATCCACATATCCATGCGCAAGCAATCAGATTTCCTTGTTGACCCTTTTTTCATGATCTAAATTTTCATATGCGTACACTACAGTACACTACATTTAATCTACTTTCTGTATTCCTGCGTTCACGTACAAATGTGAAACACATTTACAGCTGGACGGACAGGGTTGGTCCACAAACCGTACTCTTTCAGCTTGGATAGCTATGTATGTATGTATATTAACATGTGTGCATGTGTGTAGGCTTAAGAGCAGGCTGAGACGTTTACTCCCTGCTGAGAATTTATTCATGCAGGAGTATTATACGATTCGTGCCTATTTGTTATCTCTGTAGTCGGGGATTAGAACTCTGTATTAGTACGGACCGTTGATGGCGAGTAGGAGTATTCCACCATTCCTAGGGCTGTGGATTAGAGGTACATTCACTTCCCTATACTCGTCTGATTAAAGTTGACACAAAAAACAATTTCAAATAAAAATTTTACCATGATGGCAATTAGGAAGGTGCCTCCTCTGAGGGCAAGGACGACAGCAAAGAACTTAGGAAAACTCAATAAATCCAAAAACGACAGTGTACCGGTGAACTTCAGACCAAAAAACCAGATGCACTGCGGACGCGCATGCCTCTACGATTTCGGGTTCCAAGGCTACGTCAGCATCCGAACAATTCGGGTCCGTATTCCGAAATAGAGAAGGCTACATAAATGTAATCATGGACTAAATAAATTACCGAACTGCTGAACGTCTTACAACAATTGATCACTCTAATGGAAAAGGAGCTACACTCAGTCAGTAAAGAGTCAGAGCCTCTTCGGACCGTATTAGAGCATTAGTGAGGAGTCCAGAAAACTTCGGATTCTGAGATTCGGAAAACCTGACACACTCACCACCCATGACTAGATACCCACAGTATCCAGTCCTACAGAAAATCGCAGACACGTTAGATGTATTCTGTTTTACTGATGTCTTCCTGTGTGTGCACAGGGTTTACGGCAGAAGCTGCCTGATTCAGGAGGTATTTGAATGCACAGTCTGCTGGGCTAATATCGTTCCAGGAAATAGTTTCCAACTCGTGAGTTGGTTAGGAGAGAATGCTGGCCATGCTTACGAAACAGTTAAGGAATCTAACTAGGACGGTCAAGATCAAACAGCCATGCGCATAGGCGGTGGCTACACAAATTAACCCCTGCCATTTAACACCAGTTTCCTCTGCATTGCTCCTCCACAAGATATAAAGGCAAGAGCAGCAGCTTCTTTGTCTGATTATAGTGTCAAAGATTCTTTACGAAACTAGTCACGGCACAAGGCATCTGGGTATACTTTTAGAGACCTTATAACGAAGGCGGTAAGAGATTTGCAGATCGTTCTGCAGCGCAGTAAATGGAGTTGCTAAGAAAAGCAAAGACTATTGACTGCTCAACCTATAACAAGTTCAGTTAAAAAGCAATGTGGCAAGTGGACGAAAGATCAGCAGATCCTTTTTCGGAATACTCGAGAGGATCTTGACACCCGTGATAAATATTATTTTCTGTGCGTTAAATAGTTTTGAGCCCTAGAAGGCTCCGGATTACAATAGTATTATAACTAATGCATTTGAAATGCTACAGAACTTGTAGTACCGGCGTTAACGTTGATACTCAGAGTCTGTCTTGGGAGGTCACATTTTCCGAAATCATCGTTTCTTGGGTTTTAGCACAAAAATACTAAAATACATTACATCCCACTCCGCAGGTTTCAAAACTATATGTCCCCCACTCTTTAAATCTATAAGTCTCTGATATTTTCTGGTGAAGATCGCAAACGAGAGAAAATACTTCACGCCCCATCCCGAAGAATTTATGGTTATGTATTATTTTTGGTGAAGAGCTTGGAACGGGTAATTGATCTACATCGGCAGGACATCTCTGAGTTTGTGTTATTTGTCTGTCTTTCAACATGCTTACATAAGCGGGGTGGTTTTAACACTAACTAAGACACTGTAATCGAACATCTCAATAGTTTGCCGGCTGATGAGTAGCCTTCTATGGAGGTGTAATTCTCTGAACACTACTCGTGGACTAAAGAATTGACACTGCTTATAAGGTTGGTGGTAGTTCCAAAACTTGAATGAATCTTTTGAATCTCTGTAACCGTTTTGGTTATGGACGAAAATAATCACTTAAGAGCAAAAACCTCATGAAATTGAAATACGTTGAATTATTACGATGAGTGGGAACTGAGATTGGGTAGGTATTATCTATTCTACACTCAAACTCTATTTCCGAAATGAGTTTAATAATATTTTTATCTCTGGCTACAAATTTTTTTTTTTATTATTATTATTATTATTATTATTATTATTCACAAAATACGTCGAGGACGTTTTTGCAATTGTAAAATGCGATCAAGTTGCGAATACCCTAAAAGATTTAAACATTTTCAATAGACAAAAATGAACTTAATTATTTATTCGCTATAAGAGCCAATTGAAATGTATTATTTTAGTCCTAAAAATAGACCTTAATGTTTTCTATATGCAGTCGATATGCCGCCGACATTTCGTTGATGCTAATCAACTCATCAGTAGACTCGAAAAATCTAAAAAGAATGTTTGAAACCCAACTACTTATTCCAAAATTCTCATGAACAAAATGAGAATCAGAAATGCTCAAATAAACTTTTTATGTAGAAAACATTTTACGTCTTGCAACACCTTTACTTTTCTACTTCTAAGAAGTCACGAATTTTCTATGTTTTGATTTCTCAGAATAAAATAATCGTCACAGGGTGATTTTTTATGTGGCTGCTAAAATACGCGACGTAGATTTCTTATAATTTTTCACTATTTGACAAAGATTTCGACTTGACGTCGATTTATATGGCACACTGTATTCATATTTCAATGACTTTGAAATTAAACAAATAAATATTAAAAAAGCTTATAAATATAAAATCTCTAATTTATAAGAGAGACATAGCGTACTCTAGGTGGAAACGTTTCAGAACCCCAGAGCTAAGGGCGGAATTTAAAGCATCTAGGATAAAGGTAAATACTGGCATCAGAATTGCAAAAATTGAGTACTATTCTAGGCGTTTTAGTTCGGCGGTTGGTACCAGGCAGAGATGGAAATGTATTAGAGAAATTGGGGTTGGTGGGACTGAGAATGTAAACCACTGCCAGTTAGATGTTGAAGATATTAACAGAACATTCACGAATATACCTCTGGTGCCAGCTGATAAGAGCTTTTACAACATTTCACGTACTAACAACCCTGAAACCCTTAGTAGTCTCTTTCAATTTTCTTGCGTAAGTCAATCTGAAGTCCTTTTTTGCTTCAACTTAATTAAGTCGAATGCGGTGGGCTGCGATAACATGCATCCAAAATTTATAAGGATGTTATTGCCTGTACTTTTGCCTTATATAACACACTTATTTAATAGTATTATAATGACTAGCACCTTTCCGTCGAAATGGAAAATTGCAAAAATAGTGCCAATACAAAAAACTGTTTCTGAATTTAGGCCAATAGCTATACTGTGTTATCTCTCTAAAGTCCTAGAAAAAGTTCTTAATTTTCAGATGTCATCATACATAAATGATAATAAGTTGTTGTTCGATAAACAGTCCGGTTTTCGGACAAATCATAGCTGTGTTTCCGCACTACTGGATGTGTCTGAAAATATACGACGCGATTTAGATGAAGACAAATTAAACTTCTTGGTCCTTCTTGATCATTCAAAAGCCTTTGATACGGTTGATCACGGCATGTTGTCCATGAAGTTGAGACACTTTTTTAATTTTTCTGAAACGTCAACACGGCTTTTGTCATCATACCTTTCAAATCGCTCGCAATTCGTTTATTGGAAAAATGCCCAATCTTCCTCGCTAGGTTTATCTAGAGGTGTGCCTCAAGGGTCAATTCTTGGACCACTGCTTTTCGCAATTTACGTAAATGATCTGCCAAAACAACTCATGCACTGCAATATTCATATGTACGCAGATGATGTGCAGTTATATCTGAGTAGTCCAGTACAATCTGTCGCCGAAAAAATTGGGAGACTCAATAATGAACTAGATAACGTTTATCGCTGGGCCACCGCAAATGGTCTTTGCCTAAACCCTAATAAATCGAAATGCATAATAATTCGTAGGAGAAAACTTGACTGCAATATTGGTCTTGACATTTTAATAAATGGGGTAAAGCTAAATATTGTGGATGCTGCCAAAAACCTTGGGCTAATTTTCAATAATAGCTTCAATTGGACAAATCATGTCAACACTCTGGTAGGTCAAACTTATAGGAAGCTAAGTTGTCTTTGGTCAACACAATATTATACACCTCTCAATATTAGACAGATGATTGCAAAATCTTATCTTCTTCCAGGCTTAATGTACGGTTGTGAACTGTTTGCAAATTGCGATTCCATCAGTAAGAGAAAGCTGAATGTTTTATATAATAACATTGTAAGATATGTGTTTGGCTTACGAAGAAATGACCATGTGTCCAATTTTTCCTCAAAGCTATACGGTGTATCATTTGATGATCTTTTGAATATTCGCGCACTCTTACTTTTACATAAGATTATATATTCGGAAGCTCCACAATATCTTAGCAATAATATTAGGTTTGCCAGGTCACTTAGAGGTAAAAAGATCATAATTCCCCTCCATCGCTTTCTTGTATCTGAAAGGCATTTTTTCATACATGCAGCACGCTTTTGGAATTGTCTTCCTCAAGCTCAACAACTTAATAGCAACGCAAATAGTTTTAAGCAATTTTTGTTTGATTATTTTGCGCCGCAGTAGAATATAATTGTTTAGTATAATAAATTGTAATCTTATTTATTTACTTTTGTCTATTCAAATGTGTGATCTTTTTTGCAACTTGTGAATATTGCTTTCCTGTACTTTAAATATAAGATTGAATCTTGTTGTACAGGATATAAACAAATAAATAAATAAATTATCGTAAATTATCGTAAATATTATTAGCCAAAATTAACATCGCGGTTGTTAAAAAAAAAAAAAAAAAAATATTTATGTTGATACTTGCCTTTTTATCGGTGTCCATAGAAATTTGAATGGAAGGAGCTGGATCGCCAATGACTAAATCTTCCGGAATCTTTTGCAATTGTTGAGGACGCTGTGATTTTTTTGAAACCATGGGTGAAGATTTAATATTTTTCTCTAGCTCCGACTCATCCTCGTTGATTTTGAGTTTATTTGCTGTTGCAATTGGTGAAGGTTGTTCAACCAAAATTTCGTCGACTGAATGTGGTATATTTTTTGAATTGTTGAATTGAGACTCGTCTGCTGTGTCTCTTGATAAGGAAGTGGGAGTGCCTGGAACTACAAAAAAAAAAAAAAACAAATGACATTGATTTTTAATCCTTTGATTTAGTAAAGAAACTGCCGTTCTTATCAACAAACAAATAAACAAATAGATACGTAAAAGTTTCTAGAAATGAAGAGGACGAGATATGGAAGATAAAAATATTATGATTTTCCTATTGTTAGGATGTCTATAATTGAACCATAGCTGTTAAGTAATGATTAGTAATCATAATCATTACTAATTAGATTTTTTTTTATTTAAATAATTGATTATAATATGATTACTTTCGATTTCTCAAATAATGCACCACGCCATTGCAGTCGAAGAAAAGGGTGAGCAAAATCTTCACATTTACCGAACTTGATGTGCTTTTTTCGGTCTTGGCTCTTCTGGACGATTTCATTGGGATGCATTGGTTTCAATGTCATAGCCATACGAGTACGCCCATGATTCGTCACCAGTTATGACCTTTTTTAGGAAATTTAGATCGTCTTTGACGATGTTCAAAAGCTCCTGAGTGACGTTGTTTTCGCTCAAAATTTAGCAATTTCGGAACAATATTCGCTGCCGCACGTATCATGCATAAAATATCTCTAAAACTTGCTTGGCATGAGCCAAACGATATGCCAACATCACCAGCAACCTCCCTGATAATGATTCGACGGTTAGCCAAAATCATTTTATTCACGGCTTCAATGTTTTCATAGGTTGGGCGACCAGGAAGAGCATCGTCATTGACATCATCTCGGCCTTCTTTAAACCGGTTATACCACAATTGAATTTGTGTTCTGCTCATAGTAGACTTAAGAATGGCCACAGTTAACATTTCAAATGTCCTGGCGCATTTAATTTAATTTTTTACACGAAACTTAATACAGTTTCTTTGATCCATCGAAGAGCATGGCTAACCTGTTCATCTGTCAAAAACAGACTGGCAATCCAAAATGGCTGATATTGCCAACATATATAACAGACATGTGTACGAAGATAACAGCAAAAACGCGAACATCGAACATACGTAACTCACGAAATTTGCAAATAACGGTTATTTTTTGATCAGACCTCGTATTACGTGTTATAATTAGTGTGATGGGAATAAGGAAAATATGAGTTAGGGCATTTAATACTAATCAGTCCCAGGGTGCCCGTAGAGGAGTCAATATTTTTTCACCAAAATTTTTTTTTCAAACACACTGACCCCGTACCACGCTTCCTTGGGGGGGAAATTGAAATTCGGACGCCAAAAACATGATTTTTTTTTTAACATGTGGTAGTAGAAATATCGACCCACTCTAATATAAATATGTATGTTTGTCCTGTACCATTCAAACGAACGGTTCTCGTTCTTTTTTCCCTAATTAAAGCGTGAAAAGCTAAGAGTTATCATTGGCCATATTAAAGATAAACCCAATAAATAAACATACCCAAAGAGACCTCGTATTATACATCTCTTTTCTCGTAAATTGACTAATCCACAACAAACTTAATAAAAAACACCAAGAATCTTACGTTAAAGGGGCATATAAGTTTTCATAAAAGCAAAACCAAGTAAAAAATCAAACTTACGTTTTTCAATATCTTGACTTTGTAAAGATGAAGAATCATCGTACATATCGAGCGGAATCGCTGAGTTGCGGGGTTCCTGCACAAAAGAAAGATAAAATAAAAGTTAAAATATTGTTCTTAACATATCAAATAGCGATGATGATTGAATTTTTGGTATGGAAATTTTTATATATGTATGTATGTACATATGCCGCTTTCTTTTCTACAATAAGTGAAACATTTTCAGTATTATTTCTATTACATGATTCTTACTTGACTGGCTCAAGTTCAAATATGAATTAAATAAAGAGAAGTAAAATTTTATGACTAGGTGATCAACCGGCTGTGTTTGGGTAGCAAACACGCTTCATCAGCAAACCATGAACTTTGGAAGTGTTAAATTTGACAACTTTGGCTCAGCCGCTTAAACCACTCGGCAACCAAAGCTCACGCAATTTTACTTTCTAGTTATGTACTTAAGCAACAAATCAGTGATTTTTTTTTGTAGTCTATTTGATGGATGATTTTTTGCACTAAACGCCCAGAAGCGTATTATACAAGGTGAACTTGACAGGGCAGGTGATTAGTTTTTGCTTCCCGCTTTTTTCATCTTGTTATGTCAAAAATTGTTTACAAGCCAACTTCTCTGCTGTGGACGTGAGAGAGCAGAGCTATCAAAACGAATTCAGAATTTGACATAACAAGAAGATTTTACACTAAAAAATTTATTTGATTTTCGCTTGCAACCGCCTAGTTTAATTCGCCTTGCTCAGAAGACTGTTACTGTTAGCATTTAGACCACAGATGCCCAGTAGTGGCTGATATCAGCAAATTAAACTCACACGATTATTACACTCTTTTGTTTGATCGTCAATCAACCAATGAGAAATCACCATGTTGCGTGCGAGAGACAAACTACACTTGCAGAAATTCTGTGTCTTATTTTACATTTTAATCGTCATCGAGACTGCAGTGAACACGTAAATTCAAATAATTGCGATATATTAATGATATCAGCCGAAAAGTATTTTATGTTACAAAATGCTTTTGATGACATGCAATGTCTTATTTGTCATAAGACATTTAAAAAAACTAAGAAATATAATTAAAAAAATTTTTTTTGAAGATGTTCACAAAGACATGAATTATTTGCAGGGGGAAGACAAAGAAAAACAATTTAATATGTTCATCAAGAGTATTACTAAAATATGTACAACACCCGCCACGCCACACACGTGGTTTCGTCGCAATCTCGTTGATAACTAAATAAAATGAATAGCAAATTGTTTTCTTCCAGTGTTATTTCGTCACTCTCACCAATACTACTACTACCTTGGACATCTATGATTTAGACGGGAAAGTAAATGCCTGAAAGTTGCAATACACTCACACTTTTTTTACCAACACATTCACAATTTTCTAACTTTCAACTCAGCTTTCAACGAAAATTTCCTGAAAGTAATTTTTTGACATTTACTGAATGTAAAGTGACAAGGTAGTAAACACGGTTGCCTACGCCACGGCACATACAAATTTTCAGGATTGCAGTAGATTAATAATTGTGAATTTTAAATTATTTTGTACATTAGAAAATATTTAAAAAAATTTTACAGCAAATATGAATAAAGAACACGAATGAAGTATATTTATAGTCATAAGGCCATATTCATAATAATTATTGTAAGTTTATTAAGCTCTTATTTGACGTATTTCTACGGAATATTTGTCAAATAAACGTGTAATAAACCTTCAATAGTTTTTATGAATATCACCCGATAATTACTAAATTAATTAATAAAAGTTTAGCAATAAAAATTATTTTCGAATGTTGCCCTATAAATTTATGTTTGTAGTGGTCTTGGCAACTCTATTTCAGTAACAAACAAAACTATAATACTTGCAACTCTTCGCTTTGACAAAATTTTTAAAATGAACTTTCACGTTCCTTTGAAACTGAGCAAGAAATTTTCATGTCAATTTTCAAGTCATGAAATTCAAGAAGTTCATGAAATTTTTATTCATAATACATATACAAAAATTTAAGGAAAGCACTTTCCCGTCTAAACGCAGTTTTAGTTGCCTTCTTGCAACTTTTCTTGCAAGTTTTGGTTTGTGTTGTCGCCACTGCCGATTAATTTACCGTGTGAATGTCGTCTTAGCTATCGATTTCGTAGTGTTATAATAATTACTTATGTATATACCCATTACTGGAAAATAACTAATTATTGGAAGCAAAAGGGGAACAGATTTTCTAGAAAACAGGCGCACATTTTTTAGTCATTATTATTCGAATTCTTGGCGCTGAACAGTGCGCACATTTTATAAAGTCATCAAATTCAAGAGTTAACTTTAGATTTGCCTTACGGTACAAAAATTTAAGTTTGTTAACTTAATGCCAAAAGCATGAAGTTTTCACACTAACAAACTAAATTTACTGAATATATTCATTAATACATTGAACTAATTTGCAATTTGTTTAGGAATTTTAACATTCAAATATAGAACTGAATTCAACCAAGATTCGTAGTTTTGTATTTGGTGTTTTGGATCTGGTGAAAACTTGGCGCTGGGCCTTCTTCCCGCAACAGTTTGTATCCCCGAGATCTAGGGGCTTAATCATTTACGCCACGCCATGCAGTATTTGTTAACATTTCACTGAAATTTTAACTACATTGAACTGTGATGTAATACATTTATTTATACTATATGATTCTTAACTAACATACACTTATCAAATAAATAGAACAGCACACACACAAACACACATATGAAAATCGCGATTTTTGTCAATTTAGTTATCTCAGTAAATCGTTGAGAAAATCAAAAGTTGTGCACCGATTTCAATGAAATAAAGCTCATTTGATTCAAAATATATTAAGCTAAATGCTTTAAGACCAACATTGTGACTTTAGTTGCATTATTTTTTTTATGAATTTTTAAAAAAGATTTTTTTTTTACATAAAATTGTTATTTTTTTTTTTTTTTAAAACTACAAGGATATCTCTGAAACTACTCGTTCAAATTAAAAACAATGTAGGCACGGATTAAAGATAATTTTGTTGGCGAATTTCGGTTTTTTTTTTTAACTGAATATGGTGAACCGTTTTCAAGTTGTTTAAATATTTGTACTGGAAGCGCCTTAGTTTTAGACATAACGGTATATCTCAAAAAGTCGAGCTGATGCAAAAAAAACCAAGTGCAGATTTGGATTCAGCGTCCCAAATTACCTTCAAAACAACATTCAGTTCATAAACAACAAATACCTTGTTCCCTTGTGTTATTATTGAGTAACACGTTTTGAATAATTAAAAATTTATTCACTTAAATACAATGGGCCATAACTATAGACAACGAAAAACTACACTTTAAGAAATTTTAAGTTACTGCTAAATAAAAGTAAACTTTCTGTCTACTATTGACAAGAGAAAACCGACTTTACCCGCAAAAGTCTGCTCTAAACCAGCATAAGCTTATTTAGCAACAATTTTCCTCAAACAAATGACACTTTTAAATGTAAAAGCTTCTTAATGTAAATTTTTTTTACACTAAATAATTAAATTAAAGATTAATTAAAGATTTTTTAATATCTATTATAAATCAGAATTTTCATTGTAACTTTACTTTTGATGTTTTATGTTTACTTACTAATACAATCTTACATTTGTATATGTGTGTGTTTACATTTATGCATAATTTTTGAGAGTCATCTCATTAGAGATGGGATTTTACTTAAATTTGTAACAGGTTATATGATAAATCATGTGGCATTTTCGATAAATAATGTGGACCGACTTTAGTGTTTGACTATAATTAAGGCCCAATAAAAACATCCCAGTGACGAATATTGCGAATACTGAGAGTTGTAAACGAACGCGGAACACAGAGTTTGCTTCAGCTTACTTCGTCTTGAACAACTTGTGCTGCACAGAGATGGAAAAAGTGATTTTTGAAAACAGCCCAAAATCAGCTGATAGCATGCCAGTTAAGAAGAGATAGATTTATACACTGTTTAGTTTTTATTCTTTTTTACCACATGAAAAGAACGATACAACGATTTCGTTTCCAGAAGCGAAATGCAGAGTTTTTGCTAATTTGCTATCTCGTTTTAGCCGTCTTTCACCTCTGTATACTGTTGTACAATGCATGTGCAGTACTACAGCCAGAAAGAATAGCCTCCACATAAATATAATCTTTATTAAACCAGTCAAAAATTAAAGATGCAGAAAAAAATTTTTATTATTAAAATTTTTCATCCAAAAAAAATTTAGCTCAAATATTTTACCTTGTGGCAGAAAAGCATCGCTGGTAAACACAAGCGGAACCTGGTGGATATATGATAGGGTAAAGATGTGTAGGGAAAGCTTTGCGATACAAAATAGTGGTCTCTGACCAGTAGGCAATTTCCGGAAAATGTTGATTTTTTTTTAAATATTTTTTTAGTTGTCATAAATTATGACAGTTTTTATTTTTTATTTAATAGCCAATATAATGCCAAAAATCTTTTTAAACAAAATGTTATAGTTATTTATGACTCTTTTTACAATGTACGATTAAAAATTAACATGGACTTTAACGCCAGGATTGCCATACAAAAGTTGTCGTTAAAGTAAACGTTAAGTCTTAATTATACATTGTGTTAAATATTAACCCCCTAATTCATAAAAATTATAACAGGCTTACAAGACTGTTATTTGACATATTTGTATGGAAAATCTGTCAAATAAGAGCTTTATAAGCCTGTTATAATTTTTATGAATTAGACGGTAAAAGTTTTTTTCCATTGATCCACATTTTGGAAGCCCCCATTTTGGATCGCCCTGTAGGTTGTGATACAATTGAAATGGAGCTGTAATTTTTTAGCTCCCGAAATTCATACGTTTAAGATTTCTTTAAAAACGATTTTTTGTTGCTTTTTTGTAAAATGGTCCACAGTGCAACGGTGCTGTTGAACAAATACCCACTCAGCCTTCGCAAAATTCGAACGAATGGGGAAGAGAAAGCTTTTTAAGTGCAGCGTTAATTTTAAATTAATTTTTAATTAACTCTGTACTTAAAAATAAAATTGTACTGATTAATTAATTAATAATGTTAATTTTAAATTGCATTTTTTCGGTGTGTATTATGAAATACTGAATTTATTACTTTTTGCAAAAACGCGAGAAACTCGAATTATTCGCCAAATTTTAATGAAACTTTTCACAGTGGGCCAAGGTAGATGAACAAAAATTTTAATAGCTCCTGCCAAAGAATGGGCGAGTGGGGACAGCTTACCAAAATGTTTCTGTTCAAGGTACTGATTAAAACACAAACTACAAATAGACTATTACAATTGAAAGATGAAGAAGATTTATGATGAATTCAGAACATTTATCTGCGTTGTGTGTGTTGTCTGTTACGTTCGCGAAAGAACTAAAACTTCGTAACAGATGCCATGTTCTCAGTGATGACAATGATTGCCATCTCTCTTATAAAATCTAAAATTGTTGGATTACAAATATTTGGTGACACTCCTAAACGGTATGGAGTGAAAAAGTTTTTTAACAATTAAAAGTTTTGTATTCAACAAAAACTGAACGTTACCCACGTTTGGTTAAGCGCGGCTGTGCGCTAAGCTCTAAATTTAAAGTACATAATCCCTCCTCAAATTCGGTGTGGAGTTTTATGTAAAGCATTCCAGCCATGCAGGAACTGCAGATTTATTTCCCTTTTCTGCTTAAAAAGTAGCAACATTAAATCGAAACAATTTTCAAATATGTATATTGCTTACTAGGAAACAATTTTGTAAGGAAGGCTACATTTCGGAAGCACTCTTAAGCTCTAAACATAGACGACAGCAGACAGCAAGCAGCAATATGTCAAAAATAAAATGCATGTGTTTAAATGAAAACGATTATTTTGACGGCAGCAGGGCAGCACGACTGCACAACAGCATTTGCTGCTGCTGCCAACTTAGGCTATTTTCTATTTTGACCGGCAGCAAATAAGCAAATATAGTGTTGCCATTATATATATAAATTGGACAAATTAGAACAAAAACTTTTTTTTGATATTAAACACAAAAGAACATTGCAAAAATACAATAAATAAATAAATGTATGTGTTTTTATAGTTTTTTCGTGATATTATTACATTTTTCATCAATATTTTCAATTTTATTCATTATGAAATAAGAAATACGGCATCCCTGAAATTAGCATTGCTAAAATACACAGCTGTTCATTTTCAATATCAAAACAATTTTTTTTCGTTTGAGCTAATTTTTTGTGATATTTTATTTAATTTTCATCCTGGTTGCTTTGAAAAAGTGTTCATCTTTTTTCTTGAGCTGTTGTACACATGTTTTGTAAATGCTCTCCTCATCACGGGTTATATTTACTGGGCGAACCCACCATCTTCGGTTTCTTGTACTATTCGTCTTATGGGCTGTAGTCTGAGCTATTTTAACAATTGTTGTGATAAAATTCGCTAAATTTTCTTCGCTCACTTTTTATATTTTTAAATTTTGAATTTGTAATATTTATAAAAATTCGAAATTGATTTACACACCAGCTGATTATTATGTTGTTGCTGTCTTCAAAATAATTATGAAGCCGACTTCAGAGCAGCATTTGAAGTTGGCAGCATTTGCAGTCTGCTGTCGTCTTTGTGTTTAGAGCTTTATAAGGCATATAATTTATTTATTTTTTTAATGACTCACCCAAGAACAATAGACTCGTTGTTTTTAATTTGCCTTATTTTACCGCTTAACTCACGCACTAATGCTCTAAAACGAGGGAAATGCTTCCACGCAATGTATTTTTTTTTCTTTTTTTGTAGCAAAGTGTAACAGTAAGTATTTTAAGCAGCTCTACATGAGAAGGTAAATTTCATTCACTCGTTTTAGTACTCCTAAATCTTTATATCGTTTGAAAAGTGCGAAATTGTGACTTGTTTCTGAGTTATTCACAAATTGGCAAATTCTGCCGCGTCAGTCGATTACTTCACTGGGCGAAAAAGAGAATTTCGAACAACAAGAATTATTAGCTGCAAGTGGTGTATTACGGCACTTTAATCAAAATTCAAAACGAGGATTCAGACAACAAGAGAAAATGAGACGGGCGAACGAGATACCGTTAATATTCCCTGGTACACTTTGTTAAAAGATGAACTACTCCGGTTTTCCGGGATTGAATTGAATATGAAAATGTGTCAGCTTTATTCGTGAGAATTACGTTCCTGATAATTTGATCAATATTTATGTATGTCTGTTTTATGTTATTTTTGACCCACGGTGTGCGAAGCAAAACACTTTTGAATAGAAAAAAATATAAAATTGCTTCTTCAAAGCCATGCACAATGCTTGATTTGCAGACTTATAATTACTAAATGATACAAAAAGGACTACGGAAAACTTACCAACCCTCTGATAAAGAGATCGCCTTTTAGCTTGACGTTTAAGCTTCTATGTATCAATTAAATGTTAAGCGGCGTGCAAAAGATACGGAGAAATTTAAGTTGGTTAAAAATTTAATAAGACGTTTGATATAATTGAAAATGTGTACGTTTGTGTTTCAGTGTGTATCTACTTGTACATCTCTGATATTAATTGATTACGTCAGCATGCAATAAATAACCGAAAAAAAAAAAAAACAAACAAAAATAATCAACATAAAGTGAGCACATGTAAAATAATTTCGAGAAACATTAACTTTAAGCTTTTAATTTTTCTATATTTCATGGAAAGAAAACAGCTGCAAGATTTCATTTGCAAGACGTCAGCTGAAAGTATTGTTCTTCTCATCGAGAAAATTACTCAATCACAGCAGCATCGATATCAATTCTAAAGCAGATTATTTTTCTGATATCACAATAAAAGTGTATAACGTTACGTAACGTAATGTGAGCACTTTAGAACACCTAAAAACGTGACATACCTTTTGACGCACGCAAATAAGTAAAAGAGTGTTCGTTCGATGGCACTTAATACATGTTTCTCGGCTTTCTCTTGCATATTTCCTTATTTCACTTGATGATACATATTATTTTATTTACTAAAATTTAATTTTTTTTTTCAACCCTTGAAAATAATATTTGAGCTCGAGGACCATTTCTATATAAAAAAAAAAAATAATTACCAATTTTTTATTCATCTTAACATAAAATACACAAGCAGCTGTGATGGTATAAAAAAAAGTTCACTTGTCTATGGGGATACAGGAGCCTGAGTCCAAATAGTACCATAATGACAAAAATATCATTATGGTACAAAATGGGTCTACGCGAAAGACCGTGTTTATGCAGATAAACTTTTAACTCTTGAGTACTTAAAAGCCAACATTCGTCAAGTTATGGCTGAGATATCGCCCAATATGTGGCAAAAAGTGGTCGAAAATTACCTCAAAAGAATCAATGCTTGCAACACTTCACGTGGTGGTAATTTAAATGATGTCAACTTTATAATAAAAAAGAAATATCATGAAAAAAAGTATTTTATATGTGTTTTATTTACATTTACTTTTGAAACCGCAAAATGCATAACCCTTTATTGAAAAGATTTGGGCACTCGATAATTTAAATTACATTTACATATGTATGTACCAGATGCAACCACAACAATATTATGTTACCACAGAGTACTTCTTCAATCGATCGGATAAACAGAAGCTATTTTTTTTTCAATTGTGTAGTATTAAGCAAACATATATGCACTTGTATGTATGTAGCAGAGCTATACATAACTATATATGTATGCACATGCATGTGGCGTAAGTTCTTACGCCACATCTTGTGTGAAAATATTTGGGTAAGTTTGAAGTACGCCCACCCAAAAGTTTTCACACAAAATGTGACGTAAGAACTGTCTTTGTTGTATCGAATTAACTTCGCCTGGACTATACTATAGTGCAATCATATTCCATTTATACATTTTGTTTACAATTTCTCATAATGCTTTGTAAATAGTTTTAAAAACGTAAAAACTTAATTTTGAGTTTTATGAAATTTGTAAAAATAATTTTTTTTGTAAGTACAAAATAATGGACATTTTATGACCAACAATAGTCACACACCACTAGTAAAGGGTGTTTTTTTTCGATGTATAGAACTTTAAGTTGCAATAAAACAACGTTGGATTATTCGATTGACATTAATCTTGTGGCATTACATTTTAAATATGATTTCTGGCATATGACCGCCCCGGCTGATGCGGATGTAGTCCAATCTGGACGTACAATTTCCGATGACTTTTTCCATAATTTGTGGCCGTACATCGACAATAACACGGCGAATGTTGTCTTCCAAATGGTCAAGCGTTTGTCGCGTATGCGCATAGACCAATGACTTTACATAGCCCCACAGAAAGTATTGTAGCGGTGTTAAATCACAAGATCTTTTAGGCCAATTCACAGGTCAAAAACGTGAAATTAGGCGGTCACCAAACGTGTCTTTCAATAAATCGATTGTGGCACGAGCTGTGTGACATGTTGTGCCGTCTTGTTGAAACCACATCTCCTGGACATCATGGTTATTCAAGTCAGGAATGAAAAAGTTAGTAATAATGGCTCTCTCTATACCGATCATGGCCATCATCGTTTTTGAAGAAGTACGGACCAATGATTCCACCAGCCCATAAAGCGCACCAAACAGTCAGTTTTTCTGGATGTAACGGTGTTTCGAAATACACTTGAGGATTAGCTTCACTCCAAATGTGGCAGTGTTGCTTGTTGACGTTGCCATTCAACCAGAAGTGCGCTTCATCGCTAAACAAAATTCGCTTATGAAAACCGGGAACAACGGCAATCTTGTTTTGCACTAAAATTGCACTATTTGCAAGCGTTTTTCAGGCGTGAGTCTATTCATGATGAATTGCCAAACCAAACTGAGAATAAATCACTTGACAGCTGTTAAACCGGTCGCCATCTTGAATAGTAATGCCAGCTTAAAGTTCTATACATCGAAAAAAAACACCCTTTATATGAATATCATGTAACAATGTTATGAAATTTCGTTTTACACTGATTGAGACGGTCTGGTAAAGTGACATTAAAATTCGTTTTGTATTTCTTCTCATATAACAAAATCGACCAAGCTGATATGCTTTCTTAACGAAACGTTGCATTACGGTTGACTGCATGTACCTTAACAAACAGATTTTTAATTTTAAAAATAAAAACGTCTTGTTTTTAAGAGAAGTCAATTAATGCCTACAGACATGTGATGAAATGAGTTTTCTTCTGTGGAAAGGAATCGGGAAGAATTGGACAGGTGGTGAAAGAATATGTTTCACAACCAAGGCAATTACGTGTCATGTTTAATACTTAAATGAGAAATTGTAAGATTGATTGCAGCGCTTTGTGGTACTAAGTGAGAGAGCTTGTTGATTATTATTTTACTACGCGGAATATTGAACGACCGAGGAAGGAATTGCGATCGTGTTGGCTGGATAGAAATAATTAATAAAACATCAGAAAATAGATGACGGTGCAACTCAAACAAACTTTAAGGAATTGATTTTTCCAGACCAGACTTCGCCATAGACAATCAAATTTAAGGAAAAACAAGTAAGAGTGCCATATTCAGCTGAGCCTAATCTTAAATAACCTTTACAAAGGTCACGTTCATATACATATGTATGTGTGTATATTAGAGTGGGTCGATTTAGCAATCGATATTGTTGCAAAAATTCCTCGGCATGAGGAAAAAAAGTTTTCTACAACACATCAAAAAAAACCCATTTTCGAGGAATGTGAATTTAATTTTTTTTATGGGCGTTTTTCTAAAGAGGCGTGGCACGGAGAGGGTGTGTTCGAACTAAATATTGGGAGAAAAAAATTATTGGGACTTGTCATACATTTGACTCAAACTTAATAACATATTTAATATACTATACAAGTATTTTGATTATGTTCGAAAACAAAAAGTTGTTACCCTACCTATTAAAGATTGATATGTATGTCAAAGTTTTTTGGAGCTGTGCCAATAGGCGAGTCTATACCGGAAAATGTGACGTCAGATCGCATACCGGAGACCAGACTAGAGGCAAATTGCGAATGTTTCGCACATTCCTGGTTGACCGACCCTTGGAACCAGATCCCCATGAAGCTTCATTATTACACGGATGGATCAATGGCGAGGGGAAAAACAGCACTTGGTATTTATATACATAAAAACTGTTATGTCTGCCGGACTTTTGCACAGTTTTTCAGACGGAAATTCGGGGGATTACGGAGTGTATTAGGAAGCTCAATGAAATTGGGAGGCCAGGACCTGTGAATATATTCACGGATAATCAAATGGCCATTAAAGCGATCATATATTAACAGTTACTCGAATCACGGTGAACTGCGCCTCATATGGGGTGCCAGGGCACGCGGGAATGATTGGAAATGAAAAATCAAACTCACTTGGTTCAAGAGCAAGAGAGTTAAGTAACATTGGCTTGGTATGAGCGAAACCTTTCGAAGCAGTTAAATCTGAGCTAAAGAACTGGGCACGTAGGGCCCATATAACCCTCTGGAATATCGAAAACCGTGGGAATCAATGCAAGAATTCTATGGGGGATCCAGACGAGGAAAAAACGGGGGGACTGCTAAGACTTAGCAAAGCAGAATTAAGTAGATTAATGGGAGCTATAACAGGTCACTCTCAACTACTGGCACATCTTAACCACATAGGAATAGCGGGAGGAGATGAATGTAGAACATGTGGGGAGGAAAGCGAGACACTAAAGCACTATTTATGCCAGTGCCCCGCCTTCTCACAAATACGATCCCGACATGACGATTGGGAGAGACACCTTACCAGCATTATCCAGTTACGGGGCATATACCGGAGGAAATTAAGGAAGTTTGCGAATAAGACGGAGTTTCTATAGACCTATAAGACAAACTATTCACGGTTAAGTCCACGTATGTCGCAAGACATGGGCAAACAATCAACCTAACCATTTAATTTGTGCGATCGCAATTCTCCCGTGATATGATTTTGAATCATTTAGTTCAAGTGTTTGGCATTAATATTTTTCCCCGCTAAAATCAGGCATTCTATTCGGTTGCAGAAACACTCACACATTCGTTTTTGATTTAATGATTTTCACGTATTGTTGCAAAAAGACCTGCGTTAATTTATCTGCTACTGCTAATTTGGGAAGCACAGAATGTATTTGTCGGAAGTCAGTCGCCACCCAACAATATAATCGCACCCCAAATCGGCAACCATTATTATGCAAATCCTTCAGTGTGCTTCCAATTATCTTTTTTTATGTGCTTCGTACGCTCGGATCTGATTTTAGTTTGTGGAATTATTTTGCATAAGAGCACTATATTAAAAAGTTTGAAACTTTCCAAGAAAATCCGATGTAAATTTTTAAATTTTGCTTTCCCAATAAAAACGATACGATGCGCAAAAGAACTAAATCGAATCGCGCTACCTGTTGCGAGTTTTGTTATTTATGTTTTTCTTGAACTTTCATGTAGCAATAACAAACGAACTCTCCAGTTACGTCCAGTAACTTTCAAGTTTTCATACATATCTGTTGCGAATTTTTGTAATTTTGTTTTTGCTAAACCTTGGAATAGCCCATACAAACACAGTTACAGGGAGGAATAGCCAGCTAGGTACAGACGTTTTCAGGTCACAATGCGTTACCTGTTAGAAGTTTTCACATTATTGTTGCTTACGAACTCGAGCCTTTGCGTGGAAATTACGAACAAACTTACAGAAGGAAACATGGAATTTAGTCCAACCGTTTCTAAGTTTTATTAAAATGACCACTCAGCGCTTTACTTGTTCTTTATAGTTTGTTTTTTTTGTAAGAGAATTTCAATTTTTAGTTTTTTATTCCGTTTTCTTTGTACATATGTATGTATGTATTTTGTTTTCATTTATTTATTGTTAAAATTTCTACGCAAAACACAATTTAGATTGAAAACTTTAATAAAGACAATTCTTGTTAGAAACAAATTTTGAGTTCTAATCTTTTTTAGACTAATCTAACCTCAAAAAAGTTTAGGAAAATCTTCCCACTCATTTAATTGGAGCTCAATTGAAATTAACTGTTTTAAGAAATTGCATGTATTACAAGTTTTTCGTTTTTGTTTTTATTGTTTG
This sequence comes from Sturmia bella, assembly GCA_963662145.1. Classification (NCBI taxonomy): domain Eukaryota; kingdom Metazoa; phylum Arthropoda; class Insecta; order Diptera; family Tachinidae; genus Sturmia; species Sturmia bella. Next base: position 43,174,976 of record OY759172.1, read on the forward strand.
TTAATTTTGCAAAATTTACAAACTTCTAATACCCTAAAATCCTATTTTGGGTAATTCCAAATGCCCAACAATTCTAAAATCAATCAAATCGGTCGGACGGTTCTAACTAACACAACTTTGTTTTACATACATGCATACATACATACATATATGTATGTATGTACGTGTATGTATGTATATAGATTGAATTTAGACTTTTTCTTGGCATATTCGTAAAACTAAAGTACTCTGAATTGTAATATACATACATATATACTTATTTAACAGGCATTTAAAGCTTTTTATGTTACATAATAAACAAATAAAATGAAAAATAGAAAATATTAAACATCTGTACTAGTAATGCCAGCTGAAACACCCTTTTTGAATAAATACAAACATAAAAACTTCGGTTACTTACCTCTGTCTCGTCGTCAACAACTTCTTCTACCACTTCGGCTCTATACTCCAATAGAAGATCCTTTACAGGCTTGGCATCAATTTCCCGGCAAATGAATGGATGTAGAAGTAGAGCTTCTGTAGATGGCCTAAGTTGTGGATCCTTTAGGATAAAATGTTGATTTAAAAATAAAAATATTCCAATCAAAATTAAAATAATGTGAGGCAAATTGTAACTCTTTGATAAATAATATCGTCAAATAAACGCATACCGACCCGGCCCAAAAGAATTTTGTAACTTTGCAAAAGAAGCAACAAAACTAACATTTGTTTATACACTCACAAAAGAGTTAAATAAAATTTACTTCGTGTTATGGTTGCAATGGCCTGTTCGCAAATTGTCCACAGTGTAGCATAACATCGTCACTACACTTTAAAAAAATGCCATCCATTTGTACTCAAATCAATCCCAAGCGGTGTCAGAAGTACAAAAACAAAATTAAATACTTATACAGGGTGGCCCAAAATTAACGAAGGTGTTTTAATTGCTTATAACTTTTTTTTCTTCTTTTCTTTTCAGTATTTTGTAAAGAAGATGTGGGGAATTTAAAATGGAGCAGTACTAAATTGAACAACCTGCCCAAATTGTTGAGCTTTATTCTTAAAATCAACAATCCATTGTTTTGACTCAGCGTGCATATTGTCCTTATTTTAATGTGCAGGTTGGACCCCACACATTAAGCAAAACTGCAGGATTGGGGCTATGGAAAATCCGAGAGTAGAGTAGTTCAACAGTGAGAATTACACCCACCTAAGTGTAACGTTTGGTGCGGTGTTTCATCGGAAAGGATAATTGGTCCTTATTTTTTTGAAAATGAACACGGGGTCGCCGTTTCCGTCAATGGTGTCAGATATCGGACATTGTTGGAAAATTTTTTAAGGCCAGCCGTGGCAAACCATAAACAAGTATGGTTCCAACAAGATGGAGCCACAGCGCACACTGCAAGAGACACAATGACTCTTTTACGGGACATCTTTGGTGAACGAATTATTTCGCGTACAAGTGATTTTAATTGGCCACCGCGTTCACCGAATTTAACCGCTGCAGACAGTTTTCTTTGGGGTTATTTGAAAGGAAAAATCTACATTAATAAGCCAAGAACCATCCAGCAATTAAAAAGAAATATGCGCAACCAAATAAACCACATAACACCAGAAGTTTTGCAAAAGGTTATGGATAATGTGTTGGAAAGAGCACGAATATGCGAAGCAGAAATTGGCCACCAATCGCGAGGTATTACTTTTCGTAACTAAAAATATTCATAACGTTTCAAAAGTTAAAGCTAATTTTAGTTTCTTGTATGGAAGCACCCTTTAGTTTCTAACGTTTGCTATTGTAGAACCAATGTAACCACATATCCTCTGCCAACTTCAAGTCTCTCTCTCCTATGAGATTCAAAAGTTACAGCTATATTTACTAATTTTCTTGTATGGGGACTCCCCTTGATTTTTAACATTTTATTTTTATTGCTTATTGTTGTAGAAGCCGGGTAACCACATGGCCTGTGTAAATTTCAGCTCTCTAGCTCGTACCGTTTACGAGATTAGAGCCTGTGATGGACGGACGGACGGTTGGACAGCAAAGTCTCATAAAAGTGTTCCATCTTCGCTCTATGAATACGGCGCCCTAACAGGGTCGCAGTTTCTTGTATGGGGACCTTCTTTGTTTTTAGTATTTGTTGTTGGAGAGACCTGCCAACTATTTATGCATACTCTGTGAGAATCCCAAGTGTCTGTCTCTTACGGTTCGAAAGTTACAGCTAATTTTCAAACTAAAGGGTATCCCCATGTATAAGGCAACATTAAAATTTTTACCTTTTACTGTTTTTGGGACTTGTTGTTGTGTAGGCTGGACAATTGCATATACTGTCCAAATTTCAAGTCTTTATCTCTTACGGTTCGCTAGTTTTAGCTAATTTCAGTTTCTTGTCTGGGAGCACCCTTTAGTTCCAAATTTGTTAACCGTTTCGGGTATTTGTTATTGTAGAGCCTGTGATAAGCTCTCTAGTTCTTGTGGTTGAAAAGTTGCTGTTAATTTGATCTAATTTTCACAGGTTCTTGTATGGGAACCCCCTTTAGTTTTTAGCTTTTTGTTGTTTTTTAATACTTGTTATTGTAGAGCCTATGTAACCACATACTCTGTGGACATTTTAGCTATCTAGCTCTAATAATTCAAACGTTACAGGTAATTTTAATTAATTTCATTTTCTTGTATGGGAGCACCCTTTGGTTTTTAACTATTTGCTGTTTTTAGTATTTGTTTTTGTAGCGGCCGGGTAACCACATGTACTGTGAAAATTGCATCTCTCTAGCTCCTATCTTTTCGGTGGAATGAACATGGGGTTTCGTTTTCACTCTTTGAATATCGAACCCTAAAAACCACTGACATCCTCCATATTTGTATATCCTTTGGCCAAATATGTATGCGTAGATTTGTTTTGTAAGCAGCTATTTTCCGACGCACGTAGGGTAGGGCGAATTCCTATTGAGAAGCTGAGATAGAACATAATGATGTAGTACTAATTCTTCTATTATGACCGACAAATGTTTAATATAACCACAAAATATATTTGTCTTCCTTTGCGATTTGTTGGTGGCTACTCGTGTGCCATATTGCCAGGGTGGACTCAGAATGGGTCAGCTTCTAAATTTCAATGTTTTTTCTTTTTAATAATATAGCTGGTTAATTCTTTAGACTTTGTGAGTTATTTTGCTTTAGTAGTTATTTCAGGTTACTGATTCTTCAAACAAGTTGTATGTGAATCAGTTTCTTGTATATTTGTTAGATTTGAAAATGGTGTGGTGAGCAGTTTCAGGCTCGAGGCGTGTTGTACATTAATTTTGGCTAGATACACATTACCAAAGTCATGACCTGTCATCAGTCTGTTAATTATCTTTTTCTTCGGATTTAGGTCCGAACCATGATGGAGCGAGCAATGGCGTATTTAATATAGCTGATTGCAGTTTTGCAAAAAAAATGTTTTTCTTTAGTTCGACTTTTTTTAGCGATATTCCCGATTTCATTCATTAAGGATAATATTCTTTATCGATAATATTGTTTTTTTGCCGTTAATTGGACTTTTAATTCGATTCCCTCATTTAAACCTTCCCGTAGCAGCAGGATCAGCTTTTTTTCATTTATAGAAACACCTGCATGACGTGGAGCCCATATGATATCGAGCGTATCATGGTTTCCAATTATGTTTTAACGAATGTCAGCGATTTGTCTTGATTATCAATGAAGCTGTCTGTGAAAAGGGTCACTTTTCTTTTTTTTACCATTTTCAGTGGTAATTTCCACGGCCTTTTTTTGTTGCCGTTCAACAATTTCTGCGAAAGTGCTTGAGGTTTGAAAATGCATTTTGAATTTATAAAATCTGTTGTTGGTGTAATCGAACATTGCGAATCCATTAACTGCATCCCTTACTAAAACGTCAGAGGCAAGAATGGTGTATTTGTACTGTTTCGCAATGTATTGGTTGTTGTCTTGTAATTGACCACGAGTATATGTGAAGTGTTTTCCAGTTAAGAGTTGTACAGTTATGCACAAATGTTTGAACTGAGTGGAAATCACTTTTCACTGCGTTTCATGTCGAATAAAAATTCTTGATATTTTATTCATAAGTATGTTGAGCAGGAACAAAATTCTTAAAATTTTATTCATGAATACCATAAACGTTGCCATCAAAGTATTCATAACTGAATTCTTTTGAATCCAGTTTTCCAGTAATACCAAAGTCCATAACCCAATATATCTTAAAATTCGAAAATCTCCATACATAAAGTTTCAACACTATTTTAAAATTTTAAGGATACCGCCAATAAGACAATTAATAAGTGAACGAGTTTCGAATTTGCCTGTTAGTTTAGCATTTTCATATCTACCTTAACAAGAGCTATCTTTAAAAAGTCATTAAACTCTTTGCTCCATCTGGACGGTTGATCAAGTTTTGGTGGATCGCTTTTTTGAATTTTAAGTAAAACTCGCATTGGTGACATGTCACTGTTCGGTGGTTCCATTTGAGCCAACTCAATCAATGTAATGCCAAGAGACCAGATATCAACTTTTTGGTCATAAGGGTTGTCTCTGAATGTCTCACACAATACTAGTTCGGGTGCCATCCAGTAGGGGGTGCCAATGAAAGTATCATGCTTCTGAAGAGTGTGTTTATTTTTCGCTGACACTCCAAAGTCCGCTACAGGATAAATAAAATAAAATAAAAACTGTAAGTTCCTTGATGGATCTAAAAACCACAACTACAAATACCTAGCTTCACTCCACCTTCCATAGTAAGCAAGACATTGCCGGCTTTCAAGTCACGGTGAATTACTTTATTTTTATGCAAAAAGTCTAGTCCTTCTGACATGTGCTTGCATACGTATGCTATTTGCGATTCAATGAGAGGTTTCTCCAGCTCAACCATTATGCTATCAAGTGCACCGCCATCACAATATTCAATTAGCATCTGAAAGTATAAAAGACTTATTAGATATTTGCATGTACATATGTATGTTAACTAAGAAAAGAATTTGGCAATAGGAATGAATGCAAGAAGTTTCACACTTTTGCGTTTCACTATCCTACACAATTGTACGATCTGTCGAAAACGGCATGACTGCTCAAAAAGTGTGCACTAAACACTTTGTAACAATTGTTGCTAGAAAGGATCGTCGTGAATCCATACCACGTAGTAAATTCGCCTTGGAAACTACTTATCAAAAGTGGGTAAAAAACAGATACAAAAAAGTTTTTGCCAGCTTTTCAAACGTCTGTACGCTGTAATACATTTTATTTGTATATTCGAAAACGAATTTAATTATTTATTTGCTATAAGAATCAATTGAAATGCATTATTTTAGGTTTAAAAATTATTCATTGTTTTGTCTTTTCCAGCCGTCTATATGCCGCCGAGATTTTATTAATACTACTCAACTCGTCACTAGACTTGAAAAAACTTTAAAAAATATGTGACACTTTATTGCATATCCTGTTGTTCCTAAGAACAAATGAAGAAAAGCAAATGTGCAAACTAACCTTTATACAGAAAGCAAATTTATCTTTTTGTTTGAACATTTGTGATTCTCATTGCAATCATGGGAATAATAGGATTTGTTCGATTCTGCCTATACCGCGAGGACGGCAAGCGCAACAACCGAGTAGACTGGTATTATGACCACCCACGTAGAAGGGAACGAAACTGCGGACTCAGCGAACTCTCAAGCTCAGGGGGGCTAATTCCCTCATTCGCTTGCGAGCGATTTTTCACTCGAACTCACGAGTTCATGCTCGTTTGGGATTCCCTTATTCGATATCGCATAAAATGTATCGAAATTTGAGATGATGATTCGACAGTGAGTGATCATTCGAATGCAACCATGCGAGTTTTTACTCGTATACAGAAATTCAATCGAAATAACGTATAACATAAAGAAGCGGAAAAAAGAAAATGTAAGTTTAAAATTGTATCACCGGTATTCATAAAAAATAAAACGTTGCTGAAATACATTTTAGAACAAATTTTATATGAAAAATTTATTCTAAAATGTGTTTCAACAATGTTTTATTTTTTATGAATACCGGTGTATGTGTTTAAGAAAAAAGTAATAATACCGTATTAATTTAGGTCGAAAATAAATTACACCTAAGTCTATTTTTACACGGTAGATTGGTTCCAGAAGAAGCCGTGTAAAAAAAACCGTGTAAAAAAAGACATTGATCTTATACAAAAATGGGTGATTTGTTCCTAATCTCTAAAACCTATTAAAATTAGTGAAAAACAAGAATTTTTAAGAACAAGAATTCATGTTTATTTTATTAAATCAAATATATAATGCTTATTTTCACAAGCATAGTAATTAATGATAAAAAAGATATGCACTCTAATCTTAAAAGTAATATAAATTAAATGTATGGCAAGTTCAGGAACTAAAAAACTATGTTGTGACCAGTAAAAATTGTTTGTACGCGCTAAAGGGGAATTCACTTAAATCTTTAAGCTAGTGCTCGCAAACTATCGATACTATCGATGGTTTCAGACTTTTTTCTTTCATAAATACTTTTTTGTGATATGAACATACTTCGCAAAAATTAAATTTGACAAAAAAAATTTAAGTACATAAAATTTCAAATCGTGCTAAATGGAATTATATCGTGTAAAAAAATTAAAAATATTTAATTTTCAAACCGTGTTATATCAAAACCGTGTACAAAAAGACCGTGTAAAAACAGACTTAGGTGTATACTCAAAAAGAAATCTTAGCCAATTTCATGTCAAAGGAAAAGCCAAAACTAACCAATTTTGGGAGCACCTAACATGCAAGCTGAATGTTTCTGGGCCACCAGCAAAGGATTCCAAAACGTGGCGCAAGGTACAGAATCAATAATATGTATGTATTTAACACACCTATAATGAATTTTTTTTTTATAAAGGTGTATGCTGACCAGAAACAAAACGTAAGGAAGTTTTCCTTTAATAAATCGTCAATTAAACGCACAGGTGTGGGCCTTTACGAAGAGAAAGTTTTAACCCAAGTAGAGGAACAAATAATGGTTGCAGCAGGCATTGATGTAGCTGTTGAGGGTCTAAAGAATGTCCGAACCTTTGGCACCGAAAATTATAGCACACCAGCTAAGGAAAATTATGTTTCAATAGCATCCCATGAAAGCAATGAAGCTTCATTTCTCTCCCCCTGCTTAGGTTTCTCTAGCGAAGATCAAATATAGATGACGATTTCGCCTCGGCTATGGAAATTGATGGTGAGGAGGAGACATTAGATGAAATTAAAACTACCTTGAAACATAAAGCTTTGCCAAAAATTAGGAAAAAGATAATAAAACAATTTTGATAGAGAAAAATATGGAAATTTACCAAAAAGAAATGTTAAAAAGGCCTGATAAGCTCATTGAAATCAATAATAAAAAGGTGGAACTAAAGGGAGAAGGTGAAACTAATTGTTTTCCTTGTTATATTAATGTTTTCATCCCCGTCAGACTCGGAAGATAATTGGAAGAGCAAAATAGGATCCATTTTATGTCTATTTAATTAAGATAAACTTCAATATTTTTTGGCACAAATTAAATATTGTTGAACTTTTGTCGTACATAAAATTATGACTTTGTTTACAATTTATTCCGTGTTGTAAATTGATATTTACACCGTGCGTGTCGAGTAACATCATTAGAAAATTACGAATTATCGAAATCAATTTCTATTCGAATCTAATTTCGATCACGAATGAAGGAATTAGCCCCCAGGTTTTGATTATCGTACCAAATTTTTAAATCGTATGTTTGAAGAGAGCTGTCTTAGAACTAATTATGCAAACAATGAGCCAATTGCAAGGTCCTTATATTTATGTAATAGCTTTACCCCTTATTAAACATTAATGTTAGTGATAATATGTTCAAATTACTGTTATTTAAATATTACAATCAAGTGTGTTAGCAATCTGTAAGAATATATTTCTGTAGATGAATTTTAATTGAATAAATGAGTCCTACAATGGGCTAAAGACTGCTTCTAGTGATGCTGAGGACGCACTACAGAAATCAAATGTAATTCATTATTTGTATATACTTGGGGTAATTGATTTTAAAAATTATTCTGAATGAATAACAATTGCAACATATTAAAAACTATGAATCTTAGAATATACTCGTATTCACCTGTATTATGAATCTATTAATAATATAACTTATTATGAAGAATTGTACTGAATCAAATTTTATCAAGTTTTATACAATCTATGTATTTCCGGCTTGATTTCTATTGATAACCTTTTCCCGCTGGGTGTTTCACAGGATATTCGGTATAGATATTCTGATTATAGCAGACAGTGAAGCCGTCATAATATCCCTGACTACATTATACATCTGGTCCACTAATCATGCCCAGACATGGCGGACAGCTTTGAGGGAGATGGCAGATGGTTTCGTGCTACTTACCCATAACTTTAAATCTAAGTAAAAAGCTTCGTAAAGCTCAACAATATTTGGGTGCTTTATTTCAGATAGTATGTCGATTTCCACCATATGATCGCTAAGGTCCGCAATGGCCTCCAAAATGCACATCTTAGCAGCGGCAAACTGTCTCGTCTCTTTATTTTGAGCTTTATACACTTTCCCAAACGCTCCGTCACCGAGCTCGCCAACAATTTCCCAAATCTCCGCTGGGTCTGTGTCCATTTTTATGTTATTGCCATGACGCTTCTTTTTCGCTTCTCCGCTTCCCAAATGGAAAACTTTTTTCAAGTTGTTGATGAACGACATACTAAGTGTCAAATATTATCTCTTCCTCATGTAGATAATAAATTATATTTGAAATTGTTCCAAAGAGCGTCCAAAAGGTTATTTGTTAGTATAAAGCTTAATTCGTTATACATATGTGAGTATGTATGTTTGTTGATATAGGATTACAGAACATATATCCTCATTTTTTTTAAATGATAAATGTTCATATAGTGGACTTTTCAATTCGGCTTTTCAATTGTAGAATCTAAAAATAAATGAAGATAATTAACATACATATGTACATATATGTGACAAAATTTTGATTTAACTTTATTTACTATTAGCAACAGCTGATAAACTGAAATGCAAAAATACCTAACTAAGACCCCTATATACTTTACGTATTGTGCAGTGTACTTGTCAAACTGGACATTGCAAATTTCGTACATGTCACAAAAAAAAATGTTTCAAGGGCGAGACAAAGAACAACGTATTTATTGAGATTTACATATGTACCTACTTTTGCTTTCAAGGAGTGTGCAGGTAGCTGGTAGCAAATGGGTGCGATAATACGAAGTCTACTTGTTATTCTCGTTTATAACAAACATAATGATTTGCTTATTCATTGAGATATACACAGGTACCTATTGCATGCCCCTAAGACAATTTTTGGCAATAACGGCAAGAGGGGTTTTTTTTTTTTTTGGTGAAAGTGTGTACTTTCGCAGGAGTATGCAGGCAGCAGGTAGCAAAAGGGTGCGAAAATACGAAGTCTACTTGTTATTGTAGCTTATAACAAACTTACCTATTTGATTATTTTTTGATATTTAGATACCTATTGCATGCTACTGAGATGAGCAATTACTTCAGTTTAAGGCAATGCCAGCAAAAAGAGTGTTTTTGTGGCCTAAATGGGTATTTTTGTTTTTTTTTTTTTGGGTAATAAAATAAAGATTAACACACAGATTTTAAGAAGAAAAAAAGGGCTCCTTTTATTGCTATTCACATGCCGCTATATGAATAAATAAAAAAAACTGGAAATTATTTGCAAATTTATATTTTTTATAAATTTTCCAAAACCAAAGTTTTGCAATTTATCAAAAAAATATATATATATTTTTTCTAATAACTCTAAAATTATTAATGACACCACAAAATGATTTTAGCAAAACTTAAAGCCGTCTTTAAGTTATGACTAGAGGTCTGGATCAACCTTTACAAAAATCTCATAATTTAGAAAAAAATGCAAAAAAAACTGATCCATAGAATTTGAAATTTTTATGACTTTTGTACTTAGACAGGCATAACACATCAAAAAATAAAGTGGTCACCCATGGTCAGAAAAATGTTTTCCATTTGTTGTGTAGTGCAATTAAATAAAAATTAGAATTTTCATCATTCTCGGAAGCTTCGATGAGTAATGTTTTCATCGCGTTATCATTTTTTTAATTGAACAAATTTTGGAACTTGCCACTTTATTTTTTTTTTTTTTTTAGCTAAGCCAGATACGGTAGAACCAAGTTTTAGTAGGTCAACAATACCTCCTTTGAATTTTAGACCATAATAAGCTTTTCGCTTTTCAGATGACACATTTATTTATTTGCAGAATAAAAATTAACAAAAAATTCTACAAATAAAACTAAAAACTAGTAAAACTTGGTTAACATTTTAGAACTTTTAGGCCTAGCACGCGTTTTAGAGTACTCAATATATATACATACATACATAAATATGAAAGTGTTCAGATTTTGGAGTCGTTCATGTTTTCGCGAGTTCACAGTAGTTAAAAGTTGGTAATAAATTTAATTTACCCCTGGTGTTCCAAATAAAAAAAAAAATGCATAAATCGATAGAAAATTAAACAATAAGAAAATATTAAGTAAGAAAGTTGAGGAAAACGCTTGGTTTCGGAGATGAGCTTCGGCTTCATTGAGTAAATCGTTCCGCATTCGGACGGTAGCAAGGATTTCCTCCTCTGTTGCATAACTAACGCTAACAAATTATGTAATTGTTTCATAAATTTTCCACTTTGCTGCATATTTTACTTTTGCAGTTCTTCTACATGCAAATGGAAGAATCTGCAAATGTGCCCAAACCTGAAATCATGTCTCTCAGGCAATTTTTGCAGATATTTAACGATTTCTTATTTAATATTTGGTTTTATTAGGCCTCTTTTTTATTTAATGTTAGCATTTTCTTCAGCTAAAGGTATATTTATTATATATGTATAATTTTTATATTTATTCAAATATTTCCGTCGATACTTTTTAGGAGAGCTTCTCCAGCCTCATGAATTTTCTATCACCTACATACACATGTACATACATATGTATATTGTTTTAGCTTACCATACAGAAACATAGCAAAAATTACATACTACATACATACATATGTACGATACATATAAAAAAGCTTCAGAAGCCCACAATTCCAAAACTACTGCTCGCCTGCTATATTTCGATTTAACAATTTCTTCTTATTTCGCAAATTTTATGTCACCCGACATGGCTTCTTTTTTTAATTGGTCATAGGTATTGGAAAAGAAAATATAGCAGAAAATTAATTACACATCACCAACGAAAACTTTATTTAACATTTTCATAATTTTGAATTTTCTATCGATCTGTGTAATTTTTTTTTTTTTAATTTGGAACAACGTGGGCCATAATTAGCTTTTTTCTATATATTTTTTTCTTTCGAACTGGTTGAAAGTTTTTTCTCAATATACAAAAACTATAACTACTTGAATAAAAATTATCATCAAATTGATAATCATTCAAGACAGACTGTATCCATGTACATACATATGTATATACATACATAGCTCGGAAGTTTTTTCGGCTTTCCACAAAATAATAAAAAGTTAGAGTTGTCACTTTTTTGAAGGGGGTGTGGGATAATTTATTTCTATGATTTTGAATTCTGATTAGTATATAGGAATGGTTTTGTTTAAACACTCTTCTAATTATTTATTGTTTACTTTTTACGTAAAGATATGTAAAGCTAGCAAGAATGCACACTTGAGGAATTAGGAGCTACATACATATGTACGTATGTATTCTGATTAGTATGGTATGTACATACATACATACATATGTACATACGTATGGAGATACATTTCTACTTACAGTTTCTTTGTAGTATATAGGGGTTAGATTTTTGCAAAACTCTTACTTGGTAATATTTGACTCATTTAAAAACCGAAAATCTACATTTTCCACACATATTTATTTATACTGTCTGCAATTTTTTATTACATACCACATACAGATTTTTTTCTAGCACTGCATTTCCATTTTCTTAAAATTCAATTATGTACACATGCCAAATATCGAATTAATATTTAATGATTCAATTTTTCTTGAAATATTTAAACGTCAAAAATGGAACGATTTGATTTAAATAAAAAAAATGCATGAAAATATAAACACTATAAAAATTAGTTTAAAAATTATTTTGTACAATGAATGATGAGACACCTAAACAAAAAAAAAATCAATTGAAAATGGCGCTTAGTCATACAAGGAAAAGAGAGACCGCAAATATATTTAAGCCGTGAACATGCACATGATCATTAGTGTAAACGAAACAGCTTTCTTTAAAACGATAGAAAATTAGACACACAAAACAAAGATTTTATAATAATATAAGGGCGTAGATGGTTAACACTCTTCATTTTATACGGCAATTGTAAAAATTTATCGTTTCATATTCCCCTTTATTTACCAAAAGTACATGAAATTCCAGACATTTGATGATGCAAAAAGACCATCTCGCCAACATTCAGTGCCGGGTGCTTATTTTTGTCACTATTTAATATATGTATTCAATTAATATCTTCAAATATTTGCATCACAATAATTTTTATATAAATATAATAGTAAAATTTTCTACTGCAGTAAAAATAAAACAAATCCTATTGATTAAAACTTCACTTAGACACTCTGTGCATTAAAGTCATCCGCTCTTATGTACTAAAATAAAAACAGAGTTGTAGCATATTGTATTATTGTGAAAATTGTAAGAGACTCCCAGAGACGGTAAGTCGTACCGAGACACAAAAAGTCCATGATACAACTAATAAGGTAACCTTTTCACTACAATAAAAATAACATGCATTTTGTTTTTGTACAACTTCTGTGAACTGTCAAAAAGACGCCACTTCTGCATTTACAGGAGATAGATGAACAGAGCTTACGCTGATTTGATATCTCGTTCTTGCTGCCTTTCATCTCTGTAGTCTCTTGACAGTTTGCAGCAGTCAGATGATTAACGGTTCAGCAGCGGAGGCTACCTTATTAGTTGTAGCATACAAAAAGTCATGAAAACTTGTTGGCTCATGTGTGAGCTCGGATAATAAATTCCTCGTCACTACTAGCAATATATGTATGTATATCTTTAACATATATTGCAGTAAACGTCAAACTCATACAAGCGGCAATAACTGTTAACAAAAAATTCGAAATTCGATGATACTTATAGCAGCTTAAAAGAGTTTGATGTTTGCTGCACTAAATGTTAATGATATTTATTGCTGCTCTAGACGAGCAGCATATGCATACATATGAATATGTAACATATATTTATAATTATTTCCGAACATAAGCAATAATGTCGGCAGAACCTCTGTAAGGTCTGTCAAATAGAGGTACAGAGATGAAGGAATGACTTTTGAAATGGTCCAAATCAACTGGTAGAACGTTGTTAAAAACAAATAGATATACCAGGCATTATATCATTTTTCTAACCGTATAAACTGAACAGTGAGAAATGTGTTCTCTTTTGTTTTGCTACAAATTCTAGAGCATATCGAAAAGCGGGATGTACAGAGTTAACGCTGATTTGCTATCTTTTTTTGGCCGTCACCTCTGTATTGTTTGTTCATTATTAACTCCTAAGCTACAAAAGGATATTAGAGTTGGCCTATTCTCTTTTAAACTTGGCTTCGTGTCTACACAGAACAATTTTCGTGTTTCCTTTAGCTTTTATTTATATAAAACTAGCTGACCCGGCAAACCTTGTTCTGCATTCAAATTTAATTTTGACTGCAAGTCTGTTTCCGTTGCAAAATCGTGATAACAGACGTTGTCCTGCATGATATTTCAAGCGGTTAGGATATTAAACAAAGTATGAAATGAAAAGTGAATGATACAATTATAACATACATTTTTTAAAAAACAAATCGTTTTGATCTAGAATAGGTATTACCCGGTGCGCTCCGCTACACCTAAATCGATTAAATTTTGTTTTTGTTTTTGCAAAACGCTCAAAGATACACACATTAAATTTCTTATGTGCGCCCTCCACACAGACCCCAATCACCCCTGAAAATTTCATTGAAATCGGGCAAGCCGTCTAGGAGGAGTATGCGAACAGGAAGTTTTGCCACTTAATTTTATATATATACATATATAGATTTGACGCTTGTTTGTATTTTACGCTAAAAAAAAATAACAATATATATGAAACTCTTATTGAATATACTGCATACACTTTTATACATAAATTTTAATAGTTTTACCTAAACACTTTCTTGCTTTATTTACCATTAATATTTTAATCTCATGTCTTACAGCTGTGTGTACTCTACGAACCGAAACAGAGAATAAAAAGAAATGTTGAATATTAGCCAAGGCGAATCTATTACAGGTGCCCGCATACCAATTCGTTTCAGCATTTTTCCACGATTTTATCTTCCGAGTTGTCAAAGCCGATAGAAAACGACAACAAAACTTGTGACGTCTCGAGAGAAAATGTTGAAGCGAATTGAATTGCGACCACCTGTACTTGATTCGCCTTGGCCTAACTAAAATAAAGGCGAATCCATTACAGGTGCACGCATCCCAATTCGTTTCAAAAATTTTCCACGGTTTTATCTTCTGAGTTGTCAAAGCCATGATACAACTAACAAGGTAGCCTCGTCAGCTAAAGCGTTAATCATCTGACTACTTTAGGTTGTCAAGAGAATGCAGAGATGAAAGGCAGCCAAAACGAAATAGCAAGTCCGCGTAAGCTCAGCTCATCTCTCTTCTGTAAATGTAGATGTGGCGTCTTTTTGACATTTTGCATAAGTTGTACAAAAACAAAATGCATGTTATTTTTATTTAAGTTGTTCTTATTGTAGAGAAAGTTACTTTAATTAATTTTAATTAAATTAATTTTGTTAGTGTAAAATCTTCTGGCTATGTCAAATTCTGAATTCGCCTTGATAGCTCCGCTCGCTCACTCTCACAGCAGGGAAGATGGCTGGTAAACAATTTTCGAACTAAGATGAGAAAATCGGGAAGCAAAAACTAGCTACCTGAGCTGTCAAGTTCACCTTGTTTAATTCGCCTTGGTTTTGTTAAAGGCAGATAAACAACAAGTGGTCGCAGTTCAATTCGCTTCAACATTTTCTCTCGACCAAGGCGAATCAACTACAGGTGGTCGCAATTCAATTCGCTTCAACATTTTCTCTCGAGACGTCACAATTTTTTTTGTCGTTTTCTATCGGCTTTGACAACTCAGAAGATAAATTCGTGGAAAAATGTTGAAGCGAATTGGTATGCGGGCACCTGTAATGGATTCGCCTTGCTCTCGACTCACACGTTTTGTTGTCGTTTGCCATAAGTAAGAAGCAACACAGATCGATTTTGTTTCCATGACCTTATCTAATATTTGATAGTCTGACTACACCTTTAGGGAATAACAGTCAAATTTTGTTTGCTTTGCTTTCTTATTTAAAAATTAACTTATTTATTTGCTTTAAGAGAAAATTTAAATGTATTATTTTAGGTCTAAACAAGGCGAGTCCATTACAGGAACCCGCATACCAATTCGCTTCAAAATTTTTCCACGATTTTATCTTCTGAGTTGTCAAAGCTGATAGCAAAAGACAACAAAACGTATGACAACTCGAGAGAAAATGTTGTAGCGAATTGAATTGCGAGCACCTGTACTTGATCCGCCTTGCATCAACTATTAAGAACCAAAGCGAATTAAGTACAGGTGGTAGGAATTAAATTCGCTTCAACATTTTCTCTCGGGTTGCCATACGTTTTGTTGTCGTTTGCTATCAGCTTTGACAACTTAGAAGATAGTCGTGGAAAAATGTTGAAGCGAATTGGGATGCGGGCACCTGTAATGAATTCGCCTTGTTAAGAACCATAAAAAGTTTAACTGCCTGTTTCTCAATGTCGCAGTCGTGCGATTGTTCGCTTTCTAAGCGAAAGAAAATTGTTTTGGGTTCCTCTATGAAGTTCTTTTATTCGAACGATGACTCGATCGACAAGTCGAAAAAACGTAAGTATTTTCATACAAAATCCGATTCCTCAATATCGATCATGTCGTCAGCACTGCGAACAAAAATGTCAAAATCAAGCACTTGCTGTTTTGCTATCGAGTGGGAGTTTTCTTAAAAAAAAAATTTTTGTTTTTTTTGTTAAAAAACTGGAAAATAAAACTACAAACCCCACATATTTTTAATTTTATTTTATTTAGTAAATATATTAAACAATTATTACATGCATACATGTAGTTTTCCTAAACAGTCCACTTGTTTGCTGGATGGAAGAAAATCATGAGTTTGCCAGAGGAATGCCAGTGCTCATCGCGTCAAAATACTTATTAAATGTCGATGCAAAAAAATACTTTTAAAACACCACAAAAACTATTTCCGCACTTTCAAAATGTTTGCTTTTTTTATCACAGACTACTCTGCACAGAATACTCTGTGGTACTCTGTGTTATTTATGTATGTATTTGCTTTGGCTTGTCAAATGCAGCTGACCAGTTTTATGAAGGGTTGTATTTACACTAGAACAATTTAGTAGTTTTTTTCAATACTGCAATAAAAAATCAACTAAAACTTTAATTTACCGATCTGGCATCTCTGTAAAGTAAATGCCAAAAATTTCATGACGTAAGACTATGCGAACGCAAGCTGGCGACATAGAGGAATCCAAATTGACTCGAAATCGAGCGACTACATTTCGATCGCTTAGATTTTCTTGCGACATTGAGGAACAGGCAGTAAAGCTAAAGGGCACCCCACACCAGGGTTACGTTTCTCTCGAACTTGCACGGTAGTACGGAACCCTTTCTGAGCGAGTCAGTCTCATACTTGTCTCAATTTATTCCCCTTGGCCAGCTGAAAAACGTAACGTGAATTTAGAATTTTGTAACCAAATACAAAATATATGTAACTTTGTGCTGTGCAGCAGCGCATTAGTACGCACTCACCTGTTATAGGTGCCTTGACACTGACAAAATGCATGTGATTGCTATGCACGCACTTGGTATAGTCCAAGGTGGATCACAATTCAATCGTGAAAAGTGTTGAAGCGAATTGGAATGCGGGCACCTGTAATGAATTCGCCTTGGAATGGTCGCTCTGCTACAATCAGTGTTGAAAAGTAAGAAGTAAAAAATAATCACCTGTGCTACCAAGTTCATCATCTGTTAAAATGGGTTTCCTCAATTTTTCTTCGTATAAAGTATGTACTGTTATTGTATTATGTATATTAAAATACAAATGTACTGTTACATTTATAACACAAAACAAAATTTTTTTATTACATTTCTAATGATAGTTTTTTATAAGAAACAACAAAACGAACAAAATTTGCTTTAATTACTCGTTTGAAATACTTATAGCTTAACAAGCCTTGAGAACAATATTGGATCTATGAAAGATAAGTCCGGACAAAACCTTTAATTTTAGTCCGACACATGGGGCATAGGTTAACACCTGGTGCGCATTGAACACACGTAACTATCAAACAAATAAAATAAATATTAAATTTTAATTCGATTTTAAAGTGTATTAGAAAATTTTACCTAAATGACCACATGGTAAGTAAACAACGCCCACCTCCTCGTCCAAGCAAACCTTACATAAACGAGCATCTTTAAGTTTTCTATTTTCTTCCTCCAAATATAGACGGTCTGAAGTTGACGTTTCGCTTGAGTTTGGCGTATTGTTTTCTATTTGGTTTGTTTTTATTTTAAGATTAGACATTTCACTTGATTTTGTAAATTTGTTCTCAGAAGTACTTGTTGAAGAAGCCGGAGTTGAAACATTTTTTATGGCTCCGTCAGAACTAGGTGTATCACTAGAGTTGACACTTTGAAGATCTGCGCAAATCGTATTCGGGACATTATTTTGATAGGATTCTCCCGAAGTTGGCTGTCTATTGTCCAAGCAAGTACTATGGTTTTCTGGCTTTTCAAAAACGGCATCAAGTAATTCGTCAACTGTTGCATATGGCTGACCGGTTTCCAAGATTTTGTTTTCGATTGTGCTACGTATATTTTGAACATCCAGACCCAAATTTAGCGCAAGTTTCACAGGTTCCGTTAACATAGCTTCTTCTATTGTTATAACTGCAATCTGATTATTCGCCGTTTGAGCTCTTCTTGCCTGCTCTTGGACCTCCTGGATGTATTCCACACCTTTCACTAATCGCACAAATTCACACATTGGATACCTTTAATAAAACATGTTTAAGTCTCATAAGAAAATAATCTACATACGCATTAGATTATTATAGAATAGAGCAACACTAAAATTAGGCTTGTGTCATTCGTGAATGAATTATCCCAATTGAATGATTCTCTCAAGTGAAAGAATGAAATGTTTCTATTAAATGAACAAAACGACTATTCAGGTTGAAATATAAAAACTAAAATAGACCTAAAGCTCGAAAAAATACAATAGTATTAAACTAAAAACAAAAAGGGTCGAATAAACTAAGCGTGGACATTAAAACGTTCAAGAAATAAAAACACGAAAAATTCAGGATGTATTCTTTTTAATATTAATTTAAAAATTGAATATCTTTTCGATAGCGTCTTTTTACATGTGTGTTACTTTCTTGCCAAAATCATTCTCTCGCCCACGTCAATCAGTACTGACAGTTCTATACGTTGATTTTGAAAAAGACGACGCCGCAAGGCAATACTGACAAGTCTATACACTGTTGTATTGGCGTTGTTACACAGGGTGACACTACTAATCACTACCAGGATTATCAGAAAGATTAGCAAGATCTAATATACATATATAACAAGGAAAAATATAGAATTGCTAATAGAAGTTACCACACATTGGTTAGAATTTTTAGTAAGACCAAGGATAGGATTGATAAATGGGATATGTCAAAGTTAGTGTACAAGATTCCTTGTCGGGGTAATGATCAAGAGAATTGCAATAAAGTTTATATACATAGGTACTACAAAGAATAAATTAAAGACAAGAATCGCAGGGCATAAATCAGATCAAAAGAATAGGCAATTAATTCACAAAGAACAGCATTATCTTCTCATTGTTCTACGTTAAATCACTGTCCTCACTTTGAAAATGTTTCAGTATTAAGAACAGAAAATAATTATAAAAATCGTTATATGTTAGAAATGTAAGAGATTATTAACACACCAGCAGCACACAGAATAACTTTTAAAGTAGATACTGACAATTTAGCTCAGAGTTATAGATATTTAGTTAAGAAAAGATTAGCAACTTAATATTGTTTAAGTTTAAGATATCTTAAAGGAAATATTTATAAACATTATGTTAGTCTACGAGCAACATTTCAAATGTTAACTTATTATTTTTTAGTATTAAACATGTTGTATACACGTTAACATGGAAAATGTTGGTCGTAGAACTTGTATGTTAATTTGTATTTTGTTTTTATATTTATGTTGTTCATGAATGTTGTTAATACATTTTAAGGCGGGAAAAATATTTTTGAATTTTTGAATGTTTATTAATCAAATTATTTCAATAATTTGTTTTTGTTTTTGAATTTTATAATTATTTTCCTGAAGATGCCAACAAATTGTTGGCGAAATATTGAAAATAAATAAATAATTGTTTAATATTATTTTTATAAAAAAACCAAAGATATCAATGGCTTGAACAATTAATACATATACTTATTTTTTATTTATTTTTCTATTAGCCTTATAATTAATATTAAAAGTTAACATTTTTAGGCAATGGCAACTTAGGCCTTCAGCACACGAATAAACTAAGAGCTTATTTCTCCCCTGCGAACGTTGTCGTTCGTTCCCACAATTACATTGAAAGCAAAAACAAAATATTGAATATTGTTTTTGTTGCAGGTGAGAAATAGACCCTTAATAATAATATTATAATAAAAACTATTTTGAATATTTATTTTCTTACATGGTGCCAAACGTGGCTGGGTGACATTTTTTCAAAATTGTACTATAAATTGCACGTTTTATTTGATCAAATTTTCACAACCAAACACTTGCTTTGTTTTTTGTCTTCAATAACTTTAGTGATGGTAGCTTTCTAAAGCAATAACATAATAGCGGATTTACATTTATAGCCTTTTCACACTTATCAACCACTAACATCTACCATCAATTTGCGATGATGTTGAAATTTCCCCATAAGAAATATACAGGGCTAAAAACCAACATCTTTCAACATCTTTATAAAATGTTCCTAACTCATTTTGTTCCACTCAACATCTTTCGATTATTTTAGTGTCATCACTAAAAAAAATGACAAAATTGTAGTGGCATCACTGTAAATTTTGACATTCAAAATCATTAAAAAAGGAGTTGTGTCCAAAATGATGTCTTCATGATCTTCTTCCTCCAGCAAGCTTTTTATGGATTCTATACACTGCATTAGTAGTAGAGATTGTTCTTGCAAGCTAACTGCTAATCAAGGCAGATTAAACAGGTAAAATCACTAAAACAGCTGCTCGTTGTTTATTAACTGCTTAGTGTCAAAAGTGTGTTTACAAGCCGTTTAACGTGCTCTGATTTCTAAGAAATGCGCAAGTGATTTTGTAGCTACTATTGAAGAAAAAGTAAAATAAGCCAGTGATTTTGCTTCTTTTATTCTATAAAAAAGTAAAGTAATAATTTTTAAGTGGTTTAAATAAATTTATTTTACGAAATTTGTGTAATTTCGTTTTTTGTATACACTCACAAACCAGTTTAACAAAACAAATGAGAGAAGAATTTGACAGTATGCAGTTATTTTTCCACCAACAACTCTCGTGTATTTTTTTTTTTGGTCTGCTAGTGCTTGTACCTACTAAATCTGCCTTGCTGGTTGGTAATCCTACTATTATTTTGTCTTCAAAATCTATTTATATTATATTTTTATTGTCTTTAATGCAAAACGTGGCTTTATTTATTTTGGCAGCTGTGTATGTATATGTGATGTTAGATGTTGTGTGTGAACGCATGTTTCACATTTTCAACATCTTCAACACGTTCCACGAAAATGTTGATAAGTGTGAAAAGGCTATTAGACAAACAACATCTTGATGGCGAATGAATAAAACCAGCTATCGAAAAAACCTAATGATTAGAAAACGATATTTTATTGAAAAAGAATTAAGAATGAAGTGACAATGAAAAAACGTTTGCCCAAGGACTATATAAAGTCTATCCAAGTCAAAATTGTTATATTTTCTTTTCTTGTTTTAGATTAAAATTTCAAACGCTGTTTTTTCCTTGTTTAACTTTCAGACAGCTTGGCGACTTTCTCATTAGCGGTACTCAGCGTTTGGTGCGTTTTTGGTTGCGACTGATTGCATTTGCGATTATATTGCAACTGATATTGAGGACACTTTTTAACAACTTTGCAAATTTTATTGCATTCCAAATAACAGCTGATAAATTTGTACACAATTTTTAATTCTTCACGTTTTATTTTTTTTTTTTGGTAATTGCTGTTGGCTCCATCTCTACAATTTTTTGTTTGCTTTGTTTTAAAATGTCAGCTCGAGTGTCGAGTGTCAGTGTTGCAAACGCAACACTCATGCGAAAAAAGCAACACGTAATTAGCGGTGCGTAAATGCAAAAATATTGCGAGTGCAACCTTGTATATTTTGTTGTTGGGTTGCAAAGAAAAAGCAACGATTTCTTGCATTCGCACTTGCCCAAGACATTTGCACCAAATAATGAACTGCGCTATTGTGTGTGCATTCAGTTGCGTTTACTTTACACAGGTACTTTGGTAATTAAATTGAGGTATTGCCATTTTTTTGGAAATAAAACAGTAACACAGTTTTGCGCTTTTAGTTGATGTATGATGGAATAATTTTTAGCGCGTATTTTCTAGCATAAATTAAAAATGTATTTTGAAAAATGTATTTTGAGCGCACAAGTATTTGAAATACAAAATACTCAAGCGCTTGGTATTTAAAATACAAAATACATTAATGAGACGTATTTAAAATACAAAATACGTATTTGTATTTTACATACATATGTATGTATTTCAAATACTGCCCAGCCCCGATTATACCCATGAATATTTTTTTCAAAACCTCTGCAACTTTTTTGTTTAAAAATGAACACTCTGAAAGCATAAATTTGATGACATTAAGCTCAAAAAAAAAAAAAAAAAAAACATGGATTGCAAAGTGTAAACAAATTGGTAGTAGAGCAAACATTGATATGTATATATGATGCATGTGAGGAGATTTCTTGCTGTAACTGTCCAGTTCTTCATGGCCAAATGTTGAATGATTTTTTGGATAAATAATGCTATAATAAAAAAAAGAAAATGAAAAAGAGAAATTCTATTTGTAATAATCCACTTTTGAAGCAACGATCAGGAGAAATTGTAAGCACTCCAACAGGTTCTGTGGCACTGTAACTAGTGAAGGTAATTTTCGAAGTCAGGGTGGAGTGCAAAAGGAAAGCAATTCCGTGTAATTGCCAGTTGTCTGTGCTCACAAGCGATATTATCGATATAATCGACTTAATGCAAAATCGAGTGGTACATGCTATAAAATTCGACTAAATTTCACATAAATATGAAGTTCTATTTATGTTTAATCTCCATGTCTCTAACGAAGTTTGTTAAAAAGATACAAACAAAACAGGATTGAAATAATCCTGCATACAATTCACAATAAGCGCCAAAATGTCCGAGAAGACATGTTTTTGTTAAATCCTCTTTTATGGGTTCTTCATTATTATAATCTTTAATTCATCAAAAAATTCTTTTTAATTGCCCATTTTGTTTGTTTTTTTTTTTTCAAAGAAATCTGGAGTCCACATGTATCCTACATGTATTATTAAATTTGCTACTAGGTCTCTACCTTATTTGGTTAGTGCACCTTATGAATCGAAATGCTTGTGTACTGGAATGCATTGGAATGGAAGTAAGACGCAAAATTCAATCACCTCTATTTCTATTAATCTTTGACATTATCAATGGTAACATTGATTGTCCTGATTTATTATCTACAGTGCCATTTTTCATTCCTCCGAGGAATCTAAGGTTTGCTAAAATTTTTGATTTGCCTTCACATCGCACGAATTACGCTGGTAATGGTGTTTTAACTCGTGGTTTTTTATGCCTCAATGAAATCAATATTATTATGCAGAAAAACTCAAAATCTTTTATCGAATTTAGCACGGAAAAATATCAGTTTCAATTAATTCTCCTAAATGCGTGTAAGTGACCTCGTATTAATATGCTTTTTATGTACTATTTCTTTTTATTTTTTATTACTTTTAACTACCAATTTTTTATTTTATTTTGTGATTCCTATATAGTATATTGGCATAGTCTGTAAGGATTGATTCTATTGTCCGTAGACTGAAACTCAAATAAATAAATCGTTCTACATTGAAAACATGGCATTCTCGACACTATCAGCCATGTTCTGAATTTCACTTTGAAGTAAAATTAATTTGAAATCACTTCAATTTGAATGTTTGGTGTTCTGCATTCTACTTTGTATGTTTCAAATTCATTTTGTTTTCGAACATTCAATTCGTAGTGAATTGCCATGTTCTAGAAACTACATTTATAAAAAAAGAGGTGTTTTGAAACTACATTCAATTTTTATCGTGAAATTAAAACTTTTTGCAAAATGTAAGTATCTTTTACGAAAATAAATAAAAATATAAAATTAAGTTATGAATTTTTGTAGGGGTAAGCACAAGAACACCTCGCAGGATGCAATAATGTTACGCTTTATGCAAAAGCACGAAGATCTGGCCAAAGGCTTTATTAAAGGAGACCGCGTCAAGGCGGAAGAGTTATGGAAGGACCTTACTACTGCGTTAAATAGTAATGGTCCTCCAATAAAGGACATTTCTGGCTGGAAAAAGGTACGTAACATACATATTTCATCGAAGTGCATTATTTATTTTTGATAATATATCTGTATGGATTGCAAAGCGTTAGTCAGAAAAAAAGGACTATTATTTAAAATTTTATAAGAAAGTTCTATTTACATAGCGTCTGCGATATCCTGAGGATTTGAGTGATCCCGCAAAATTCGTCTCTGTATTTTTGCTTTTGCGTTCTCATTGTGTTGATGAATTATGGACACCATTACCAAATTCATGTTTTTAAATATCCTTTATAAATTTATGCTTCTATATTTCTTAGCTTTGTATATATATTTTTTTTTAATAAAAAAGACTTGTTTTATATTTTAAGCTATTGCGTCAGCTGTTTGTTTACTTGTTCGAAGTTCATTTCGAATGAAAATATAAAACTGCAATCCACTACTTTTGAAGAACATCAAAAATAAAAAGTCAACTTTTTAAAATGTCATTTTACTTTTATTCCACTACTTTTTTGGAACATGCCTGCATGTTTTAAGACTCAGGCTATTATCGCTTCCGATCACAGATGTATGTATGTATGTATATAAATAAAATTTTTTTACATTTATATTTTGTTTCAATACAAATGTGATTGATCGTGATAATTTTATTCGTTTTTTGTGTGTGAAAATGCGTGATTGAAAAAATGTTGTTCGTGAGCTAAAAAAGGCTCACGCATAACAAGAAGAAGTTTGTCCCCGTACTTCACATTGGGAGCCCACGGGATCCCAATTTGCACAATTTGTTCGGGCAAGTGAGAGAGCTTTTGAGAGCGAATATTCTTGTTCTTCTTACACGAAACAGTCCGCACTTTTTCTTCGGGCTAGTTTGTGCAAGTAGCTAAACCATAGATGCCCATGGCAGTAGTATTGGTGAGAGTGAGTGACGAAATAACACTGGAAGAAAACAATTTGCTATTAATTTTATTCATTTCTTTGTGAACAGCTTCAAAATGCTTTTTTTTTTTAATTATATTTCTTAGTTTTTTTAAATATCTTATGACAAATAAGACATTGCATGTCATCAAAAGCATTATGTAACATAAAATACTTTTCGGCTGACATCATTAATATATCGCAATAATAAGACACAATATTTCCGCAAGTGTAGTTTGTCTCTCCCACTCAACATGGTGATTTCCTATTGGTTGATTGACGATCAAACAAAAGAGCGTAATAATACGTGTGCGTTTAATTTGCTGATATCAGCCACTACTGGGCATCTGTGAGCTAAACACTCAGCTGTTGCCAAAAGTAAATAATAGCGAACAAAACAGTTCAATTGAATCAGTCAACATAACAACAATTTTAATGTCTTTTTTCATTTAGCATTTCATGTAAAAACAACTGCAAAACATTTTAAAATCTAAATGCGAACAGAAAAACATTTAATCATCCCAAAATATACATTTCAATTTTCATTACAGCATCAAAATATACCAGATGTTATTTTGTGGGATTGGAATGTGGTTTCTGGGGTTCCCGTACTTTTGTGATTTTTTGTGTACTATTGCGAGAAATTCATGATCGCTGTCATTTTACCGAACTTTACCAAAAAAGTAAAGTAAAGATATAATATAATATATTCTCGGAGCAACTTCAAATTGGTTTCCAATTGATTTTTGGTACAAAAATCAGTTCACATTATACATATTATGTTCTTCTTTTATTGGATGTTGGAGAGAGAATACAAAATATATTTCAATCAACAGAAAAACACTGCGATAAAAAGGAAATTTGACCAACAAGATTAAATATAGACAGTCAGTAATCAAATTTGGCTGCTGATGAGCGAGATGGTGGTCGTGTTGCAGCCACGGCATGCACTGCAGCCAGTAAGACTTTTTAACTTTACTTTTCTTGTCTTCTTTAAAAATGTCGATCACTCCAATTTTATCACAAGAAATCTTTCTCAATATTGAGGAAGTGAAAATCGAGCTCAAGCCAGATAAAAATTATTATTCGAGTATAAATTAAAAATGAATGCTTAAATTCTTTGGATAAGTCCAATGAAATGAATACGCTCATTCTATTCTCATTGGTACTGGGAAAACTTTAGAATAAGGAGCCAGGCTTTGGAAGAAATGAGTTTTACAGATTTGTAGAGGGGGTCCTGATAAGGCAGGCAAAATGAATGAAAATGAATTTTGTGCAGCGTATTTAAGATTCGCCCCAGCTGAATATAGCACACTTTCTTGTTCATCAACAAAATCTGCATTCGGGTATCATCACCATCAACCAAAATGGTTGTTTTTTTCGTAGGCCCTTTTGCACAAAAACCAATAATTAAACTCGATGATTTCGATTGCCCGAAATTCTTTTAAAATATTAGCGGCTTTCACACTTTATATTATATTTAAAATACTTTTAAATATAATACTTCTAAGTGTAAGCGACTTTTTGATTGGTATTGTAAAACAGTTAAAACAGCTGACTTTTGTTTAGATATTTTACAGCCAAAAGTCTTTTCCATTGCAAATTTAAGAAAGCGCCAAATCTGTCAGCTGCTTCATACTTGTAAATAAATCCACTTACTTTTTTATTACATTAGTAAATCTACTTACATTTAGTAAATCTACTACTGTTTTTGGCATTGCAGAGATTTTAATTTAGTAAATTAAAAATTTATTAGATTTGTTGTTGCCGAGTTTTAAATTTATCAAGATTTATTAAATTTACAATATCTCCAAGATCTACAATAGTATGTACTTTAATACGAAGCGTGAAAACCGCAATTAATTTCACTCCCCATTTTTTGCAAAAAAAAAAAAAAAAGCGTGTTGCACAGAGGGATGCTTGAATAATGGGGAGATGCATACTTCTTCTTATTTGTTTTCATTGGCTTATTCTTGTTACTCTACTTATTTTTTTACAACTTTCTTTACCTATGATTTTCACAAATAGTAGTTTATTATTTTCCTTAAAGCTAGAGTAAATTTTCAAAAAAGCAAAAAAGTTTTAAGCATGTCTATGTGCCGTAATGTAGTGTATTACACTGGCAAAAATATATTCAATATTCCACCAACAGAACCACAACTGTTCAATTGTTTGTTGCACTTACCACTTTGCATGTTCAAACCAAGGATCGTCCTGTTTTTCCCACGATCTCAAGCCCATATTGCAATGAAAACATTTAACTTGATCATCAACGTTTTGATAATAAAGTCCCGCTTGTGCTAGATTATCTGGCTTTTGTATTTCTGGTATAGGCCAATTGGAGTACGTAAGGAGTCTGGCATGTAAAGATGTATACTTTGGATTTTTTGGTGTTGAAATTTGCTGTATTCCCAAGTCTCTTATACCATCATTAGAAATCTCTATTAAAGGACCAAGTTGAACGCGCGGGCATTCCGGAAAAAATCTTCGATGCTCTTCGAAAGCATTATCCTGCTTTTCCCATTTAGCGATTACTCCCTTACACCAAGCACATTGCACTTCATCTGACCGATTCAAATAAAAGAAACCTGCCTTTGCTAATGATTCCGGTGTAATATTTGGGTTCTAAGAGAAAGTGTTATATTAATTTGGTTGGAGTTTTTTATTATTTTATGTTTCTCACCGGCCAGTTCACAAAGGTAGATAAGCGATCCTTTTCAGTTAACAAATCTAGCGTTGTATTTACTTTAGCAGCAAACGCATTACTACATGCATTTGCTTCTGAGACTTCTCCGTGGTGGTCTGACTCGTTCGATAAAGGTATGTTGCCACAACTACGTCTTTTAACAATAAAATCGCAGTTAGGATTCATGCTCATGTGGCGTTCTTGTATGTTTTCATTTATGATCCAACCACCTAATCGACAATGACACCAATTGCATTCCACTTCAAGGGAGCTTCCTACTGCGAAAAAGCCATTAGCTGCTAGCGTTCTAATAGCCACAGGATTACAGTTGTACCAATTATCGAAGGTCCTCAAACGACATTCTTCTGAATTCATTTCTCACAAAATACGTTCAAAATGTTATAACTTTAATAGAAACTGCACAAAAAATTAAATATCAATAAATCCAGAGGACGTAGCTTACAAATATGTATTCTCTCAACACGTATGTACATAGAAGCCTCAAACGAAAATAGTTTTCAATAAACAGATGTTCAACTATGGGAAACATTTTTATGTGTGGTGGGTTCTTCAATACAAACATAATAAAGGCGGTCATACACTAGAGCGTCATGCACGCCCAAGGCGGTTTATTAACAAGCCCAGCTGACTACTGCATTAAGCTTGTATAACTGTCACAATACACTACACAAACACCTGAGACCATGATACAACTAACAAGGTAGCCTTTTCGCTACAATAAGAACAACTACCTTGTTAATTGTATCATGGTATGCACCACAAACCAGTTTAACAGAACTGCCTTGACAAATTCATTGCTGCTGGTGACACTGGCAAAAATCGTCAAAA
This sequence comes from Sturmia bella, assembly GCA_963662145.1. Lineage (NCBI taxonomy): Eukaryota > Metazoa > Arthropoda > Insecta > Diptera > Tachinidae > Sturmia > Sturmia bella. The sequence goes on from OY759172.1 coordinate 43,203,162, forward strand.
GGGGTTTTATATCAATATGTAATCGTTCCGTCTGGCAGCTATGTGCGCCAGCAAAACACATTTATAGATCGGTGAAATACCATCTCTAAAGTAGATTAAAACGTATGTTTTTTTTTTGTTGTGTTCCGTGTTTTTTAAAACCAGAAAGTATAAATCGTTTACAATATTGTTTCGAATTCACATTTTAAAATACAAAAGAGAGTGAAAATCCTTTAACTTTATGGATATACTTACGCACATAACATTTGAACAATATAACATATGAAACATGCTTGAGTGTTAGAAGCAAATTATATCGATATGTAAACAAAAAAAAAAAAAAAAGAAAGAAAAGAAACTAGTTGCATACGTTTTGTATATGGTCATACACATGCACTTTTGCATACACATTCATACATACGTAAGTACAACGTTTCTGGAAGGCGTATCGAACACCTTAAAAGCTAGTATGTAATAATTTCTTTAAAATCTGCTGCTGAAATAAAAAAATGCACCTTTTCAATCTCTGGGTTTTGCAAGTTTTGGTTAATTGAGGGCCTTAGAGTTAGATCTAGAGTATGTAGAACGCTCGAATTGATGTAGAACGCTCTCGAGCTTTATTTCCTATATTTCAACGAGTGGTTCTTTTTGAGTTTGCGAGTTCAAAAAACAAATCTCACAAGCGAACCCAAATTTGAAGAGCCCAAAACAGAGCTTGGCCTGCGAGCCCTTTTACGACCCAACCCTAGTGTTCCAATCTGGCAACTGACAGCTCTATGGTAAAGTTGGAACTGTTTTAGGTTACACGTACTCGAACGTTTTGACTTAAGTGCGCTATTTGTTTTGGTTACAGCAATTTAACCAATTTCATCCTTAAGAATGTTGATCACACCAATTTTATCAGAAAGAAATTTTCTCAATGTTGACGAAGTAAAAATCGAACTAGAAAGCCCGATAAAATATTAACAATTTATTTATTTATTTATTTGAGTTCAGTCTACGGACAATAGAATCCTTACAGACTATGCCAATAACAAAATATACTATAAAATATAACCATGTAACGTAGGAATCACAAAATAAAGTAAGAAGAAAAAATTATAAAAATTGGTAGTTAAAAGTAATAAAAAATAAAAAGAAATAGTACATAAAAAGCATATTAATACGAGGTCACTTACACGCATTTAGGAGAATTAATTTAAACTGATTTTTTTCCGTGCTAAATTCGATAAAAGATTTTGAGTTTTTCTGCATAATAATATTGATTTCATTGAGGCATAAAAAACCACGAGTTAAAACACCATTACCAGCGTAATTAGTGCGATGTAAAGGCAAATCAAAAATTTTAGCAAACCTTAGATTCCTCGGAGGAATGAAAAATGGCACTGTAGATAATAAATCAGGACAATCAATGTTACCATTGATAATGTCAAAGATTAATAGAAATAGAGGTGATTGAATTTTGCGTCTTACTTCCAAAGTATGCATTCCAATACACAAGCATTTAGACTCATAAGGCACATTCGCCAAATAAGGAAGAGACCTAGTAGCAAATTTTATAAATTTGCGCTGAAGCCTCTCAATACGAACCACAAGGTAGCATAAATGTGGACTCCAAATTGCGGAAGCATACTCCATCTTGGACCGCACAAATGCCGTATAAATATGTTTTAGAGTGTAGGGGTCTGAAAAACACAAGCAATTTCTTTTAATGAAACCAAGCATCTTATAAGCCTTAGGCAAAATATATTCAACATGACTTGAGAATGACAGTGAACTATCAAATACTACGCCCAAGTCAAGTTTAGAGTTTGATGATTTCAATATTGTACCACCAAGGTTAAAACTAAGAATAGCTGGATTTCTTGATCTATGAAATGAAACATGCAAACATTTATTAATATTCAATTGCAAGTTATTCAGACAACACCAATCATTCAAATTGTCGAGTTCCCCTTGAATGATAAGTGCTTCTTCAACATTATTTATTTTGACGAAGAATTTTAGATCATCGGCATATAAGCGGTATTGAGATTTCGAAAAACAGCAGCCAATGTCATTAATAAATAAATTAAATAATAATGGGCCCAGAATGCTACTTTGTGGCACACCAGACGTTTGAACATAAGGCGTAGAAATGAAACCTTCTATACAGACCGTACAGATTCTGTTTGCTAAATAGGATTAATTAAGATTTTTTAAGAAATACCTACAAAATGTAAATTTTTCGAGCGTTTAAAGTAGAAATGGCAGGTTCCAAACGAGATTAATTCTTATGAGTGGCCAAATCAAGATTCAATCTTAGTGTTTTGGAGTACAAAAATGCAATGAATGAATACTGTTAGAAATGAAAAGTTAATTTGTTTCACAAACAAAATATAGGTATGAAGTGTTTGTTGTATGCGATTACCTGGTATCAATCTGCCTTGGTCACTCGCTTGATTTCGTACGTGCAGTCGTGCTTGTTCGGCTACATGTACACATACATGCGTTTGGCTCTGCTTGAAGCAAACATCTAAAGTTTTTCATATTTTTATGGAAGTATTTTTTTCCTCTCGTGTGCACTATTGTGGGATAGAAAAAACCTCATTGGGTTTGAAATTTCGTGGGGGATAGATACACAAATGTGCGGATGAAAAAACAGAAGGAAAATGCGTAATTCTTGCTTCTATTTGTCACTTTATCTATACGTTTAGATTAATGTACATACATAGGAAGTTTGTTTGTACCCTGCAGGAAATGTGACTGCAGTGATTTCTGATTGAGTCAGTTGTACCACTGACAATTCCTGAAAATACTATTTACTATAAAAATTTTAAATGTGGGAGTCATTGAATACTAACTATTGACATTGTAATAACAAAAATGTAGATCCATTGTTTCATAGACCATTCATTGCAATATTCCTGTTGCCTTGTAGATGCCTTTCTTCAGTTTACTACAGGGGAACTTAATTTTTAAAAGTATACATAAACATGAAGAAAATGCATTCCAAGATGCAAAATCAATCGAGAACTGTCTGGCCTTGATTGAAGCAAAATCCAAAATTTTCAAGTTTTTATATGTATGTACTTGAAGCCTTCATGATGATGGTACCCCATTGTCGGAAAGCATGGAAAAGCGCGGATGAAAGAAAATATAATTTTACAGAACTAAAAACAGAGGGAATGGATCTTTTCCAGAGTTCGCCATTTTCGTTTTCATTTCATGGTCGGTGTCAAGTTTTTTCTTTATACCCATCACAAAAATGTGTAAGGGTATATATAAGTTTGTGATTCCGTGTGTAACGCATTGAAATAATCATCTTAGACGCCATAAAGTATATAGTATATTCTGGATCAGCATAAATAGAGATTACGATTAAGCGATATCCGTCTGTCCGTCTGTAGTCGTTAAAATACCGTTTCTGAGAAAACGGTTTGAGATAGAAACCTCATTCTTTCGCTAAAATGTGTTCAATCCCGGTAGGGGGTCTGCTATTGAAATTCAGTAAGATAGGTCCACAGATAGACAAGATATATAAAAAAGAAATGGGGTCGGGGGACCCCCGTAGGAACGAAGTTCCTTACGTTTTTGTTTTTCATCTTTGAATGTAATACAAGGTGAAATCTGTATGTTTTATTTTGTGTTGTTTTTGAAATTTTGAAATTTTATGTTTCTTTAAATTTTTGGAACGTTTCCCAACTAATTATTATTTATTGGTAGGTGTCTCCGCTGCTGTCAGCAGAGACACTGCCCATCATACACAAGTGCTTGTCGACAGTACACCAATACATATAAACAGCTCACACGCTTTCGTGACGATTTCTACTAATTTCCACTACCAGCAGCAAGCCGCGTTAAGGAACTTCGTTCCAAAACCGGGTTTTTAGGGGTATTTTTGGCCATTTTTTGGTCAGATTTTTGAAAAAAAAATTTTTTTTTTCTAAAAAGTTAGCAATATCATTTTCAATGCCCATTGGATCGCAAAAATCGAAGAATTTTTGAAATCGGCCCATATATACCCGATATATAGCGTTTCCCGATTTTTCGAGAAATCGGCTTTATAAGCTAAATAAAACAACTTTTGGCACCAAAAATTAATCAAAATGGTACATACATATATCATTGTGAAGGCTATTTAAGATTAGGCCCAGCCGAATATACATAACACTCTTACTTGTTCTTAGTAAATTCCCCAACTTCAACATTGAATTATTAACAAACTAGAAGCCTCCGGCAGACTTCTATTTCAGTTTTGGGAGGTCTACGACCCCCTCTACAAACCTAGTAAACTCATTCCTTTCAAAGCCTGGCTCCTTATTTGAAAATTCCCCCCAATTATCTATATGTAGTGCAAAAGCAAAAATTAGATCTTTAGTTAAACCTCTAAATGTTGTGTCTTCAAAACTGTTTGGTTTAAGGCTGCCGCAAAAAGGGCGACATTTAAGGTTAGTTTTTGCTATCTTTGGTGTTTGTTGTTATGTGCGCCTGGTAACTGCACATACTGTGCAAATTTCAAGTCTTCATCTTCATCACGGTTCAAAAGTTACTGCTAATTTCAGTTTCCTGTATGGCAGCAGCCTTTAGTTCTAGACTTTTTGTTGTTTTTGGCATTTGTTGTTGTATACATATATGTATGTAGCCGCATATTCCATGCAAATTTCAAGTCTCTATCTTTTACGATTCAAAAGTTACAGCTGTATTTGCTAATGTTCACAGTTTCTTGTATGGGGACCCCCTTTTAGTTTTTAAGTTCTTGCTGTTTTTATTGTTTATTATCACACATACTGCGTGAACATTTCAACTCTCTAGCTCTTATCGTTTGGGAGATTGGGGCGAAGTCTTATAAAAGAGTTCCACTTTCATTCTATTAGTCTATATAGGGACCTCCTTACGTTTTTAACTTTTTGTTGTTAGTATTTGTTGCTGGAGAGTCCTGCCAACTACATACATATGTATACTGTGAAAATTCCAAGTCTCTACCTCTTACGGTTCAAAAGTTACAGATATTTTCACAGTTTCTTGTGTGGGAGGAGCACCCTTTATTTCTTAACTTTTTGTTGCTTTTGGTATTTGTTTTTGTAACCACATATTCTGTGAATATTTCAGCTTTCTAGCTCTAATGGTTGAAAAGTTACAGCTATTTTCACAGTTTCTTGTATGGTAACACCCTTTAGTTTTAATTTATTGTTGTAGAGCCTATGTGGTTACTATCCTATAAAAATTTCAGCTTTCTAGCACTTATGGCTCAAAAGTTACAGCTAATTTTATCTAATTTTTACAGTTACTTGTATGGGGACCCCCTTTTTGTTGTTTTTAGCATCCGTTGTTGTAGCGGCCGGGTAACCACATGTACTGTGATGATTTCAGCTCTCTAGCTCTTAAAGTTTGGGAGTCTGGGGCCTGTAACGGACGGACAGACAGACGGATGGACGTAGAAGTCTCAGTAATAAGGTTCCATAAATAGCAATGGTGGTTATACAAGAATACGTGCTAGTGAAGTGAATCTATACACAGAAAACAGGAAAAAAAATTCAAGAGTACAAACAATTTGTTTTCATGTTTCATAAAAAATTTACCGTTTACTGGTGGGAGAGATACGCGTGGTCAAATATCTCATTAATTTTTATTCTTACAATGTAAGGAAAACACATATTTTGTTTTTGATTGTCAAGGAAAGTTTCACCTCTTCGGCGCGTTTTTCAGAATAACCGCCAATATGTTTAGTAATTTTTATATAGTATAAAATAGTATAAAGCCTCTTACAGGAATACAACAACTATAAATAACACATATAAAAATGTTTTTCTTTATGCCAACACATGCATGTATTTATGAATGTAACGGGTTATCCATTTTGCAGTTGCAAAAGTGAACTTAAATAAAATACATATTAAATATTTTTTTATGATATTTCTATTTTAACCCTCCGTGATACACATGCATTATTTGTCATATCAGTAACACATGTGGTCTGGCCAGACCCTATTTTAAAATCAATATTATTTCATACATAAATACCAAATTTATATGGAAATAGCTATAAAAAAGAAAAAGCTATAAAAATATTTTTCAATTAAATTGCAGCTTTGTCTTCACGTAATCGATTCGAACGGGTTCTGCCATCATCAAACTGAATATATCTGGCCAGCGATTTAAATCGATGAAAATACAAAGCTGCAATAAATATGGGTAAATTATCTGAACGCCAGAAAACTTGTGCCTTTTGCATATTGTTATGAGAAATGCCAGCTGCCAGGAGAATTCCAATGAATGCATGTAACTCATTTTTCGGTTAGTTCTTTCCAGACTCTTTGGGTTTTTTTTTTTTTTTTTGAATTTGCCACATTCCATTTGCTGACCGCCTCTTTTCCATATCGGTTCATCTCTGTTATAATAATGAAAGAAATATTCTGGATACTCGTTCTTCGACCTTTTTTATTTAACTTTATTAGGTTTTTAGAAAACACATTTTCCTGAAGAAGATACATAAAGGCGTATCGAAATATCGAAAAATTTATCAATAAATAGAAAATATATTTATTGAGAACTAAGTGACCTTACGCTCATTTATAAAACCTAATAATGAAAGAAATATTTTGTGTGAAGTTTTTTGTGTGAGTTTTTTTCTTTAGGTCCGGCTCGAAAACGCATGATATTATGTTGTCGAACACATACACCACTATTTAGCTGATTTTTGTGCCATATAGTACCATATTTTCCAAAGAAACAGTTATTACTATCATTTTTTGTTTCCTTTTGAGAATCACACTCTTCTTCTTCTTCATCAGAGTCGTTCTCTTGGTTCAATGGCTAACTCATTTTCTATATCTGATGCATCATTCTCGTTTGGCAAGAAATCTGCATCATTGTCATCATCTTCTTCTTCTTCAAATAGATCGTCTTCTTCATGGTCTCCTGATTCTTCAACAGCTCTTTCACGTCGTTGGCCAATGCCTCAGCAACACGTGTATAAAAATGTGTATCAAAACCACTTGCATGCAGTGTATTTATTGAAAGTAAATTCCAATTCTTCATTCATTTTTTGAAACAAACAAAATTTATTTTTGAATTCCTAAAAACACTCTCGTAAACACTTTGAAAGTTTGCAGTAAACTAAAAAAGAGCACCTGCTTCAGCGACACAAATGCTTTTACAACAAAAATATATAAAGCTTTTTTTTTTTTACCATAAAAAGCGAAATCTGTTACTGATAGTTTTTTTTATGCATTGATAAAAAATTAAAATGATTTTTCAATTAAATTGCAGAAAAAATTCATATAAGTAAAATTATATACAAAGAATATACAATTTTCCATACAAATAACATGTGGGTCTGGCCAGACCTCATGTGTTACTAATGTGATGTATGTCCCAAAAAATCCTTAAAACTCCTTTTTTGCTAAATTTTTAGTTTCCTTTTTTTCACTATTTAAAAGCCAAGAAAATTTTAGGAGGGTACCTGGAAACTCAAGTTTCTAGCTATATTTGAAAGACGTATAAATTGCAAAACAAATTCAAAAAAGTCTGGCCAGACCCATGTGTACATCCGAGGGTTAATGTAAAGTTTGAACTTTGACACTATGTGTGAAACACTACATCATTTAAATGACTACCTCGTGAAGTGTTGCAATCATTGATTTTCGACCACTTTTTGACACATATTGGGCGATATATCAGCCATAACTTTACGAATGTTGTTTTTTAAGTGCTCAACAGTTAAAGCTTTATCTGCATAAACATATACGGTATTCAAAGGGTCGTCCTAAAGTCAGAAGTCTTAAAATAATAGCACGAAAATATATGACTGCTGTGAGCAACCTGTCATAAAGTAGTGCGCTATTTAAAATATGAGTCAGCTGTTAAAAAAAAGAAAGCCATTTAAATATTTTTGTTCATAATGCCAAAATAAGTGAAAAAACTAGCTATTAGATGTTTTGATAGCTGATTCAAGTAAATTTGAAATCAAATACATATGTCCATATTTACGAACATATATATACATATGTATATATTTTAATGCATTTATTTCTTAAATGATATTAAAGTGAATAGATAAATTTATTCAAACAAAAACAGCTGGCGCCGGTTGAACGGAGTCCATTCATTTTTTGGACGGCGGCCAGTACACAAGCGTTTGTGGGCTGCCAGTCTTCTAAGATTAGTATCTCATTTTTAGGTGAAATGCACGGACATGGATGTTGATATATGTAAATATCTGCGAAACACACACATGCGTACATTCGTGTCGTACACAAACATGTTTAGTCCACACTCCCACCAAACCTCAACATTTGCGAATAATATCGTTTTCGACGTTATGCGAACATTTTGCGGACAAAACTATCATAAATGGCTATCGTAAACGAAAGTAAAACGAGCTAATAGAGCTCACTCGTCGCTCAGTTTGTGGCAGCAAAACACTCGTAAGCGATGGCTCGGAAACGATACTTTTGCGGACCTCTTGCGATATTAAAGTCGGAGATTTAGCTGACTAGCAAATGATCCATTTTTAATATCGTGAAAGGTTCACTCAAGATACCAAGAGTGGGCATTAGTTGTTCGTTACAGATATCATAAATAATCCGTTTCGAATATCGAAAACAAATCTTTAGCAATAGTAAAAATTATGTTTATAAATATATGTTTTTCATTTCCATTTCATTTCAAGTAATTACAACGACTCACTTTGGTTAATTATAAATTTATTGAAAAAAATAAATCAAAATTGCTTATTTCAATATAAAAAGGAATAAATAAAGGGCCTCATTCAAAAAGATTAACTGCTGGTTTTTGTAAAATAGTTGTACAGCTCTAATTCAAACTACGACTAATTATTCTTGCTTTAAAAATATTTCATCTTCCGCTATTCCTGTATACATTTTTTGTTTTTTCAAAATAAAGCAAAATAGCTACATACAAAAAAATTTTGCCGTTTTTTGTCCGTTTATAGTACGAAAACGATATTATTTATGAATAACTAATGGAAGAAGAGAAACTAATGTTCTTTATTTGTCACTCTCACAATTTCTTCCGCATTTTATTCGTTTTTGATACTACAAACGATTGTTATTAGCGAGCATTCGCTTAAAATGGATCTCAGGTTTGGTGGGCTATCACACTTTGTGAGTACACATTTCATTTTTACCATATCGTACGACTGAGTAGGATAGTAAAACAAGGCCTTCAGCTATTAAACAAATGCATTCTTGTTTGGGTACTTACATACATACATATAAGCATTATACGCATATAAGGGGTTTTTTATGTACATATACATATATAAAATATATTTTTAGAATATAATTTGCCACAGGTAAATAATATCACCGGCTCGACGAATGCGTTTTAGCCGTTCGCCTCAGATGTATGCTGTTAACTTATGACGGATCACTAAACACAGTCGATGAAGTCTTATTAATTTATGACTATTTTTGTTTGCAGCACAACAACAATTTTTTTAAACTATCATAAAATGTTAGTACTTTCTGACATTATGACACAATATGAGACCGTTTGAATACCGTAATAGTTTTTCGCGTAGCCCCACAAAAAAAGAGTATAATGGTGTCAAATCGCACGATCTTGGTGGCCAGTTGATATCGCCCGACCAGAAATTACGCGGCCAGGAAATATCTCTTGCAATAAAGCCGTATTCGTTCGAGTTGTGTGCGCATCAAACGGGGTGACTTTTTCTGGATGTAATGGCCTCTATTCAATTACTTCCCATTTTGGGATTCTCAAAACCCCAAATATGACAATGTTGTTTAATAACATACCCACCGAGTGAGAAATGTGCTCCATCGCTGAAGAAAATTATGTTCGAAAAATCGCCGTCCACCGCCTGTAGTTCAAGCACCCATTCCAGGTATCTTCGACGTTATGAGTGGTCAGCTGGCTTCAGTTGTTGTGTGAGCTAGACGGTATATTGATGTAGGTGTAGATCTAAATGCAAAATAAGACCGACGAGGACTCGACACATTCGGGTCTTCGGCAACACTTTCACTTACAGCAGTGATATTTTCAGCGGAATAAGTGAAACGATGATGCACAGGCCTTACAATATTTGTAACCGCTCCAGTCTCTTCAAATTTCTTCACCATTTTGCCAATTGCTTGCGTAGTTGGACGATTATGTAAACCATAATCTCGTCTTAAAACACGATATGTGGCTGTGGCAGAATCGCAATTTTTGTAGAATGTTTTGTTAATTTTTATGCGTTGTGTGATCGTTAAGCGATCGGTTTTCGTCAGTGTCAGACTTTCAATTGAGAAGAAAAAAACTGGTTTAACAACTTAGCTTGACAGATGTCGAATTCCAGTCCTATACTTTTGAAACCACGAAATGTATAACCCATTATAAAGGGTGTTTTTTTTCGATGTATAGAACTTTAAGTTGGCATTGCTGATCAAGATAGCGACCGATTTAACAGCTGTCAAGAGATTTATTTTCAGTTTGGTTTGGCAATTCATCATGAATAGACTCACGCCTGAACAACGCTTGCAAATAGGGCAATTTTATTTCAAAAATTATGGTTCTGTGTGGAATACGTATCGCACCCTACGTCCATTTAGCGATAAAGCGCACTTCTGGTTGAATGGCTACGTCAACAAACAAAACTGCCGCATTTAGAGTGAAGCTAATCCTCAAGTGTATGTATGTCGAAAGACCGTTACATCTAGAAAAACTGACTGGTTTGTGCGCTTTATGGGCTGGTGGAATCATTGGTCCGTACTTCTTCAAAAAGCCATGGTTACTTTTTCATTCCTGAATTGTGTAACCATGATGTCCAGGAGATGTGGTTTCAACAAGACGGCGCAACATGTCACACAGCTCGTGCCACAATCGATTTATTGAAAGACACGTTTGGTGACCGCCTAATTTCACGTTGTGGACCTGTGAATTGGCCTCCAAGATCTTGTGATTTAACACCGCTAGACTACTTTCTGTGGGGCTTTGTAAAGTAATTGGTCTATGCGGATAAGCCGCAAACGCTTGACCATTTGGAAGATAACATTCGCCGTGTTATTGCCGATATACGGTCACAAATGTTTGAAAAAGTCATCGAAAATTGGACTACATCCGCACCAGCCGTGGCGGGCGTATGCCAGAAATTATATTTAAAATGTAATATCAATCGAATAATCCATCGTTGTTTTATTGCAAATTAAAGTTCTATACATCGAAAGAAAACAGCCTTTATTAGTTCTCATTTTATCGTTTGCTGATACTCCTTATTTCAGCAAAAACGAAGAACAGCGTGATTTGGATTGATGAAGCGATTTTAATAAAATTAAGGTTGTTTACATCTGCTCCGCAAAAGCTTAAAACTCTACAAACATTTTGAAAACCGGTGCAGAAATGCGGAACAGGATGGGAGATGAGCGTCCTTGCATATTAATCATGTTAGATTAGATGTTATAGAGCTGAAAGCTCTTAAGGTTCCTAAGTGAAGCTAAGTCTATTATATCGGAGATGAGAAAGTCTGGTCAAGGGTCGGTTTGGTAGGCAACCTAAAATCTTTATTGCAGAAAGTATTGTTAGCGTTTGTTCGTTGTCATGTGGTTGATTTTTGGGACAATGATTAATTTTGCAAAATTACGGGATGTACGCAATTACTCAACACCAAATTTCCTAAAAGCAAAAGTGAACAATCCCCTAATCTTTTGCGAAAAATCCCAAAAATGGAAATAATGAAAAGTATTGCGCGATCGTTCTTTGTCAAAAATTAAAAAAATATGTATATACACAATAAAAAGCAAACTTCAATATGTGTTGGGTGGGGGATAATTCATTATTGCGAACAATTAATTGGCGATTGTCCAGATGCGTGAAATTGCGCATGAACATGTTTCGGATGTTCTGGAGAGGCAAATGCTCTTTTTAAATTATATGAGATCAGCACAAAAATTCATATTGATTCAAACCGAACTATGTATAATTTTAATTCAAAACAAATTCATGTATGAAGGAATGGCAAATGTGAGTAAACATTTTTCTTCATTTCTTGTCTTTCCAGATTATGCAAGATGACTAGCCAGGAATTAGATAGTTTATATGACAGCAAAAGTGAAAACCAGTGCCTTAAACCATTTAATGATGGTGAAACTAAGAAAAATGAGGACTTTGAACGTCTATACACAACGAGTTCTTTGAAAGATCTACAAACAGAAACATTGAACCCAAATTCATCATCCTGTTCAACTCGAAATAAAATTTCGTCGAAAGCTTTGTATGATATTTCCAGGGACTCAACAGCAACCGAAATGAAACCCAATAGTAGCAATAAAAACACAAACAACTCAACATTTGTTACAAATTTTGAAAGCAGTTTTGAAAACTCGCCTGACGCTCTCTGTGATCACAGTAACACTTTGTCTTCATTCAATGGCCCCAGAAATGAGATCGAACAAGTCAATATTGTAGAATGTTTATTAGATTTGGACGATTATCTTGACAAAATGGAAGAGAGTTGTTCAGCTGAAGAAAATGACGACTTTAATGTTAAAAGACGAACTGCCTCCACGAAGAAAAGTAGCTCTTCGCCTTTTGAGAGATATTCCAAGTTAAGAAAAACCACAGCTGGTCACATACAAAAAAATGGTAAGTGAAGGGAAATAAAGATTTCTAATTCTTCGCGCCAAAATTCAAGGGATTTTGGATCCCTGCAATACTATACTACACACTTACCCCCTAATTCATAAAAATTATAACAGGCTTATAAGACTGTTATTTGACATATTTGTATGGGAAATCTGTCAAATAAGAGCTTTATAAACCTGTTATAATTTTTATGAATTAGACGGTTAAAATGTTAAAAGAATAGCAGTCATGCAAACATATATACATACATACATACATATTTTTGCCAGAATTTTCGAATATAACGCGCAAGCTATTGAGAAAATGGAAGAGAATTTGAAGTTACTGCCATTTTAATTGTGGACTTGTAACTGTTTTGCCTTGCAAACACAGTTCTGTTTCATCATTAATCTTGTTTTTTTGTCTTCTCGTCAGAAGACTAAAAAGTTCTGGTGAAAACTTGAAACACTACTTTCTATTATTTTGAAAACAAATAATGAGAATTAAAAATTAATGTTAGAAAGTTCAAGTGCTAAAATGGCACTGAATATCTCTTACTACCAAAAGGTACATTTTGATATTCAAACCTGGGACAATGATATATTCGGTCGTACCGAATTACCTTGGAAAGATAAGAATATTTTAATGCACTTTATTGTCAAAAGATTTTCCATTTCAAAATTTTTAAACACTAAAATGTACTAAAAACGCTGACTGTAATATATAAAACTTCTTTAAAAGTTTGTATTTTATTTTCACGCCTCTATGTAGTTTATGTTCAATATTTTCGTTAAATGTATCCTTGCGAACAGCTATGGTGCCAATTAAATTGTTGGAGTCGTATTGTATATTTGACTTCTAAGTTGTGTTAAGTGAAATTGTGTGAACTTTTACATACCTGACCTTTAAGCAACGCAAATTATAGAAACAACAAAACATTAGCGCAGTTCATTATTTGGTGCAAATGTCTTGCGTAAGTGCGAATGCAAGAAATCGTTGCTTTTTCTTTGCAACCCAAGAACAAAATATACAAGGTTGCACTCGCAATATTTTTGCATTTACGCACCGCTAATTACGTGTTGCTTTTTTCGCATGAGTATTGCGTTTGCAACAATGAAACTCGAACAGCTGACATTTTAAAACAAAGAAAACAAATTTTTATTTGTTTATTTGTATTTATTCGTATGTATTTATGTTTGTACATAGTACCTGCATCTAAAATTATTTCCTGGGAGACTTGTTCTATTAATGCTTCAATAATATCGCATCTATTTCACTATTCGCGGCATTTTTTGTTTATTTTTTGTTAAAGCTTTCAAAGCAAACACTTAATTTCTCTTAAAAATTGTTTATTAATTTATCAACTGTTATTTGAAGTGCAATAAAATTTGCAAAGTTGTTAAAAAGGGTGCTCAATATCAGTTGCAATGTAATCGCAAATGCAAATAGTCTCAACCAAAAACGCACCAAACGCTGATTACTGCTACTTACCAAAGAAAATTTTGCATGTGCATTAATAACAGGTGGGCCAAAAGAAGTCATCCGATGTTGTATTGTGACTCTCGCAGTGTGTGTCTTTGCTCCGTCCTGTTGGAACCACATGTTCTCCAGACCTAATGCGTTCAATTGCGGCAGAAAAAACTCGGTTAACATGGCCCTATAGCGCATTGTCGTTTGACCAGCAGCGTTCTCGGAAAAAAATTTCCCAATGACGTGGAGAGCGCACCATGCAGTCACTTTGAGCCGGTGTAATGGCTGCTTGTGCATCACTTGTAGATTTTCGGTGCCCCACCAGAAGCGATAGTTTTGCTTATTAACGTACCCGCTAAAATGGAAATGATCTTCACCTCTCATTATAGTGGAGGATTTAGTAAAAAACAAGGCGAATCATGTACAGGTGGTCGCAATTCAATTCGCTTAAATATTTTCTCTCGAGTTGTCATATACGTTTTATTGTTGTCTGCTATCAGCTTTGGCAACTCAGAAGATAAAAATCGTGGAAATATGTTGAAGCGAATTGGGATGCGCACACCTGTAATGGATTCGCCTTGGTACAAAAGGATCATTAGATTCAGTCGAGTTTTTGTTTACAATCTGTTTTTCGGATGGGATTTCTTCAAATAGGACCTACCATTTTTAATAAAAATCATTTTTTTTTTTTATATATTTTGGCTATACATTGCTTGGTGCTTTGTATCTACATATTTCAGTGTTTTAACACATATAATCTTTAAAATATTTATTAATTTTATAAGGCATGAATAATATTACTCCTACAATTATTAAGGTTACTATGTATATATCCGGGTACTATGTTTTTTATGTTTTGAGTGTTTCCTTCACTTACGATATTTTCTTGTATTTCCACCTTGCTTTGTGGTTTACCCATTTCAGATTTCTGGTTGTTTTAAATACATACATATGTATATAAATTGTGTATTTCTTATTGTATTAGTTTTTACAAATTTTAACATTTTTTATTTGTTGTTGAATTCTTAATCGGCCTTCATTCGTGTCGCCAGTATTTCTCCTCTAGGTACTCGTGCTTAAGGTAGTGCTCCCACCTTTTGAGTATTGCATTTATTTCTTCATTCATCTGTTATAATAGGGCCCAACAGGGCAGGATCGCCATGTAGAGTGTATATCCTGTTGATATAATTTTTTCCTAAAACCCTTTTGTTTATTTTATACAGCTGCAGGGGTAACAGCTAAATTTTATGGGTTCAAAAGAACTGCCAGAATGCTTGAGGCTCGAAAATTAAAACAAGGCACGTATGCGGCCCGATTATGTAAATTGTTCAAGTCTCGTTTTATATGTTTAAATTTAATGCTTATATACTACTTATGAAATAAATTCTTACCTTTCTAACTTATTTGTTTTTAGTTACAATTTGTTTAACACATGTTACATGTACATGTAACATTGACAACAAAATTCCCCAAGAAATTTTGTAAATGATGAAATGTACACGGCAGAATTCTTCTGACATGAAGTTCCATGTAAATAAAACAATTTTGTTTTTGTAATAATACTTTTTCAATAAGAACAGCTGCATACATTTAGGATGACATTTTTAAGCAGAGCATAAGAAAGATGCCATACTTTGTGAGAAATGTCTTAAGCCCATTTAACTAGTGTTGGCATTGCCGAGTAATGAAGAAGGTGCCGTAGAAGAGGTATTTTTAAAAGAAATTGGGTAAAACTTTTTTTAAACCTGAAAATCATATATATTTGGAACACTATCCAATTTGTAGCAATCAGAAGCACCATTTATTTAATATAAATAATTAATGTTTTTTTTTTTTTTTTTTTTAAGCAATACGTGCTAAGGATGGGGAATCTTCAAAAGATATTGGTGGCCCGGGCCATCCAATATGCACGATTCGCACAGCAAGACTTATTATTTGGCTTGCCAAGCGCCTACGTACTAAACCCCACCCTTGATTGAAACTTCTTCAACCAAGCTTCTTCAAGTGTGAAAGTTAACGCAAGATAATATTTTAGTTGGCTCAATGTCGTCTCAAAGTGTGAAATAGCCCAATGTTGCGAAATTACAACCGCAGAACCATGATACAACTAACTAATTGTATCATGCGCAGAACACTACTTATACAACTAGACAACTCTGCAATATAAAAACGTCTACTTCATGATACAATTAACATGGTATCATGGTCTACTTGTGGTGCAGATGAACGTGAGTTTGTGTCCTTTTCTCTAAATTTATTGTTGTATAAAAATTCCTACAAAATTGTTTTAAATCAATAAGGTAAGCGCATCTTAAATAATTTTCAGAAATTGTATGTGTATATCATAAGCTTCTTTTCAATATAGAAAACAATTTTATGGCATATGCGTACATGTGTATGTATTCTGAAAAATTTTTATTTTAATGGATGGCTGGCTGCATTAAGAATTAAATACGGATTTCTAAAATCTGTTATCCTTTGGTTGTTAAGAAGGCTGGTCCCAATTTTTGCTCCTAAGGTCGACAAGGTCTTGCATCATAAAACGAACGCGGCTACAGATTTTGGTTTTCTTTTTTTCCGGATCTTTGGCCTCCTTGACAATGGATTGTATTTTGCTAAATATCTTATTCATTCTGAGTTTAAAATCATTAATCTCCAGAAAATTGCCAACGGTGGTTAATAGCTTGCACATGTACTCAAGTTTTTCTTCATTTCCATGTTTTAGTAATGACTCCACGCACAGGAAAATGCGGTTAGCAGAAAACGAACCCAGTTTAAACATTTCACCAATAAAACGAACCGTGCCCCAAGCACGGCGACGAAATTGGAATTCTTGGCACTCCAAATCGGCTTTCAGTTGAACTCTTTCCTGATGATCTGTAGACTCATTCAATTTCTTCATAATTTGCTGCAGTTTGCGTTCTTTTGCATCTGCGTTATTTACGTTTGATTCGAATTCTGTTTGTAGTCTCTTAATCAGCAAATTGTTAAAGATTTTTTTGTTTTCAGCTTTAATTTGATCAGACAGGACTTGGCAGAATTTGGCATATGTGGGGGCAAAATTGGGTTCGCTTACGGTTTTTTCAAATATTAGAAGCATAACTTTTTGCATCTTTTCTGGCGTATTTATGTTGATATTGGTAATTTCTTTAAGTAAAATGTCAAAATTGTCTAATGTCAGCTTATTAAGAATACCACGAATCTTCTTTAAAACATGTTCTATATCATGATTGTCGCTTTTAGCGGCAGCAGTGGGGGGCAATGAGCTCTTGCCAGAAGTTTTTGATGCAAATTTGGGCTGCCAAGCATTTTTGGATTCGGATAGCTTAATTTGCTCATTTAATGACAAGTTTATGTATATCATTTTTTTCTGTGGTTGTGTGTCAAGCGTGGAAGCATTATTCCCTATAGAGCCCAAATTCATGTGATGTTTTTGGTGCTTTCTACCTCTCGCTAGTTGACATTGATGTGGGCTAATTAAAAATAGCTGTGCAATGGGACTGCCCTTTTCATAAGGCACAGATGGAGTTTTGCGTGATTCTGGTGATTTTGAAAGAGCCTTCAGCTCTTCCGAAGTGTATCGTATCGGAATTCGTTTACGATCAACTTTTTTCGACTGCTCTGTATTAAAAATTTTCGGTCTCATGTTTTCATGGTTACATTGTGTTGAAGGGATTGATTGGGGGCATACGATTGGTATTGCATGTTTTCGTTGTTTTGTGTATATATTTGTGTTAGAATTATGTTCAGTATCGTGAATAGTAACTGGTGACAGAGCTGGCGCTGCTGGTAGTACACAACTCATTTGGGCATAGCCTTGTGGAGATTGTGGTTGCACTATTCCAGCAGCCATTAAGATAGGGCCTGGTTGTGGCATACAATATGTTGGCGGTACGTATGTCGGGGCGTATGTGTAACCGTTAAAGGGTATAGCATAGTTCGGCGATACAATATATGGCATCAACAGGGGCTGATTATATGTGGGCGTTGGAGCAGCATGTACAAAATAATAAACACTGCTAGTGCACGTATTAGCTGGTGCAGTGCTTCCAAAGGGATAAATATAAGTAGTAGGTCCTTGATATTGCATTATTAGTCTGGAGTTTGCTTGATTCTTCTTGAATTGGAAATAAAGCGATTGATTGCTCGTTTCTCTTTCAAATCTCTCGATATATTGAGTTTGTTTATTTTGATGTCTTTATATTTATTTAGTTTTTGAGTATATAGAACTTCAAGGCCTACCGAGATTTTCTGTAGTTTTTTTTTTTTTTTGAAAACCTCATCAAATAATTTACACACATCAAGTTTGGAGCGTCAAGTCTTGAGATTTTATAAAAATGAGTCTGTTGCATGTTGCTGCTTTGTCGCGAGTTTCATTGTGTATTCTTCTGCTGATGCAAATAATTGCAGTTCTTATAAAGTACCTATATTCGTTTTTTTGCTTTATCCCAACGGAAGGACTGAATTTTTAAATATTGTGTAAATTCAAAACGCTTTGTATTCTATTTATTTTTATGCTAAACCAATACTCAGTGCATGAGCGCACACATTCGTTGTATTGTACCGGAAAAAGTGCTTTGGCGAGCGGAAAGAGGAACTTTTGTCTAAACAAAACATAATGATGTGAGGAAATTTGTTCAAAAGTTAATATATGTATGGTGTCTGCAGGATATGTTACAATTATGAATTGTGGAAGCAAATCTTCTAGTATAAGCTATATTTACAAGCTCACAGATAATGTTATGCAGTGAATTTGATACCGTTTCGAAAGGAGGAAAAGTCTGTAGACTAACAAACCATTTATGTATCTCAGGTCAGTTTTTCTCTAAAATCTCGAAAATAAATGGTGCAATAACAAACTTTAGTTTAGAGAATCCGCAAAGAACCAGCTAATTATTGTGCAAGAGTACGATATATTCGCCCAGTCCCTTTCTAAAGCCGTTTTTGTTTAAAATCTTACGTTTACTAATCTCTAAATTTTGCCATAAATCTCGTACCCGGGCTGTCCGCCCCTTGCAAAACATTGCTCTTACGGCTCTGAAAGCAATCGTATTTTTCCATGGCAGAATCGATATCATTCAGACTTTTTCATTTAATAAAAACTAATAGGTACAAGCCCTAATTTATTACATATGTTCCGCTTTTCTAGACCACTTCGGAATCCTCAACAATTATTTCCAAAATTAAACTACTGCGCATATAAAAAGTTCTTTCTAGTTAGGTGTGCAGACTGTATGATGAATCATCTATTGACCTGACCTAAGAGGGTTTGATCACTTTAATTCTTAAGTCATCAATCTCTGATTTTATTATACATATGTATCTTATGCACGATATTGTTCTCATGGGTTAGACTTTGTTCGCATATTAAATGCACTATTTGCATTTCTTCCCAGAACGAAGGAGTGAAAATTGTCTATTGCATACTATAGTGAAACGTAGGCGACATCTGAGCCACCGAATATGTTCGACTTGGACTCATCCACGAATATAACCGTCTTTTAAAGGGCAGAGGAAACATGTTATTTGGCAAAATACATACATATGTATGTATTTTATGTTATGTTGAGAAATGGTTTCTTGCCCACATAATTATGTTGGTGCAAGCCACGACGAATTGCTTCGACTCAACATTGCTGAGCCAGTTCGGAGACCAATTTTATAGAATTTGATTTTTTCTCTTCTCTGAACTAATCGGTTTTATCGATATTCGTGAATGAAGCATTAAAAGATTTTTATTTTTGACATTTGATGCGTGTGCAAAATAAAACTGGTTTCGGCGTCTCATGCGTGCCAACAAAAAAAAAAGAAAAAAGATTTCGCTTCAGCAATCTGATCTCTGTTTGCTTTAATTTTTTGGAGTCATTGCAATTGGAAAAATCGTGATTAACGAATTTTGCTACCCACTACAAAGAAAAAAAGGTATGTGCATACATGTAACACACACACACACACACACAGCTACCAACGCACAGTGGGGCCAAACGCAAAAAAAGGGTAATAAATCTGTATCTTTGAAACAAGCGAGCTGATTATATAACAATGTATGAAGGAACTATAGAGGAGGACTTAGGCTTTAAAAGTAATTAAATTTGAGCCACCCTGTTGTATCACACGTTGACCTACTGGGTGTCAAAGTTGACTACCTCGGGTATGAAAAAGTTTGTTCGATTCATAACTTTTGTAAATATGGTCCGATTTTTGAAAATTTACAGTTTGCAAAAAGAAAATTAATAGATTAACAAAACGAATTTTAGTTTTGGTTGATATCGTAAATAGTTTAAAAGATATTTGGTTTTGACTTTCTTTCTTATTTTGCAAATATCGCCAGTAATGGCACAGCCAAAGGCCTAAAAATAGTTTTAAACTATTTCTTAGATATATTTCAATATTACACAAAAGAAAATTTTTAGTTGTCGTGAAACGTGTGCTTGTGAAACGAGATAAAAGTCAAGTCTTTGAAAAATTAGTGAAAAATGGCAAAATTTTTACAAAAATGGAGCTTAATTGTTTGACGTTTTTGTTTTTTAAAAAAAAATGTTTAATCAAAACAAAAGTTTTTAAAAATTGTCAAAGTATAGGCTTTGAAATTTGCTGTATTTCTAATTTTAAGCTGAAAAAAGAATGCACGCTACACCCAGCAATGGACGAATTCGGACAATTTTTCAAAAAAATTCTGAATTGATTGGTAAAAAACAAAAATCGCCCATCGAATTTTTTAAAAACTTTTTAAAATTATATTAGATATATTTAAAAGATTTAATCTGGCTTTTTATTGTTACCCTCCCGGTGAAAACTGTGAGCAGGAGAGCAGATTTATTAAAAATAGTCGAATTCTTGGGAGCATTTTATCTACCTGCTTGAAAATTATACTCAATTTAATTTTTATCTATTAATATTTCTGTTATTTATTGATTTTTTGTTGTTTTTTATAAAATATGCATCATCAATTGATTCACGCTGTAACTCTACACCAGCATCTTTTGAACCCAGAAGTTCAATAACAAAATTAAAATTTACAGTAAAAAGTCATTAATTTCCGTTGACTCAGAATCTTGCTTTTCTATTTCATAGCTAATACTGGGTAACAACTTTGTTCTTATGGAGCATATTACTGGATCCGATGATATTAGCAAATATTTCACCAGGTCCATATTTTGGACAATTTTTGAGCTTATACGTGTGTTGAAGAGTCAAATTTTTTTAACATCTCTGCTTCTAGCTTCTTGGGACTCTTCTGTTAATTCGCCTAAGCCCAGCATACTACATATTTTCTATTATTTCTTTCACATGTGACAATATTATATGCAAAGTTGGTGTCATTGTTTTCCTGGGATATATGTAAGTTGTTAAAGAAGTCTTCAGTTTTAGAAGCAAACTCTTTGAATGATGGGAACACGGTAACACAATCGTCTTCGAAAATCTAGATATCACATCTTCAATTAATGGTGTTGATATAAATATAGTGAAGCGTTTCAAAATAATTTTGGCAAAGATCAACAACAAAATGCAAATAAATGTGAATAAGTTCAAAAAGTTTGCTTCTTTAACAACTTATATTCCCGGAAAACAATGACACCAACTTTGCATAGAGTATTGTGACATGGGAAAGAAATAATAGAAAATAGTATGCTGGGCTTTGGCAACTCAGAAGATAATTGTAATTGTAATTATTTTATTGAGTCTTTCTTTTGTTGTCTCTTACATAAAATTGATATACAAAATCGAGAGTATAACCAATAAAAACTTAGAACTATGTACATATATATGTCTTGTTCTAATACACATTAAATGAAATTAGCTACTTGCTAAAAAAAAATTAAATAAGTGGGAGACTGGACGTCTCATACAATATTGCCATATGAAAAAAAAAATGCTTGCTCCCGGCATTAACTATGACATACAGAGCGAAAGTCTGAAAAACAATAATAATAACAAAACATTTATAAAATTAAATAACAGCTGTCAATCGCTGTCTGACACGAAAATTTTGTTTACTTTAATTGATGTAAAAAAAAAAAAACAAACGATGTGTACATACAGAAGATTCATATGAGAAATTATCGATACGTTAAGAAAAATTAATTGTCGGTGTCTATACCTACATATTTATGTAACAAAGTAGCTTACATCTTAGTAAAAAAAAAAAAAGTTATATAATTATACATATAATACACACATTTCTTATTTAGCCTCTATGAGAGCCAGGAAGGGTCCTAGTATAAAAGCTGGGCAGGACATACGGGTTACTGTCGTCATCAGCTGTCTCCGCCAGAATACCAACGGGTGATAAGTAGGACGAATTTGACCAGTTCAAGTGCTTCTCTTGTTCAAAAATGTCCTTCATAATTGCGTTGTCATGGTTTTCAAGATCGGCTACAAATTTTCTGTGAATAGACTGTGCATATCTACAAAATGGAACCATGCCAGCTTGTTCGTAGATGCGCTGATCTGAGTATCTTTTGGTATGATTTTGAAACAAGGTATTAATTAAGTCGATGCGACGACTTGCATCAACAAGTGACCTGACGTTGAACGAGAGGAAATTTAAAAATCTAAGGCCTGTGAACATTTTGAATTTTGTTGAGTATACGCAGAAATTCAGCTTTAGACTCAGACTTTGGCATAGTTTTGTAATTGTTTAGAAAATTATTTACCTCTCGCTCAAGTGATTGCTCTTCAGGCTCCAAAAAATAACTGGCAAGCTCCAAAAACTTTTCAATCGCAGGAGATATCTTTTTCTCATGATTTTCATAAATGCTGGCTTGAGGTTTGAGTAGACTAGCAAATGATTTGCCAGGTGAAATTAAAGATGGTCCTAGTACTCTTTTGACATTGCTTTTTGCCGTATTCCGCACTTCACGAATTTTATTTATGCGGTCTATTTTGTTTGACAGATATTTTTTATAAGTGGGGCACCCTTTCCAGTTTGCTGGGTGGCCTGCTTCGTTACAATTTACACAGCTTGGCTCCGCATCGCTATCTTTATTTCGTGAACATTCTCCAGGACTATGTGGCTCCTTACATTTAACACATTTGAAGGCAGAATTACAGTTTTTGGAGATGTGACCCCAAAGCTGACATCTGTGGCACTGAATTTCTTGTTCTTTTTCTTTGGCTTTTCCCAAGATACTGTCTGATGCAACAGATATTTAATATTGGCAATGTCCGTCATTTTCTTTCCAGGCAGCAATAAAACAAGAAAAAGGCCTGTGTCTAGGTTATTTTTCTTAGAAAACGATGTTGTGAATTTCGTAACTTTGGAGACAGTTTCAGGTACAATGCTGTCTAAGGCCGCTTTGATGTTGACTACCTCAGTTCCAAAATACAGGCCCCGAAGCACTAAGGAAGTTTGTTTAAACTCTTTTGGTGTGAAGGAGTATGATTTAATTTTCTTTTCCTTCAGCAGCTCCATCATTTCGGTGTGTACTGCCACATCAGACAAGTAAAGTTTGGCTCTGCGTCTACTTACGTTTTTTCTTGTGAAAAATAGCTTTGGGGACTTTGCTTCAAGTTGCTCACTAAGGCTTTTAATATTTACGTCGTAGAGAAAAATTGGCGGGCAAAAAGTATTACTGGCGGGCGCTTTAGTTGGAGATCCACCATTTTCATTTGTGTTGTTGTTGCGTTTGCTGCTTTTAAGCTGGCCGACATTTTCAATTTCAACATCTGCTAGTAATGCAAATCTATTTTGGTTGATTGGGTTTTCAGAATCTTTATTTTTGAAAAGCCGAGAAACATCCACTTTAGTTGGTGAGGTTACACCACCTACTCTTTTCATTTTGGAGCGATTGTCATCTTCATCGACTGCACTTGGATCACCCCAGGTGTCGTCGTCATCATCATCCATTGTTAACTGGCTCTCGTGCAAGGAAACTTGCGCGTTGAAGATTACAATTTGTTTTACTTATTTTAATTATAAAAATGCAAATATGTATGTATGTGTGAATAGATCAAGAAAAATTTTTTTACATATGTTATTAAATTGTTTTTTTTAATTGTTTTTTTAATTAATTAACTTTTATTTTCCAATGCTGATCCGAGCACCTTCCGTATGTATGCCTCCTTCTCCGTCGACCTCAGAAGATAAAAATCGTGGAAATATGTTGAAGCGAATTGGGATGCGCACCCCTGTAATGGATTCGCTTTGGTACAAAAGGATCATTAGATTCAGTCGAGTTTTTGTTTACAATCTGTTTTTCTGATGGGATTTCTCCAAATAGGACCTACCATTTTTAATAAAAATAATTTTTTTGGAACGAAGTTCCTTAACGCGGCTTGCTGCTAGTAGTGGAAATTAGTAGAAATCGTCACGAAAGCGTGTGAGCTGTTTATATGTATTGGTGTTCTATCGAAAAGCAATTGTGTATGATTGGCGGTGTCTCCACTGACAGCAGCGGAGACACCTACCAATAAATATTAATTAGTTGAAAAACGCTCCAAAAATTTAAAGAATCATAAAATTTAAAAATTTCAAAAACAACACAAAATAAAACATACAGATTTCACCTTGTATTACATTCAAAGATGAAAAAAAAACGTCAGGAACTTCGTTCCTAACGGGGGTCCCCCGACCGCATTTCTTTTTTTTATATATTTTGGCTATACATTGCTTGGTGCTTTGTATCTACATATTTCAGTGTTTTAACACATATAATCTTTAAAATATTTATTAATTTTATAAGGCATGAATAATATTACTCCTACAATTATTAAGGTTGCTATGTACATATATATCCGGGTACTATGTTTTTTATGTTTTGAGTGTTTCCTTCACTTACGATATTTTCTTGTATTTCCACCTTGCTTTGTGGTTTACCCATTTCAGATTTCTGGTTGTTTTAAATACATACATATATAAATTGTGTATTTCTTATTGTATTAGTTTTTACAAATTTTAACATTTTTTATTTGTTGTTGAATTCTTAATCGGCCTTCATTCGTGTCGCCAGTATTTCTCCTCTAGGTACTCGTGCTTAAGGTAGTGCTCCCACCTTTTGAGTATTGCATTTATTTCTTCATTCATCTGTTATAATAGGGTCCAACAGGGCAGGATCGCCATGTAGAGTGTATATCCTGTTGATATAATTTTTTCCTAAAACCCTTTTGTTTATTTTATACAGCTGCAGGGGTAACAGCTAAATTTTATGGGTTCAAAAGAACTGCCAGAATGCTTGAGGCTCGAAAATTAAAACAAGGCACGTATGCGGCCCGATTATGTAAATTGTTCAAGTCTCGTTTTATATGTTTAAATTTAATGCTTATATACTACTTATGAAATAAATTCTTACCTTTCTAACTTATTTGTTTTTAGTTACAATTTGTTTAACACATGTTACATGTACATGTAACATTGACAACAAAATTCCCCAAGAAATTTTGTAAATGATGAAATGTACACGGCAGAATTCTTCTGACATGAAGTTCCATGTAAATAAAACAATTTTGTTTTTGTAATAATACTTTTTCAATAAGAACAGCTGCATACATTTAGGATGACATTTTTAAGCAGAGCATAAGAAAGATGCCATACTTTGTGAGAAATGTCTTAAGCCCATTTAACTAGTGTTGGCATTGCCGAGTAATGAAGAAGGTGCCGTAGAAGAGGTATTTTTAAAAGAAATTGGGTAAAACTTTTTTTAAACCTGAAAATCATATATACTTGGAACACTATCCAATTTGTAGCAATCAGAAGCACCATTTATTTAATATAAATAATTAATGTTTTTTTTTTTTTTTTTTAAGCAATACGTGCTAAGGATGGGGAATCTTCAAAAGATATTGGTGGCCCGGGCCATCCAATATGCACGATTCGCACAGCAAGACTTATTATTTGGCTTGCCAAGCGCCTACGTACTAAACCCCACCCTTGATTGAAACTTCTTCAACCAAGCTTCTTCAAGTGTGAAAGTTAACGCAAGATAATATTTTAGTTGGCTCAATGTCGTCTCAAAGTGTGAAATAGCCCAATGTTGCGAAATTACAACCGCAGAACCATGATACAACTAACTAATTGTATCATGCGCAGAACACTACTTATACAACTAGACAACTCTGCAATATAAAAACGTCTACTTCATGATACAATTAACATGGTATCATGGTCTACTTGTGGTGCAGATGAACGTGAGTTTGTGTCCTTTTCTCTAAATTTATTGTTGTATAAAAATTCCTACAAAATTGTTTTAAATCAATAAGGTAAGCGCATCTTAAATAATTTTCAGAAATTGTATGTGTATATCATAAGCTTCTTTTCAATATAGAAAACAATTTTATGGCATATGCGTACATGTGTATGTATTCTGAAAAATTTGTATTTTAATGGATGGCTGCATTAAGAATTACATAAATACGGATTTCTAAAATCTGTTATCCTTTGGTTGTTAAGAAGGCTGGCCCCAATTTTTGCTCCTAAGGTCGACAAGGTCTTGCATCATAAAACGAACGCGGCTACAGATTTTGGTTTTCTTTTTTTCCGGATCTTTGGCCTCCTTGACAATGGATTGTATTTTGCTAAATATCTTATTCATTCTGAGTTTAAAATCATTAATCTCCAGAAAATTGCCAACGGTAGTCAATAGCTTGCACATGTACTCAAGTTTTTCTTCATTTCCATGTTTTAGTAATGACTCCACGCACAGGAAAATGCGGTTAGCAGAAAACGAACCCAGTTTAAACATTTCACCAATAAAACGAACCGTGCCCCAAGCACGGCGACGAAATTGGAATTCTTGGCACTCCAAATCGGCTTTCAGTTGAACTCTTTCCTGATGATCTGTAGACTCATTCAATTTCTTCATAATTTGCTGCAGTTTGCGTTCTTTTGCATCTGCGTTATTTACGTTTGATTCGAATTCTGTTTGTAGTCTCTTAATCAGCAAATTGTTAAAGATTTTTTTGTTTTCAGCTTTAATTTGATCAGACAGGACTTGGCAGAATTTGGCATATGTGGGGGCAAAATTGGGTTCGCTTACGGTTTTTTCAAATATTAGAAGCATAACTTTTTGCATCTTTTCTGGCGTATTTATGTTGATATTGGTAATTTCTTTAAGTAAAATGTCAAAATTGTCTAATGTCAGCTTATTAAGAATACCACGAATCTTCTTTAAAACATGTTCTATATCATGATTGTCGCTTTTAGCGGCAGCAGTGGGGGGCAATGAGCTCTTGCCAGAAGTTTCTGATGCAAATTTGGGCTGCCAAGCATTTTTGGATTCGGATAGCTTAATTTGCTCATTTAATGACAAGTTTATGTATATCATTTTTTTCTGTGGTTGTGTGTCAAGCGTGGAAGCATTATTCCCTACAGAGCCCAAATTCATGTGATGTTTTTGGTGCTTTCTACCTCTCGCTAGTTGACATTGATGTGGGCTAATTAAAAATAGCTGTGCAATGGGACTGCCCTTTTCATAAGGCACAGATGGAGTTTTGCGTGATTCTGGTGATTTTGAAAGAGCCTTCAGCTCTTCCGAAGTGTATCGTATCGGAATTCGTTTACGATCAACTTTTTTCGACTGCTCTGTATTAAAAATTTTCGGTCTCATGTTTTCATGGTTACATTGTGTTGAAGGGATTGATTGGGGGCATACGATTGGTATTGCATGTTTTCGTTGTTTTGTGTATATATTTGTGTTAGAATTATGTTCAGTATCGTGAATAGTAACTGGTGACAGAGCTGGCGCTGCTGGTAGTACACAACTCATTTGGGCATAGCCTTGTGGAGATTGTGGTTGCACTATTCCAGCAGCCATTAAGATAGGGCCTGGTTGTGGCATACAATATGTTGGCGGTACGTATGTCGGGGCGTATGTGTAACCGTTAAAGGGTATAGCATAGTTCGGCGATACAATATATGGCATCAACAGGGGCTGATTATATGTGGGCGTTGGAGCAGCATGTACAAAATAATAAACACTGCTGGTGCACGTATTAGCTGGTGCAGTGCTTCCAAAGGGATAAATATAAGTAGTAGGTCCTTGATATTGCATTATTAGTCTGGAGTTTGCTTGATTCTTCTTGAATTGGAAATAAAGCGATTGATTGCTCGTTTCTCTTTCAAATCTCTCGATATATTGAGTTTGTTTATTTTGATGTCTTTATATTTATTTAGTTTTTGAGTATATAGAACTTCAAGGCCTACCGAGATTTTCTGTAGTTTTTTTTTTTTTTTGAAAACCTCATCAAATAATTTACACACATCAAGTTTGGAGCGTCAAGTCTTGAGATTTTATAAAAATGAGTCTGTTGCATGTTGCTGCTTTGTCGCGAGTTTCATTGTGTATTCTTCTGCTGATGCAAATAATTGCAGTTCTTATAAAGTACCTATATTCGTTTTTTTGCTTTATCCCAACGGAAGGACTGAATTTTTAAATATTGTGTAAATTCAAAACGCTTTGTATTCTATTTATTTTTATGCTAAACCAATACTCAGTGCATGAGCGCACACATTCGTTGTATTGTACCGGAAAAAGTGCTTTGGCGAGCGGAAAGAGGAACTTTTGTCTAAACAAAACATAATGATGTGAGGAAATTTGTTCAAAAGTTAATATATGTATGGTGTCTGCAGGATATGTTACAATTATGAATTGTGGAAGCAAATCTTCTAGTATAAGCTATATTTACAAGCTCACAGATAATTTTATGCAGTGAATTTGATACCGTTTCGAAAGGAGGAAAAGTCTGTAGACTAACAAACCATTTATGTATCTCAGGTCAGTTTTTGTCTAAAATCTCGAAAATAAATGGTGCAATAACAAACTTTAGTTTAGAGAATCCGCAAAGAACCAGCTAATTATTGTGCAAGAGTACGATATATTCGCCCAGTCCCTTTCTAAAGCCGTTTTTGTTTAAAATCTTACGTTTACTAATCTCTAAATTTTGCCATAAATCTCGTACCCGGGCTGTCCGCCCCTTGCAAAACATTGCTCTTACGGCTCTGAAAGCAATCGTATTTTTCCATGGCAGAATCGATATCATTCAGACTTTTTCATTTAATAAAAACTAATAGGTACAAGCCCTAATTTATTACATATGTTCCGCTTTTCTAGACCACTTCGGAATCCTCAACAATTATTTCCAAAATTAAACTACTGCGCATATAAAAAGTTCTTTCTAGTTAGGTGTGCAGACTGTATGATGAATCATCTATTGACCTGACCTAAGAGGGTTTGATCACTTTAATTCTTAAGTCATCAATCTCTGATTTTATTATACATATGTATCTTATGCACGATATTGTTCTCATGGGTTAGACTTTGTTCGCATATTAAATGCACTATTTGCATTTCTTCCCAGAACGAAGGAGTGAAAATTGTCTATTGCATACTATAGTGAAACGTAGGCGACATCTGAGCCACCGAATATGTTCGACTTGGACTCATCCACGAATATAACCGTCTTTTAAAGGGCAGAGGAAACATGTTATTTGGCAAAATACATACATATGTATGTATTTTATGTTATGTTGAGAAATGGTTTCTTGCCCACATAATTATGTTGGTGCAAGCCACGACGAATTGCTTCGACTCAACATTGCTGAGCCAGTTCGGAGACCAATTTTATAGAATTTGATTTTTTCTCTTCTCTGAACTAATCGGTTTTATCGATATTCGTGAATGAAGCATTAAAAGATTTTTATTTTTGACATTTGATGCGTGTGCAAAATAAAACTGGTTTCGGCGTCTCATGCGTGCCAACAAAAAAAAAAGAAAAAAGATTTCGCTTCAGCAATTTGATCTCTGTTTGCTTTAATTTTTTGGAGTCATTGCAATTGGAAAAATCGTGATTAACGAATTTTGCTACCCACTACAAAGAAAAAAAGGTATGTGCATACATGTAACACACACACACACACAGCTACCAACGCACAGTGGGGCCAAACGCAAAAAAGGGTAATAAATCTGTATCTTTGAAACAAGCGAGCTGATTATATAACAATGTATGAAGGAACTATAGAGGAGGACTTAGGCTTTAAAAGTAATTAAATTTGAGCCACCCTGTTGTATCACACGTTGACCTACTGGGTGTCAAAGTTGACTACCTCGGGTATGAAAAAGTTTGTTCGATTCATAACTTTTGTAAATATGGTCCGATTTTTGAAAATTTACAATTTGCAAAAAGAAAATTAATAGATTAACAAAACGAATTTTAGTTTTGGTTGATATCGTAAATAGTTTAAAAGATATTTGGTTTTGACTTTGTTTCTTATTTTGCAAATATCGCCAGTAATGGCACAGCCAAAGGCCTAAAAATAGTTTTAAACTATTTCTTAGATATATTTCAATATTACACAAAAGAAAATTTTTAGTTGTCGTGAAACGTGTGCTTGTGAAACGAGATCAAAGTCAAGTCTTTGAAAAATTAGTGAAAAATGGCAAAATTTTTACAAAAATGGAGCTTAATTGTTTGACGTTTTTGTTTTTAAAAAAAAAATGTTTAATCAAAACAAAAGTTTTTAAAAATTGTCAAAGTATAGGCTTTGAAATTTACTGTATTTCTAATTTTAAACTGAAAAAAGAATGCACGCTACACCCAGCAATGGACGAATTCGGACAATTTTTCAAAAAAAATTCTGAATTGATTGGTAAAAAACAAAAATCGCCCATCGAATTTTTTAAAAACTTTTTAAAATTATATTAGATATATTTAAAAGATTTAATCTGGCTTTTTATTGTTACCCGCCCGGTGAAAACTGTGAGCAGGAGAGCAGATTTATTAAAAATAGTCGAATTCTTGGGAGCATTTTATCTACCTGCTTGAAAATTATACTCAATTTAATTTTTATCTATTAATATTTCTGTTATTTATTAGAAAACACCATCATCTTTTATTGGTGAAAGGGGTTGGAAGATAAATTTAGTAAAAATTTTTTATGCATTTTCGAATCCGAAAAAATATATGAAAGGAGTACAAAAAGAGATTTTTTTTAGGTTTTTTCAGTGAAATCCCACATTTTTTTTTTTACAAAATTATCAAAACTCATGCAAAATAAAAAAAAAAAAAACACTTATTTACCTGTCCAACAGTAACATACTGAGCAAAACGACCACAAAACGCACACCTCGGATGACATTTAGCAAACATGCACTATTTTTCACATTATTTGCTACCCCCATAACATACTCAATACATACTGTATCTTCAATTTTATGAACTATAGTGCTTATTCGTATTAAGAAATGAATCTGTATTAAAATATAGCAGGCAGAAAATTTGATTACACAATACAACAATGTGCTCACTCTCCTTTTTATCGACCTGTCTACATGTTTTCTGTGGTCCGATATTACCCTGCATGTATACATTTCCGTGTTATTGTAAGAAAATCTGTGTGTTTTTTTAGTTTGTTTCTGTAATTATCCCACTGCAAATCATATCGATGTTATGTTTTGTAAGTCAATTTATCGAGAACATACGCAGTAAATGTTGAAAAACCCGCATTGGAATAATTTATTCAAAAAGTTTTATTGTTATTGTACCAAGGGCTATAATATGCAGAAATTCTTTCTTATTTGTTAATAATATATTGTTCAAGAGTTACTTATATAAAAGTTTGAGCTAACAATTCTCTACAAAATGATCTGAAATGGCAAAAGTCATTAATTTCCGTTGACTCAGAATCTTCCTTTTCTATTTCATAGCTAATACTGGGTAACCACTTTGTTCTTATGGAGCATATTACTGGATCCGATGATATTAGCAAATATTTCACCAGATCCATATTTTGGACAATTTTTGAGCTTATACGTGTGTTGAAGAGTCTAATTTTTTTAACATCTCTGTTTCTAGCTTCTTGGGACTCTTCTGTTAATTCGCCTAAGCCCAGCATACTACATATTTTCTATTATTTCTTTCACATGTGACAATACTCTATGCAAAGTTGGTGTCATTGTTTTCCTGGGATATATGTAAGTTGTTAAAGAAGTCTTCAGTTTTAGAAGCAAACTCTTTGAATGATGGGAACACGGTAACACAATCGTCTTCGAAAATCTAGATATCACATCTTCAATTAATGGTGTTGATATAAATATAGTGAAGCGTTTCAAAATAATTTTGGCAAAGATCAACAACAAAATGCAAATAAATGTGAATAAGTTCAAAAAGTTTGCTTCTTAAAGTTAAAGTTAAAGTTTATTTGAGACTAAATCAAACACTCATAACAATGAAGAAAATAATAGAGTACAACGCAAACTTAAAACTATAATGTTTTGTAATAATAAATATTATTGATTTACAGTAACAGACTTGTTGGTTTATATGAAATTCGAATCAACATTTAAGTAATAAGTGCTTGCTCCCGACACAACATTCAGATTTAGATATAAAAAAAAATGTGCTTAATAACTAAACTTAATGCTAAAAATAATTAAATGAAACACAAACAAAAATAATAATAACAAAATTAACCCCTGTGGGCACTTGTAATTTTTGATACATAAAATTTCGGTAATAGATTATTTACACATGCAGTTTCCTGTTCCACATAACCCAAGGGTGAGTAATAGTTGGTATTGAGCCAATTGAAACCGATTTGATCGTTTAAAATATTTTGAATTACATCGTTGTCTAAATTATGCAAAGAGTCAATAAAACGTTTCATTAAATCAAACCCATACGAAGCTAAGGGTTTAACTTTCGCTAAATTATATATATATTCATTAGAATATTTCTTATGAACCCACTCAAAGTGCTTGTTAACACAGAGTCTAAGAATTTTCCGCTCAAAAATTTCAAATTCCTTCATAACAGCCGGCGAAATTGAAAACCATATCGAAAACGCATACATAAGCACCGGTCTTATACTAAATTTATAAATTAACAATTTTGTCTTCTCTGGTAAATATTTACTATTAAATAATTTTCCAAAGTAAATTTTGATTTGTCGAGCTTTGCTTAGAGAAATTCTTGCGTGACGGTTAAATTTAAAGAGTTTATTAAAATGAATTCCTAAATATTTAAGATTGTCGCCAAAAGAAATATCGTGACCATTAAGGGATAATTTAAGGTTCTTACTCTCAGGTACCACAAAATATTTACATTTTCCGGAAGCGTTCCTTAAACAAATGGCTTTACTTTTTGATGCATTTATTCTTATGCCCCACAATTCATAAAAATTATTAACCGCATTCAAATATGTCGAAATGGAACGAAGTGTACTATTTGGAGAAATTCCATGTGCGTAAAGTAAAGAGTCATCAGCGTAAAGAATGCCAGTACAATCACCATATTGATGTGGAAAATCATGAATGAAAATGTTATACAAATGCGGAGCCAATATAGAACCCTGAGGAACACCGCAGAAAACATTGCCAAATCCAGAACGCTCGTCCCCCAATTGAACGCAAAACTTTCTGTTCTTTAAAAAACTTTGAATCAGCTTAATAATATGAGGTCTAAAACCAATATTAATCATTTTAACAATTATCCCATCATGGTAAACATGATCAAAAGCTTTTTCGATATCGAGTGAAACCGCTATAGTACATCTTTTTTCTCTCAAATTATTCACTACATCATTCTGAAATTTTAATAAGGCATGACTAGTGGAGTGAAATTTTTTAAAACCAAACTGAAAATTTGGAATATATGAAGTAACTAAATTAGTGTCCATCGTGACTCTAATTACCTTCTCAAAGAGTTTTCCTACATTTGATAATAATGATATTGGTCTCACATTGTTCAATTCAAAATTGTTACGTTTTTTCGGAATTGGACAAATTTTTGCTATCTTCCAAGAATTTGGGAAATATCCATTGTTAATACAATTGTTAAAAATAATTCCCAAATAATCAAAAGCTAACACAGGAAATTTCCTGATAAGGAAATTTGAAATACCATCCAATCCAAAAGATTTTTTGTTATTTAACGATGTAGAAAAAGACATCAATTGATCAGTATTGGTTAATAAACAATTATTTTGCAAATTTGTTGAAGGAAATTGGTCACTAAAGTTAAACAAAGTCCCTGTCGAATGCAAAACATGATGCCTTATAGTGTTCTTGACGTCGGAAATATCCCTATCAGGCACGGATGCAGAATAGATGGAAGAAAAGTGATTTTGCAAATGCAATAATTTTTGAGTATTATCCCTTATCTCCGAACCGTTTACTATTAATTTTGTAAATGCGGAATTCTTTGAAACTCCTAAAATATTATAAATTTTTTTATATGCAGTTGCACCTGGTTTGATATTTGAGAGACGATTTTTAAAAATCTCAGCCTGTTCAATTTGAACTTGTTCTTTTATAATTATTTTAATCAGATAAATCTGCTTGGATAACAGGATATAATTTGGTTGTGTCCTGTCTAAAGTTGTTTTAAATATCCGCCTTAATTCCTTTTGCCAAGCAAACTTTATCTTATATAAATGTTTAATTTTATCTGATACGAAAATACGTTTGTTTTTTTTATTGAATCTTTCACAATGGTTACTGGTAACTTCATTCACTACTGAAGAAAAATCTTCAACAAAATTGTCAATTTCCAAATTTGAAAGATTAACATTCAAAGGAGGAAAGTTTAAATTCAATTTTAAAGCAACTTCAGTTTTAAAATTATTCCAATTAGTGTTTTTAAACGATGTAAAAATTCGTGGCTGTCTTAAAACAAACTCAAAGTTCAAGAATTTTAATTGAAAATGTACAGGAAAATGATCCGAAAATGATGGAAGAGATTTTACTGAAAAATTTGGATTAAATGTGTCAACCAAATTCGTACTTATCAAGAAATGATCAAGAAATGAGTTCCCGTTGGGAAAAGATGGTATAGAGTCCGAAAACCTAACAAAATCTGAACAAAACTCTGTTAACCAATCAAACAAGACAATACCATTACAATTATTAAAAATGTCACCCCACGTAGTATGCTTTGCATTAAAATCGCCACCTAAAATCACACCATCGTAGTTGGATGAAATAGCCTTGATAGCAGATAAGCTATCATATATTAAATTATAATTAGAATTACATGCCAAATATAACGAACCAAACAAAACTCTCTTAGGCACACTGTCCACTCTCAATAAAATTTCAACAAAAAGATTTGGAAATGAAATATTATCAACACTAATACGACGAAAAGCATAATTTTCATTTAAGGCGATAGCAACTCCTACAGAGCTATCATCCCTAACAAATGAATAATTTTCCAAAACAACCCTATGCGTTAGACTAAGATGCGTCTCCTGTAACAAAGCTACATCAATCTTATTGCATTTCAAGGTATTAATTAAATCTATTCTTCTACTGTAACTAATCAGCGAACGGACATTAAACGTTAATATATTCATATTACTAATTACCATAAATAGACTCAATTTCTTTAAGAAGTTTTAAACAATCAGTTTTCGCTTGAGCTTTAGAGCAACTTTTATAATTACTTATAAAACTTCTTATTTTGTCTTCTAACGACATAGTTTCTTCTTTACATAGCTCTCTCGCTATTTTCAAAAATTCCTCTACCACCGGTGGTTTCTTTGATGCTTTACCTGTTTTTTGAGAAATATTAAAGCACTCAGCAAACGTTTTATTAGACGAAACAAACCCGGAATAATTATTAGCATTTATGACATTTTGTGACACCACCAAATTTCTTTCCTTGATTTCTTCTGCCATTTCCTTTTTCCGGCTAACGTATTGCAAAAAGTGAGGACAACCTCGCCAATTTGCTGGATGTCCTGAATTTCTGCAATTAACGCAAAATGGTTTGGAATTTTCACTCAACACCAACTTACACTCCCCCGGGCCATGTTTATCACAACACTTAACACAAGCTTGAGGCCTGTTACAATTACTAGAAAAGTGCCCCCATTGTTGGCAACGCCAACACTGAACTTCTCTAGAATTTGCCTTAGGTAATTCCCAAGAAACAGATTGACTTAACAAATATCTTATGTGAGTAAAATCATTAACGTTTTTACCAGGAAGCAAAGTTACTAAAAATAAACTAGTGTCAATCTTAAATTTTTTTGAAAAATTAGTGTGGAATTTTGAGACCGCATCTACAGTATTTGGTACAAGCACATCCAGTTCTTTCTTAATGTCACCAATATCGGTTTCAAAGTAAAGTCCACGAACAATAATATTTTTCTTCTTGAGTACTTTTGGGGTGAAAGAGTAAGAATCAATGTTTTTTTCTTTTAGCAATGTCATCAATTCTTGGTGGATCCTGCAATCCCGCACGTAAAGCTTACTCTTTAATCTCGATTTATTAATAATTTTAAAATCAACCTTTTTAGCTCTTAACTGGTCCACTAAGGTTTTAATATTTAAATTATAAATAAAAATAGGAGGGCAATAACTTTCGGCTTTCGGTTTCACCGAAAGGTTTTCTTTTTGATGTTTTTTGAAATCGATATTTGTTTTGTCCATTTCGATTTCACCCAATATTTTGAACCGGTTATTATTATTTGTATTTTCAAAACTGGTCAGATCTAGTTGAATTGGATCATGCAACCTTCTTTTTTTACCTTTTACTGTAATAAATTCTTGAAGCTCATCTTGCAAAGCATCCTCCTCCATAGAAGAAAAGGAAACAGATCGTGTCATATTAACCTCTCCCATATTCAATTTTACGGTATCTTGCGAGTGTGTAGTTGACATTTCTTTGTTCCTTGACATATGAGTAATATTCGTTACAGTTGATGAACCAGGATTGTTTATTCCAAGCGGCTGGCTCTTATCAGGAGGCACTTTTAAAGAAAGCGAGTTGCTCTCCAATTGATTGAACTGCAAGCTCATTTTTTTCTTTTTCTTAATTGTTGAGAAAAAAATTTTTTTTTTCAATTTTTAATCTATTGATTTTTTTTTTTTTTAATTTTATTTCAACTTAAATCAAGACCTTCCTTGTTCAAAGTCTATACTTCAATAAAGTTTGCTTCTTTAACAACTTATATCCCCGGAAAACAATGACACCAACTTTGCATAGAGTATTGTGACATGGGAAAGAAATAATAGAAAATAGTATGCTGGGCTTTGGCAACTCAGAAGATAAAAATCGTGGAAATATGTTGAAGCGAATTGGGATGCGCACACCTGTAATGGATTCGCCTTGGTACAAAAGGATCATTAGATTCAGTCGAGTTTTTGTTTACAATCTGTTTTTCTGATGGGATTTCTCCAAATAGGACCTACCATTTTTAATAAAAATAATTTTTTTGGAACGAAGTTCCTTAACGCGGCTTGCTGCTAGTAGTGGAAATTAGTAGAAATCGTCACGAAAGCGTGTGAGCTGTTTATATGTATTGGTGTTCTATCGAAAAGCAATTGTGTATG
This sequence comes from Sturmia bella, assembly GCA_963662145.1. NCBI lineage: Eukaryota > Metazoa > Arthropoda > Insecta > Diptera > Tachinidae > Sturmia > Sturmia bella. The sequence goes on from OY759172.1 coordinate 43,240,445, forward strand.
ATTGGCGGTGTCTCCACTGACAGCAGCGGAGACACCTACCAATAAATATTAATTAGTTGAAAAACGCTCCAAAAATTTAAAGAATCATAAAATTTAAAAATTTCAAAAACAACACAAAATAAAACATACAGATTTCACCTTGTATTACATTCAAAGATGAAAAAAAAACGTCAGGAACTTCGTTCCTAACGGGGGTCCCCCGACCGCATTTCTTTTTTTTATATATTTTTGCTATACATTGCTTGGTGCTTTGTATCTACATATTTCAGTGTTTTATTTATTAATTTTATAAGGCATGAATAATATTACTCCTACAATTATTAAGGTTGCTATGTATATATCCGGGTACTATGTTTTTTATGTTTTGAGTGTTTCCTTCACTTACGATATTTTCTTGTATTTCCACCTTGCTTTGTGGTTTACCCATTTCAGATTTCTGGTTGTTTTAAATACATACATATATAAATTGTGTATTTCTTATTGTATTAGTTTTTACAAATTTTAACATTTTTTATTTGTTGTTGAATTCTTAATCGGCCTTCATTCGTGTCGCCAGTATTTCTCCTCTAGGTACTCGTGCTTAAGGTAGTGCTCCCACCTTTTGAGTATTGCATTTATTTCTTCATTCATCTGTTATAATAGGGTCCAACAGGGCAGGATCGCCATGTAGAGTGTATATCCTGTTGATATAATTTTTTCCTAAAACCCTTTTGTTTATTTTATACAGCTGCAGGGGTAACAGCTAAATTTTATGGGTTCAAAAGAACTGCCAGAATGCTTGAGGCTCGAAAATTAAAACAAGGCACGTATGCGGCCCGATTATGTAAATTGTTCAAGTCTCGTTTTATATGTTTAAATTTAATGCTTATATACTACTTATGAAATAAATTCTTACCTTTCTAACTTATTTGTTTTTAGTTACAATTTGTTTAACACATGTTACATGTACATGTAACATTGACAACAAAATTCCCCAAGAAATTTTGTAAATGATGAAATGTACACGGCAGAATTCTTCTGACATGAAGTTCCATGTAAATAAAACAATTTTGTTTTTGTAATAATACTTTTTCAATAAGAACAGCTGCATACATTTAGGATGACATTTTTAAGCAGAGCATAAGAAAGATGCCATACTTTGTGAGAAATGTCTTAAGCCCATTTAACTAGTGTTGGCATTGCCGAGTAATGAAAAAGGTGCCGTAGAAGAGGTATTTTTAAAAGAAATTTGGTAAAACTTTTTTTAAACCTGAAAATCATATATATTTGGAACACTATCCAATTTGTAGCAATCAGAAGCACCATTTATTTAATATAAATAATTAATGTTTTTTTTTTTTTTTTTAAGCAATACGTGCTAAGGATGGGGAATCTTCAAAAGATATTGGTGGCCCGGGCCATCCAATATGCACGATTCGCACAGCAAGACTTATTATTTGGCTTGCCAAGCGCCTACGTACTAAACCCCACCCTTGATTGAAACTTCTTCAACCAAGCTTCTTCAAGTGTGAAAGTTAACGCAAGATAATATTTTAGATAATATTTTAGGCTCAATGTCGTCTCAAAGTGTGAAATAGCCCAATGTTGCGAAATTACAACCGCAGAACCATGATACAACTAACTAATTGTATCATGCGCAGAACACTACTTATACAACTAGACAACTCTGCAATATAAAAACGTCTACTTCATGATACAATTAACATGGTATCATGGTCTACTTGTGGTGCAGATGAACGTGAGTTTGTGTCCTTTTCTCTAAATTTATTGTTGTATAAAAATTCCTACAAAATTGTTTTAAATCAATAAGGTAAGCGCATCTTAAATAATTTTCAGAAATTGTATGTGTATATCATAAGCTTCTTTTCAATATAGAAAACAATTTTATGGCATATGCGTACATGTGTATGTATTCTGAAAAATTTGTATTTTAATGGCTGGCTGCATTAAGAATTACATAAATACGGATTTCTAAAATCTGTTATCCTTTGGTTGTTAAGAAGGCTGGCCCCAATTTTTGCTCCTAAGGTCGACAAGGTCTTGCATCATAAAACGAACGCGGCTACAGATTTTGGTTTTCTTTTTTTCCGGATCTTTGGCCTCCTTGACAATGGATTGTATTTTGCTAAATATCTTATTCATTCTGAGTTTAAAATCATTAATCTCCAGAAAATTGCCAACGGTAGTCAATAGCTTGCACATGTACTCAAGTTTTTCTTCATTTCCATGTTTTAGTAATGACTCCACGCACAGGAAAATGCGGTTAGCAGAAAACGAACCCAGTTTAAACATTTCACCAATAAAACGAACCGTGCCCCAAGCACGGCGACGAAATTGGAATTCTTGGCACTCCAAATCGGCTTTCAGTTGAACTCTTTCCTGATGATCTGTAGACTCATTCAATTTCTTCATAATTTGCTGCAGTTTGCGTTCTTTTGCATCTGCGTTATTTACGTTTGATTCGAATTCTGTTTGTAGTCTCTTAATCAGCAAATTGTTAAAGATTTTTTTGTTTTCAGCTTTAATTTGATCAGACAGGACTTGGCAGAATTTGGCATATGTGGGGGCAAAATTGGGTTCGCTTACGGTTTTTTCAAATATTAGAAGCATAACTTTTTGCATCTTTTCTGGCGTATTTATGTTGATATTGGTAATTTCTTTAAGTAAAATGTCAAAATTGTCTAATGTCAGCTTATTAAGAATACCACGAATCTTCTTTAAAACATGTTCTATATCATGATTGTCGCTTTTAGCGGCAGCAGTGGGGGGCAATGAGCTCTTGCCAGAAGTTTTTGATGCAAATTTGGGCTGCCAAGCATTTTTGGATTCGGATAGCTTAATTTGCTCATTTAATGACAAGTTTATGTATATCATTTTTTTCTGTGGTTGTGTGTCAAGCGTGGAAGCATTATTCCCTACAGAGCCCAAATTCATGTGATGTTTTTGGTGCTTTCTACCTCTCGCTAGTTGACATTGATGTGGGCTAATTAAAAATAGCTGTGCAATGGGACTGCCCTTTTCATAAGGCACAGATGGAGTTTTGCGTGATTCTGGTGATTTTGAAAGAGCCTTCAGCTCTTCCGAAGTGTATCGTATCGGAATTCGTTTACGATCAACTTTTTTCGACTGCTCTGTATTAAAAATTTTCGGCCTCATGTTTTCATGGTTACATTGTGTTGAAGGGATTGATTGGGGGCATACGATTGGTATTGCATGTTTTCGTTGTTTTGTGTATATATTTGTGTTAGAATTATGTTCAGTATCGTGAATAGTAACTGGTGACAGAGCTGGCGCTGCTGGTAGTACACAACTCATTTGGGCATAGCCTTGTGGAGATTGTGGTTGCACTATTCCAGCAGCCATTAAGATAGGGCCTGGTTGTGGCATACAATATGTTGGCGGTACGTATGTCGGGGCGTATGTGTAACCGTTAAAGGGTATAGCATAGTTCGGCGATACAATATATGGCATCAACAGGGGCTGATTATATGTGGGCGTTGGAGCAGCATGTACAAAATAATAAACACTGCTGGTGCACGTATTAGCTGGTGCAGTGCTTCCAAAGGGATAAATATAAGTAGTAGGTCCTTGATATTGCATTATTAGTCTGGAGTTTGCTTGATTCTTCTTGAATTGGAAATAAAGCGATTGATTACTCGTTTCTCTTTCAAATCTCTCGATATATTGAGTTTGTTTATTTTGATGTCTTTATATTTATTTAGTTTTTGAGTATATAGAACTTCAAGGCCTACCGAGATTTTCTGTAGTTTTTTTTTTTTGAAAACCTCATCAAATAATTTACACACATCAAGTTTGGAGCGTCAAGTCTTGAGATTTTATAAAAATGAGTCTGTTGCATGTTGCTGCTTTGTCGCGAGTTTCATTGTGTATTCTTCTGCTGATGCAAATAATTGCAGTTCTTATAAAGTACCTATATTCGTTTTTTTGCTTTATCCCAACGAAAGGACTGAATTTTTAAATATTGTGTAAATTCAAAACGCTTTGTATTCTATTTATTTTTATGCTAAACCAATACTCAGTGCATGAGCGCACACATTCGTTGTATTGTACCGGAAAAAGTGCTTTGGCGAGCGGAAAGAGAAACTTTTGTCTAAACAAAAAATAATGATGTGAGGAAATTTGTTCAAAAGTTAATATATGTATGGTGTCTGCAGGATATGTTACAATTATGAATTGTGGAAGCAAATCTTCTAGTATAAGCTATATTTACAAGCTCACAGATAATTTTATGCAGTGAATTTGATACCGTTTCGAAAGGAGGAAAAGTCTGTAGACTAACAAACCATTTATGTATCTCAGGTCAGTTTTTGTCTAAAATCTCGAAAATAAATGGTGCAATAACAAACTTTAGTTTAGAGAATCCGCAAAGAACCAGCTAATTATTGTGCAAGAGTACGATATATTCGCCCAGTCCCTTTCTAAAGCCGTTTTTGTTTAAAATCTTACGTTTACTAATCTCTAAATTTTGCCATAAATCTCGTACCCGGGCTGTCCGCCCCTTGCAAAAAATTGCTCTTACGGCTCTGAAAGCAATCGTATTTTTCCATGGCAGAATCGATATCATTCAGACTTTTTCATTTAATAAAAACTAATAGGTACAAGCCCTAATTTATTACATATGTTCCGTTTTTCTAGACCACTTCGGAATCCTCAACAATTATTTCCAAAATTAAACTACTGCGCATATAAAAAGTTCTTTCTAGTTAGGTGTGCAGACTGTATGATGAATCATCTATTGACCTGACCTAAGAGGGTTTGATCACTTTAATTCTTAAGTCATCAATCTCTGATTTTATTATACATATGTATCTTATGCACGATATTGTTCTCATGGGTTAGACTTTGTTCGCATATTAAATGCACTATTTGCATTTCTTCCCAGAACGAAGGAGTGAAAATTGTCTATTGCATACTATAGTGAAACGTAGGCGACATCTGAGCCACCGAATATGTTCGACTTGTACTCATCCTCGAATATAACCGTCTTTTAAAGGGCAGAGGAAACATGTTATTTGGCAAAATACATACATATGTATTTTATGTTATGTTGAGAAATGGTTTCTTGCCCACATAATTATGTTGGTGCAAGCCACGACGAATTGCTTCGACTCAACATTGCTGAGCCAGTTCGGAGACCAATTTTATAGAATTTGATTTTTTCTCTTCTCTGAACTAATCGGTTTTATCGATATTCGTGAATGAAGCATTAAAAGATTTTTATTTTTGACATTTGATGCGTGTGCAAAATAAAACTGGTTTCGGCGTCTCATGCGTGCCAACAAAAAAAAAGAAAAAAAGATTTCGCTTCAGCAATCTGATCTCTGTTTGCTTTAATTTTTTGGAGTCATTGCAATTGGAAAAATCGTGATTAACGAATTTTGCTACCCATTACAAAGAAAAACAGGTATGTGCATACGTGTAACACACACACAGCTACCAACGCACAGTGGGGCCAAACGCAAAAAAAGGGTAATAAATCTGTATCTTTGAAACAAGCGAGCTGATTATATAACAATGTATGAAGGAACTATAGAGGAGGACTTAGGCTTTAAAAGTAATTAAATTTGAGCCACCCTGTTGTATCACACGTTGACCTACTGGGTGTCAAAGTTGACTACCTCGGGTATGAAAAAGTTTGTTCGATTCATAACTTTTGTAAATATGGTCCGATTTTTGAAAATTTACAGTTTGCAAAAAGAAAATTAATAGATTAACAAAACGCATTTTAGTTTTGGTTGATATCGTAAATAGTTTAAAAGATATTTGGTTTTGACTTTGTTTCTTATTTTGCAAATATCGCCAGTAATGGCACAGCCAAAGGCCTAAAAATAGTTTTAAACTATTTCTTAGATATATTTCAATATTACACAAAAGAAAATTTTTAGTTGTCGTGAAACGTGTGCTTGTGAAACGAGATCAAAGTCAAGTCTTTGAAAAATTAGTGAAAAATGGCAAAATTTTTACAAAAATGGAGCTTAATTGTTTGACGTTTTTGTTTTAAAAAAAAAAAATGTTTAATCAAAACAAAAGTTTTTAAAAATTGTCAAAGTATAGGCTTTGAAATTTACTGTATTTCTAATTTTAAACTGAAAAAAGAATGCACGCTACACCCAGCAATGGACGAATTCGGACAATTTTTCAAAAAAAATTCTGAATTGATTGGTAAAAAACAAAAATCGCCCATCGAATTTTTTAAAAACTTTTTAAAATTATATTAGATATATTTAAAAGATTTAATCTGGCTTTTTATTGTTACCCTCCCGGTGAAAACTGTGAGCAGGAGAGCAGATTTATTAAAAATAGTCGAATTCTTGGGAGCATTTTATCTACCTGCTTGAAAATTATACTCAATTTAATTTTTATCTATTAATATTTCTGTTATTTATTAGAAAACACCATCATCTTTTATTGGTGAAAGGGGTTGGAAGATAAATTTAGTAAAAATTTTTTATGCATTTTCGAATCCGAAAAAATATATGAAAGGAGTACAAAAAGAGATTTTTTTTAGGTTTTTTCAGTGAAATCCTGTTGTTCTTTATTGAACGAAAGTAAAAAAGGGAATGAATAATAAAAGTAAAAGTAAACTACATTTACATTCAGAAGGAATGTATGAGAATAGAAACATACGCGTTGGTAAGGTTGCCATCTATATCAACACCTCCTCTCAACGTGGATGTATCTTTACAAAGTATTCAAATAATATTCATTAGGTTGACACAATTGTTGTGTTTCTTCTTGGACAGGTTCTTGGTCATGATGTCTGCTACCATTAGATCTGTTGGACAATACTGCAAAGCAATTTCATTTGATTTCACAACCTCTCTGATATGGTGGTATTTAATATCGATGTGCTTGCTTCTTCGATGAAATACTGGGTTAGTAGCCAGTTTTTGAGCGCCCTGGTTGTCAATATGTAACACGATTGGCTCACCTTTAGAATAACCTAATTCCATTAGCAAGTTTCTTATATATACTGCTTCTTTTGCCGCCTCAGACGCGGCAATATATTCGGCTTCGGTGCTGCTTAGAGCTGTAGACTTTTGCTTTTTAGACTCCCAGGAAACCAAGCAATTGCCTACGTAAAATAAGAACCCTGTATACGATTTCCTATCCGTAGAGTCACCTCCCCAGTCAGCATCAACATATCCGAAAGATGATGGTTTTTCAGCCAAAGTGTAACTCATCTTGTAGTCGGCAGTCCCAGATAGGTATCTCATGACATGCTTTGCTGCCTGAAAATGTTCTTGATGGGGGTCGGAATTGCGTTGAGCCAGTTTAGAAACTGAATGCAAAATGTCTGGCCGCGATGTGATGGCCAAATACATTAGTGTGCCAACCAATGACTGGTATAATTGTTTATCTACCCTTTTACAGTCATTTGTACATTGTGGCTGATAACCCGCATCAAGTGGTACAGAAACCGGTTTGCAGTTCTCCATATTAAATTTCTTCAGCATGTCTTTGATATACTGCTTTTGTCCAAACTTGATTTCTCCAGTATCGCAAGATCTATCAATCTCAATGCCTAGAAAATGCTGCAATGTTCCTTTGTCGGACACGTCAAACTCCCCACATATTTGTTTCTTAATACTCATGACAGTTTCTGCATTTCTACATCCAATAATAATGTCGTCTACATAGACCGCGATTAAGACAAGTTCATCCTCAATTTTTCTTTTGTACAGACAAGGATCAGCTTCAGTGGGCTGGAATCCAAAACTTCTTAAAACGTTGTCCAGCTTGGAGTTCCACTCCTTTCCAGACTGCTTTAGCCCATAGATAGCCTTGTTAAGTCGTAAAACTTTGTTGGGATGGTTAATGTTTTCGAAACCCTGCGGCTGTTGTAAATAAATTTCATCATGTAGATCACTATTGAGATATGCTGAGCTCACATCAATTTGATGCAGTACCATTTGCCATTCAACTGACAATGCCAACAAAGTTCTTATTGTAGAGTAACGCACTACGGGGGAAAAAGTTTCCACGTAATCAAACCCATACCGTTGGCTACACCCCTTTGCCACCAGTCTTGCTTTGTGTCGCTCAACATTGCCTTGCTTATCTCTCTTCAGCGCAAACACCCATTTGCTAGCAATCGCCTTATGACCACTCGGTAAATCTGTCAGTGTCCATGTTTTATTTCTTTCAAGAGAGCAAATTTCGGTCTCCATAGCATTTAACCACTGTTCTTTTTCCATACTGGAAAGCGCTTCTTCCGCTGTTTGTGGTATCTTAGTTTCAGACATACTGTTCAATGCATTATTGATTTGCTTACGTGGCCTACCAGGTTTACCAGTCCTTAAAATTCTAGGCCTGCCTCTACTAATTACATCAGATTTTATCTCAAATCCCTCGAAATCTTCCTGAGAATCAATAGAACTATCATTTTCTGCAGTATCATATTCTTCTTCTTCGTTAATTCCTGCACGACTGCTTACATTTTCATTTTGTAGTTCATTCGTACTCATGACGTTATTGTCACCTTGTGTATTCTCTATATTCAACATCAAATAATCTTCTGGCTTACACACCTCTTGCTGTTGATCAATATCCTTGCTATTGCAGTTGTTGTTGTTATGACCAAAAATTGTCTCGTCAAACAAAACGTCTCTGTGCTCAACCACCCGTTGTGTTTTTCTGTTAAACAATCGATATGCTTTTGCCACTCTAGAGTATCCGACCATCACAAACTCTTCACCTTTTGGCTCAAACTTTGACTTTTTTACTTTGTTCAAAGCAACAGCAAAGGCGCCGAATGTACGCAAATGTTTGACTACAGGTTGTCTGCCATGCCATACTTCAAATGGCGTTTTTCCAAGTGTTATCCTAGTCGGACATCTATTGCGAATGTACGCGGCAGTATTTACGGCTTCCGCCCATAAACTTTGTTGCATGCCCGAATGGAACAACATGGATCGACCCATTTCAATCAGTGTTCTGTTACAACGTTCAGCCACACCATTCTGTTGTGGTGTATAAGGCACTGTTAGCTGGCGTTGTATACCTTGTTGATGTAAAAATTGTTCAAACTCTTTGTTGATATACTCTCTGCCATTATCGGTGCGAAGTGTCACTATCTTGCAACCCGTTTCGTTCTCAACTTGCAATTTGAATTGTTTAAATTTTGCCAGAACCTCACTTTTTGCCTTCAAGAAATAAATAAAAATTTTTCGAGACTTGTCGTCTATAAAGGTTACAAAGTATCTTGCGCCACCAACTGATTCCGTTCTAAATGGCCCACATACGTCTGAATGGACCAGCTCCAATAAGCTTGATGACGTATGGTCACTTTTTGAAGGTGTAGTAGTATTTATGTTTGTCTTGCCTTTGTTCCACTGTCATTCATAATTTCATTTCTTTTCCTACAGTTGCTTCGTTATGTATGTATTTACTTAGCAACTTCTTTATGTATGCTTCACAGCTTGTTTGTTTTATTTATGTACATACGTACATACATACATGGTCGCCCGTTATTATCGCAGTATATTCTTATGTTGCTTCATAGTTTATTTGTTCATACACGCCAATTTGGTACAGTTCCTGGTGTCTAGCCATAGCATATTCATTTATATGTATGTATGTATGTATGTACACATTTGTCTGTGAAGAGATCACGCCACATTATGTAGGTATGTATTTGCACATTGCCGCTCAATAGTTTCAGAAGTCACGTAGTCAAAGCACACATGCATATGTATGTGTCTGCACATTTACTTTGTTGTATACTACTCTTTGAATTTTATAGAAACCACCACGCTAATGCTTTACATATGTACATTTATACAATTATGTTATTCTCTTGCTCTCTCCCTTGTTTTTTTATATGCTTATATGATCTCTTTGTATTATTCTTTTGTTAATCATGTTTATGTATGTGCATGTAAGTTAAATAAATAGCTTAATATAAGAACACAATGTATTTTTAGGCATAAGAGTTTAATAAATAAAACAGAAGAGTCATTCAATTGTGTATGCTTGAAAACGACGGTCGTCTTTCATTTTTATTCGGACTATAGTTTCTCAGAAGTGGGATTCAACTAGAAAATACAAGAATAAAGTGTTTAACTTAAAAGAAATCATACATATGTGAAATTTATGAACAATAAAAAGAATTTAAAAGTAAAATAATAATAAGAACAAAGTGTTTACTCAAACAAAACTTAAAGTGAAAATTTTATGAAACAAAATAAAGAAATTTTATGAAAAATAAAAGGTAAAGAAATTTTAAGAAACCAAATAAATTTTATGAAAGAGAAAAAAATTTTTTTAAAAATAAAAGAAAAAGAACAATTTTATGCAATAAAATAAAATCTATATGAAACTGAATTTCGTGAAACAGAAAAAGAGAAGCAACAATTTTACAGAAATAAAAGTTGAGTGACAGTGCGGGTTTGAAGAAACAACCCCTAATTCGCATAAAATTATTTCTTTTATTTGTATTAAAGCAAATCCAAGTGAACACTACAGTGAAATTTTTTTTTAACGCCAACACAAATTTTTTTGAGTTAATTGAAAACTTTTGGAAGAAGTAAAATTTTAAGAAAGAAAAATTTAAGAAACCTTGAAATTTAAGAAAAAGAAAACCTTAAGAAATAAAATTTATGAAAAAAAGATTTTAAGAAAACAAAAACTTTAAAGAAGAAACATTTTACGAAAATAAAAACTTCAACAAAGAAATTTATGAGAAAAATTTTAAGAAAACAAAAACTTTAAAGTAGAAAAATTTTACGAGAAAAAAATATTTAAGGAAGAAAAATTTTACGAAAATAAAAACTTTAAGAAAGAAAACTTTTACGAAATTAAAAACCTAAAGAAAGAAATTTACGAGAAAATTTTAAGAAAACAAAAACTTTAATAAAGAAATTTTTGAAGAACAAATTCAAAATGAGTGACATGATTGATCCCAATGAGTACACTCTCGTGCAACTTAAAGGATGGCTGGCGAAGTTGGCACTACCAACTAATGGCAATAAAAGTGCATTGGCCGCCAGGCTAAATACAGTCCCAGTAGAGGACAGAGGTGAGTGTCCAATGAGCGAGGATGATGAGGCAGAAGGTGCAGAGATGGCTGTGCTGAGAAAGGAGATAGAATTGATTAAGAGAGAACGAGATTTGCTGGCACGGGAAAATAGATGTTTGAAGCAGTCAACTGATGCAGTAGAGGCCTGTGACGCAGAATCAATTGTTAATACTAACGAACAGCAGCAGCAAACCACCGATAACATACCCTTTGGCGTTGTACGTGAGTTTTTGCCAGATTATGACGGTAATGGCAATGTCGACTTGTGGTGTACTCAAGTGAGTAGTGTGGCTGAGGCGTATGGGGTGAACAATAATATGTTACGTGCTTTGATACTAAGCAAATTAAAGGGAAAAGCACTTGCATGGCTACAGTCAAAACCTAGCTATGCAACTGAAACTGCAGAAAACTTGCTGTGTCAATTAAAAGAGCTGTTTGGGACAAAAGAAGGAAAGTTTTCGCTACGTCGCAATTTTGAAAGCCGCAAATGGAAATACGGCGAAACATTCACCGAATATTATAACGACAAAATTATCCTGGCGAACCAAATAAAGCTGGACGAAGAAGAGCTAATTGATTGTTTGATTGAGGGGATTCCTGATCCGCAAATAAAAAATCAGGCACTCATGCAGAATTACACCAGCAAACTTCAGTTGCAGCGAGCTCTCGCAAAAATTGAGCTAACTGGTCGCGAAGCCGCACCCATTAAAAAATTCAGCAAGGAGAATTTTAGATGTTTTAACTGCAATTCGATTGGCCATTTTGCCACCGACTGCAAGAAGCCGAAACGAGAACCTGGTACCTGCTTTGGATGTGGCAGCCCCCAACATCGTATCGCTGATTGCCCGAAGAAGAAAGGTGCTATAAATTTGGTGGACAACAACGAATATGTAAGAGTATTTAATGTATTTTTAGATAATTATGACAGGGAAAATTCTTTATTTATAGAATGCCTATTAGATTCTGGTAGCCCCATTAGCTTTGTGAAGAGGTCCCTTTTACCTGGCAATATAATTTTGAATAAAAATATTTTTGTTTCTTACTGTGGATTAAATAAAAGCAAATTAAAAATTATTGGAAAAATTTTGAGTTATGTAATTGTGAATGACAGAAGGATTTATTTTGATTTAAATGTAGTGCCTGATGGTTCTATGGAGGTTCAGGCGGTATTAGGTAGGGATTTCTTGGACAGCTGTGGATTTAGATTGATATGTGGTTTCGCGAAAAACGAGACTAGGAACATTGGGGTTGCTACGGAATATAAAGAAGATTTTGATTTTGGTGAGTATATCATGACGATGGACTGTGTGGAAGAGGCTACTGATAATTCGTGTACTATCGGTGATGCCGTAACTTTCGAGGACAGAAAGAGGTTTGAGGGGATCTTCAGGGATTACTATGTTTATCCGGAACGGCCAGATGAGCCACTGGTGAAGACCGAACTACGACTTGTTTTAAATGACTCGAAACCTTTCAACTGTCCTCCAAGAAGGTTATCGTACTCTGAGAAGACTGAGTTGCAGAAACTTTTAGACGAGTATTTAGCTATGGGATACATAAGACCCAGCGAGTCAGAGTTCACCTCACCCATAGTTCTAGTTAGGAAGAAAACAGGGGATTTGAGGATGTGCGTAGACTATCGGAGATTGAACAAAGTGACTGCAAGGGACAATTATCCGATCCCGCTTATTGACGACTTATTGGACAGGCTCGCAGGCAAGACGATTTTTACGAAACTTGACCTGAAAAATGGGTTCTTTCACGTTTTTATGCATGAAGATTCAGTTAGATATACCTCTTTTACTTCTCCTCTGGGCCAGTATGAATTCCTGAGAATGCCGTTTGGTCTCAGGAATGCCCCTTCCGTTTTCCAGCGTTTTGTTAATAGGATTTTCGCGGACATGGTTAGGGAGGACAAGGTGACTATATATTTAGATGATATTATGATTGCGACGAACAGTATGGAGGAACATTTTGGGATATTAACAGAAGTTTTTAGACGCTTGGTGGACAACAAGTTGGAACTGAGATTGGATAAGTGTGTTTTCTTACAGTCGAGAGTGAAATATTTAGGATACAACGTTGACGGGGACGGGATTAGGGCGGATGAAAGGGGCCTACGGGCAATTGAGAATTTTCCTATCCCAGATAAGCCACACTCTGTACGGAGTTTTTTGGGCCTTTGCTCGTACTTTCGGAGATTTATTAGGGATTTTTCTATTTTGGCTAAGCCCTTGTATGATATGACGAGGAAATCTATAAAGTTTAAGTTTGGCCCAGAGCAGCTGCAATCTTTTGAGCTGCTTAAGCGCAAACTATTGGAAGCGCCAGTTCTGGCTTTGTACGACCCCCATGATATTACTGAACTCCATTGCGATGCCAGCTCTGTCGGTCTTGGGGCAATCCTTATGCAGAAAAAGCGGGACGGGCGGATGCATCCAATATTCTATTTCTCCAAGAGAACAACGGAGGTAGAGTCGAGATACCATAGCTTTGAATTAGAGACGTTAGCAATAGTCACCGCATTGAAACGATTTCGAGTATATCTACAGGGAAAGGAATTTAAAATAGTAACGGACTGTAACTCATTAACGCTAACACTTAATAAGAGGGAACTGAATCCCAGGATCGCCAGATGGGCTTTAGAGCTGCAGAATTACAACTATATCCTGGAACATAGATCGGGCACACGGATGCAACACGTGGATGCCCTGAGCCGTTGTAATGACGTAATGGTCCTGGAGACAAATACTTTCGAAGAAAATATGATAATATGTCAGGGTAGGGATCAGAAGCTGATTGAGCTGAAGGAATCGTTACAGGAAAAGGAGAATGCGCTATATGAGATGAGAAATGGGGTAATTTATAGAAGAAAGGGTGACGGTACGGTACTTTTCTGCGTTCCTAGGGACATGGAGGCTCATGTGATGTTTAAGTATCACGATGAGATGGGTCATATTGGGTTGGATAAGATGACAGATTTGATAGGTAAATCGTACTGGTTCCCGAAGATGCGGGAAAAGTCAAAGGACCACATTAGAAATTGTTTGAGGTGCATAGCGTTTTCGGCGAATAGTGGTCGGGAGGAGGGTTTCCTGCACAGTATCCCGAAGGGAAATCTCCCTTTCGAGGTGCTGCATATCGATCACTTCGGACCTGTCGACAATAGTAGGTCTATGAAGTACTTGCTTGTTGTAGTAGATGCGTCGACGAAATTCGTAAGATTGTACCCGACAAAAACAACAGGCACGAGGGAGGTTATCAAATCTCTGAGTGAATACTTTAGGTCATATAGCCGTCCCAGATGCATTGTATCGGATAGGGGAAGTTGCTTTACATCGGGTGAATTTAAGGAATTTCTAGGGAACAATAATGTACAGCACATTAAGATCGCGACCGGTTCTCCACAGGCAAACGGACAGGTCGAAAGGGTGAATAGGAGCCTTAAACCAATGATAGCAAAGCTCACGAGTTCAGAGGGTGGTATTCATTGGAATGACGTGATCAGGACTGTTGAGTTTTGTTTGAATAATTCGAGGCATCGATCAATAGATCAATATCCAAGCAAGATGCTTTTTGGGGTTATGCAGAAAGGTAACGTTCTTGACTCTTTGAGGGAAAATTTAGTGGAGATTGAACAAGGTACAGAGACAGTTGATATTGGGGAGATTCGCGATAGTGCGCTCGTGGCCCAGGAACGGTCACAGGCATATAATAAACAGTATGTTGATCGTAGAAGGCGTCCACCGACCGAGTATAGAGAAAATGATTATGTTATGGTTAGGAACTTTGACTCGCAGCCGGGTGTGTCGAAGAAACTGATCCCGAAATATAGGGGCCCATATCGAATCGCGAAGGTTCTTCGGAATGATAGGTACGTATTGGAGGACGTTGAGGGGTTCCAGCAGTCACGTACACCTTACAAGGGTGTTTGGGCTGTGGGAAACATTAGACCGTGGTTCGGAACTCACAGGAGACGGTAGAGTTTTATGTTTTTTTCGGGACCGAGATCAGGGGATCTCGTGGTCAGGATGGCCGAATTGTAGTAGTATTTATGTTTGTCTTGCCTTTGTTCCACTGTCATTCATAATTTCATTTCTTTTCCTACAGTTGCTTCGTTATGTATGTATTTACTTAGCAACTTCTTTATGTATGCTTCACAGCTTGTTTGTTTTATTTATGTACATACGTACATACATACATGGTCGCCCGTTATTATCGCAGTATATTCTTATGTTGCTTCATAGTTTATTTGTTCATACACGCCAATTTGGTACAGTTCCTGGTGTCTAGCCATAGCATATTCATTTATATGTATGTATGTATGTATGTACACATTTGTCTGTGAAGAGATCACGCCACATTATGTAGGTATGTATTTGCACATTGCCGCTCAATAGTTTCAGAAGTCACGTAGTCAAAGCACACATGCATATGTATGTGTCTGCACATTTACTTTGTTGTATACTACTCTTTGAATTTTATAGAAACCACCACGCTAATGCTTTACATATGTACATTTATACAATTATGTTATTCTCTTGCTCTCTCCCTTGTTTTTTTATATGCTTATATGATCTCTTTGTATTATTCTTTTGTTAATCATGTTTATGTATGTGCATGTAAGTTAAATAAATAGCTTAATATAAGAACACAATGTATTTTTAGGCATAAGAGTTTAATAAATAAAACAGAAGAGTCATTCAATTGTGTATGCTTGAAAACGACGGTCGTCTTTCATTTTTATTCGGACTATAAAGGAAATGGCAAAACATGTATTTTGCACATCATACAAGTTTTGCAAGAAGTGTTGATATTATTTATGCCATCTACAATGCCAGCCTTGCACAGTTCGCCTAAGCTCTTATAATTCAAGTGACCAAATCTGTTGTGCCAAACAGTGTTTAAATCATACATTGCAAAAGCTGTGGTTGCTTTATCCTTTACAGCAAAAAGATTGCCACTTCTTTCAGCACGAAATACAATCACACCATCTGATCTTCTAACTGTTGCCATCTGAGCTTCGAACTTAACTGTTAGACCCCTGTCTACAATTCTAGTAACAGAAATAAAATTGCTCTGCAACTCTGCAGAGTACAGCACATTTTCTAAAGTAATATTCAAATCGTTATATTTAAAGCATACGTCACCCTTTCCAGTCGCCGTTATAAATTTGTTACCAGCCAGTGCTATTTGCTCGCTATGTTCTTCTAATCGAACGAACATGTTTTTGTTGTTACACATATGCGCCGTCGCACCGCTGTCAATAAACCACACACTTTTATTTGCTTTCAGTTCTGCTGCTGCCACCATTGACAGAACTTGCTGTTGCTGTTGTTGCTGTTTCTTCTTTTTGTGGCATTGACTCGCAAAATGTCCCGTTACGTTACAATTGAAACATTTGCCCTTGAACTGTTTTTTGTAGTTATTCTGCTTTTTCTGCCTTTCTATATTTCGCACGTTAAAAGCTTGTTGTGTGCATACTTCATCTTCATATTTCTCTTTGCGACGTTCCGCCTCTTCTAACAACTTTTGTTTGAGAAAATTCAATGTGGGAAGATTGTCACGCGTTTCCATTGCTATGACAAAATTTTCAAAATCTTTGGGTAGACTACACAGCAACATGATGCTTAAAAGCTCCTCTTGCACTTTTATACCTGCTTCAACCAACCTTTCTGATATTTCGCCGAACGTTTTCAGGTGAAGCTGTACGTTGCCATCTTCCTTCATTTGCAGTCCTATTAAACGCTTGTATAACGATACCTTTTGTATCGGCCCTTTGGGCTGAAATGTTGACTTAAGTTTCTCCCACGCTTCTGATGATGTTTTTGCGCTTTTTATGTAATATAACTGCGCTGGTTTTACCCCCAGAACAATCGATGCCAATGCCTTTTCATCAGCCGAATCCCACTTGGTTCTTGCTCCATCATCTGCAGCAGATTCCCTCTTGTCTCTACCAGACACTAAGTTCCAGTAGCCGCCCTGCACGAGCACACTTTTCATTTGGATAGCCCACGTCTCGTAGTTGGACTCATCCAACTTTTCCATTTGGAATGTACCATTCATCTTCTTTTTTTTTTTTCACAAATATAAATCACTTTTTCAAAATATTATTACGCTCTCTGGGCCCATAACCTGTTGTTCTTTATTGAACGAAAGTAAAAAAGGGAATGAATAATAAAAGTAAAAGTAAACTACATTTACATTCAGAAGGAATGTATGAGAATAGAAACATACGCGTTGGTAAGGTTGCCATCTATATCAACAAATCCCACATTTTTTTTTTTACAAAATTATCAAAACTCATGCAAAATAAAAAAAAAAAAACACTTATTTACCTGTCCAACAGTAACATACTGAGCAAAACGACCACAAAACGCACACCTCGGATGACATTTAGCAAACATGCACTATTTTTCACATTATTTGCTACCCCCATAACATACTCAATACATACTGTATCTTCAATTTTATGAACTATAGTGCTTATTCGTATTAAGAAATGAATCTGTATTAAAATATAGCAGGCAGAAAATTTGATTACACAATACAACAATGTGCTCACTCTCCTTTTTATCGACCTGTCTACATGTTTTCTGTGGTCCGATATTACCCTGCATGTATACATTTCCGTGTTATTGTAAGAAAATCTGTGTGTTTTTTTAGTTTGTTTCTGTAATTATCCCACTGCAAATCATATCGATGTTATGTTTTGTAAGTCAATTTATCGAGAACATACGCAGTAAATGTTGAAAAACCCGCATTGGAATAATTTATTCAAAAAGTTTTATTGTTATTGTACCAAGGGCTATAATATGCAGAAATTCTTTCTTATTTGTTAATAATATATTGTTCAAGAGTTACTTATATAAAAGTTTGAGCTAACAATTCTCTACAAAATGATCTGAAATGGCAAAAGTCATTAATTTCCGTTGACTCAGAATCTTCCTTTTCTATTTCATAGCTAATACTGGGTAACCACTTTGTTCTTATGGAGCATATTACTGGATCCGATGATATTAGCAAATATTTCACCAGATCCATATTTTGGACAATTTTTGAGCTTATACGTGTGTTGAAGAGTCTAATTTTTTTAACATCTCTGTTTCTAGCTTCTTGGGACTCTTCTATTAATTCGCCTAAGCCCAGCATACTACATATTTTCTATTATTTCTTTCACATGTGACAATACTCTATGCAAAGTTGGTGTCATTGTTTTCCTGGGATATATGTAAGTTGTTAAAGAAGTCTTCAGTTTTAGAAGCAAACTCTTTGAATGATGGGAACACGGTAACACAATCGTCTTCGAAAATCTAGATATCACATCTTCAATTAATGGTGTTGATATAAATATAGTGAAGCGTTTCAAAATAATTTTGGCAAAGATCAACAACAAAATGCAAATAAATGTGAATAAGTTCAAAAAGTTTGCTTCTTTAACAACTTATATCCCCGGAAAACAATGACACCAACTTTGCATAGAGTATTGTGACATGGGAAAGAAATAATAGAAAATAGTATGCTGGGCTTTGGCAACTCAGAAGATAAAAATCGTGGAAATATGTTGAAGCGAATTGGGATGCGCACACCTGTAATGGATTCGCCTTGGTACAAAAGGATCATTAGATTCAGTCGAGTTTTTGTTTACAATCTGTTTTTCTGATGGGATTTCTCCAAATAGGACCTACCATTTTTAATAAAAATAATTTTTTTGGAACGAAGTTCCTTAACGCGGCTTGCTGCTAGTAGTGGAAATTAGTAGAAATCGTCACGAAAGCGTGTGAGCTGTTTATATGTATTGGTGTTCTATCGAAAAGCAATTGTGTATGATTGGCGGTGTCTCCACTGACAGCAGCGGAGACACCTACCAATAAATATTAATTAGTTGAAAAACGCTCCAAAAATTTAAAGAATCATAAAATTTAAAAATTTCAAAAACAACACAAAATAAAACATACAGATTTCACCTTGTATTACATTCAAAGAACGGGGGTCCCCCGACCGCATTTCTTTTTTTTATATATTTTTGCTATACATTGCTTGGTGCTTTGTATCTACATATTTCAGTGTTTTAACACATACACCCGTATTCATAAAAACTATTGAAGGTTTATTACACGTACATTTGACAAATATTCCGTAGAAATACGTCAAATAAGAGCTTAATAAACTTACAATAATTATTATGAATATGGGCTATAATCTTTAAAATATTTATTAATTTTATAAGGCATGAATAATATTACTCCTACAATTATTAAGGTTGCTATGTATATATCCGGGTACTATGTTTTTTATGTTTTGAGTGTTTCCTTCACTTACGATATTTTCTTGTATTTCCACCTTGCTTTCTGGTTTACCCATTTCAGATTTCTGGTTGTTTTAAATACATACATATATAAATTGTGTATTTCTTATTGTATTAAGCTCTAAACACATAGACGACAGCAGACAGCAAGCAGCAATATGTCAAAAATAAAATGCATGTGTTTAAATGAAAACGATTATTTTGACGGCAGCAGGGCAGCACGACTGCATAACAGCATTTGCTGCTGCTGCCAACTTAGGCTATTTTCTATTTTGACGGGCAGCAAATAAGCAAATATAGTGTTGCCATTATATATATAAATTGGACAAATTAGAACAAAAATTTTTTTTTTAATATTAAACACAAAAGAACATTGGAAAAATACAATAAATAAATAAATGTATGTGTTTTTATAGTTCTTTCGTGATATTATTACATTTTTCATCAATAATTTCAATTTTATTCATTATGAAATAAGAAATACGGCATCCCTGAAATTAGCATTGCTAAAATACACAGCTGTTCATTTTCAATATCAAAACAATTTTTTTCGTTTGAGCTAATTTTTTGTGATATTTTATTTAATTTTCATCCTGGTTGCTTTGAAAAAGTGTTCTTCATCTTTTTCCTTGAGCTGTTGTACACATGTTTTGTAAATACCCTCCTCATCACGGGTTATATTTACTGGGCGAACCCACCATCTTCGGTTTCTTGTACTATTCGTCTTATGGGCTTTATACACTTCAGCTGTAGTCTGCGCTATTTTAACAATTGTTGTGATAAAATTCGCTAAATTTTCTTCGCTCATTTTTTATATTATGTTGTTGCTGTCTTTAAAATAATTATGAAGCCGACTTCAGAGCCGCATTTGAAGTTGGCTGCACATGAAGTTGCCAGCATTTGCAGTCTGCTGTCGTCTATGTGTTTAGAGCTTTAGTTTTTACAAATTTTAACATTTTTTATTTGTTGTTGAGTTCTTAATCGGCCTTCATTCGTGTCGCCAGTATTTCTCCTCTAGGTACTCGTGCTTAAGGTAGTGCTCCCACCTTTTGAGTATTGCATTTATTTCTTCATTCATCTGTTATAATAGGGTCCAACAGGGCAGGATCGCCATGTAGAGTGTATATCCTGTTGATATAATTTTTTCCTAAAACCCTTTTGTTTATTTTATACAGCTGCAGGGGTAACAGCTAAATTTTATGGGTTCAAAAGAACTGCCAGAATGCTTGAGGCTCGAAAATTAAAACAAGGCACGTATGCGGCCCGATTATGTAAATTGTTCAAGTCTCGTTTTATATGTTTAAATTTAATGCTTATATACTACTTATGAAATAAATTCTTACCTTTCTAACTTATTTGTTTTTAGTTACAATTTGTTTAACACATGTTACATGTACATGTAACATTGACAACAAAATTCCCCAAGAAATTTTGTAAATGATGAAATGTACACGGCAGAATTCTTCTGACATGAAGTTCCATGTAAATAAAACAATTTTGTTTTTGTAATAATACTTTTTCAATAAGAACAGCTGCATACATTTAGGATGACATTTTTAAGCAGAGCATAAGAAAGATGCCATACTTTGTGAGAAATGTCTTAAGCCCATTTAACTAGTGTTGGCATTGCCGAGTAATGAAGAAGGTGCCGTAGAAGAGGTATTTTTAAAAGAAATTGGGTAAAACTTTTTTTAAACCTGAATATCATATATATTTGGAACACTATCCAATTTGTAGCAATCAGAAGCACCATTTATTTAATATAAATAATTAATGTTTTTTTTTTTTTTTTTTTAAGCAATACGTGCTAAGGATGGGGAATCTTCAAAAGATATTGGTGGCCCGGGCCATCCAATATGCACGATTCGCACAGCAAGACTTATTATTTGGCTTGCCAAGCGCCTACGTACTAAACCCCACCCTTGATTGAAACTTCTTCAACCAAGCTTCTTCAAGTGTGAAAGTTAACGCAAGATAATATTTTAGTTGGCTCAATGTCGTCTCAAAGTGTGAAATAGCCCAATGTTGCGAAATTACAACCGCAGAACCATGATACAACTAACTAATTGTATCATGCGCAGAACACTACTTATACAACTAGACAACTCTGCAATATAAAAACGTCTACTTCATGATACAATTAACATGGTATCATGGTCTACTTGTGGTGCAGATGAACGTGAGTTTGTGTCCTTTTCTCTAAATTTATTGTTGTATAAAAATTCCTACAAAATTGTTTTAAATCAATAAGGTAAGCGCATCTTAAATAATTTTCAGAAATTGTATGTGTATATCATAAGCTTCTTTTCAATATAGAAAACAATTTTATGGCATATGCGTACATGTGTATGTATTCTGAAAAATTTGTATTTTAATGTTTTAAATCAATAAAGCAAAACAAAGTACAAAAAATACGAAGATGAATTAAAAAGTCAAGCAAATGTTCTCTTGTGCTACACAATTTGATAAACATACAGAACAAATATATAAATAAATTATTTACATACTAATTATCAAACATACATTAATATATTATGCCATTGGAAAAGAAGAGAATTAATAATAATAAAAAAAAAACCACAAAAAAACACCAAGAAGAAAATACATGCGAACACAATTACTCAACAATGAATTCTGTGAGAACACCCGTACTAACTAGATTAAGAGAAGCTGATCAACACTGTATCTCTGACTCTCCACTAAAAATGATGATGACCATGGACAAGCGATTTGACAAGCTTACTGATCGATTGCAAGAAATTATGAGAACTAAATTTGAAGAATATAAAAATGATCTCTTAATTGAATTAGATAAGAGGATTAATGACATTAAAGTTCACATAAGCATGATGTCAGAAAAGGTAAATAAACTTGAAACAAAAATATCTGAATTTGAAACAGTTGAGGTGAAAATATCAAGTATGGATAATGAAATAAAGAAATTAAAGACAGAATTAAAACGACATGAAAATCTTACTGTGGCTAAAGATATTAGAATAAATGAAATTCCATTCACACCCAACGAAAACTTAATGAATATCTTTAATACTATTTGCTCAACAATAAATACGACTATGCCTGCAATAAAAAACATATATCGGTTAAAAAACCACAACAACAAAAATAAGATAGACTCGCCTGATTCTGCAATTATCGTTAAAATGTGGTCCCCGTATGACAAAAATTATTTCCTAAAAACTCTTTCTAACTTCAGAAAAGTAAACAAAGATTTCTCTTTATGTTTAAACCAACTTGGCTTCAATTCTAATAAGAAATTTTTTATACACGAAAGTTTAACGAAAAATAATTATGAAATCCTACGAGCTGCAATTAAAATGAAAAAAGAGCATAAAATACACAGTGCTTTTTCAATGCGTGGGAATGTGTATGTTAAAAAATCGATAGATGATCCAATAACTCAAGTGGATGAAATCGAATATTTGGACCAATTATTTCCTGAACGTAATTATAATGGCCAAGATTTGCAGTAATATGCTAAATGTTGACTTCAACGATTTAAATTCTTCAATTACATATTTTATTATATTACCTAATTTTCATTACTTTATTCATATTGTTCAACTTTATCTTGTGTGCTTTGTTTTAAATGCTATGTTTTTACGGAATTTCATAATGCTCTTCTTTAGATGCTATAACCGCTTCAATCTCCTTTCCAATTCCTTTGGCAACTCGTGCGTTACTTTCTCGACTAATAATGCTATTTACGTAAATGAACAATTCAGCTAACAGTTGGGAGCAATCTAAACACGGTACTGCAAATATGATTCGCATTCTATCTAAACAAAGAATTGGCCTAAAAATTTGCCACATAAATGCTCAAAGCTTGGCACCAAAGATTGATGAATTCCGATATATATTTGAAAATTCGAATGTTGATGTTGTATGCATATCAGAAACTTGGTTTAAGACATGCATTACAAGTGCATATGTTGCATTGGTTGGCTACAATTTAATAAGAATTGATAGAGCTAGTCATGCGGGTGGTGTCGCTATATATATTAGAAAAGGTATATCATACAATGTTATAAACTGCTCTAATGACGCAACAATTAATGATATTGCTTCTAATGGTATTAAAATGGTTGAATATGCCTTAATAGAAATCAAATCTCAAGGAAGAAGCCTATTATTAGGAACTTTGTATAGACCAAATAACTATATATCGATGGAACCGTTTTATGATACTATAAGAGACCTGTCGGTTCTTTTTAATGATGTTATTCTTGTCGGTGATTTTAATTCTAATCTGCTTTGTGATAACAGCTTATCCGAAATGATAACTCCGCTGGGACTTTTGCCAGTAAACACCACTATGCCAACGCATTTCACCGCATTTAGTAGTACTTTAATAGATCTCATTTTTGTTAGTAGTTTAAGTAAGGTGCTATTATATAATCAAACAACCGCTCCTTGCTTTTCTAAACATGATTTGTTATTCCTGTGCTATGATTTCCAAGTGCAAATACCGTCTTATTCAGTTACTTATAGAGATTTTGCAAACATCAACTACAACGCCTTGGCACAGGAATTGTTTAATATTAATTGGAGTGAGATATATTATATGAGCTCTGCGGATGACCAACTAGCATTCCTAGAATCGCATATGTCATACTTGTTCGACCAATCCGTCCCTCTCAGGACCAAAACTATACGCCAAACAAAGAGACCATGGTTTTCTCAAAGAATTGCACAAATGATTAGGCAACGAGACCTTGCCTATTCACGCTGGAAGCGATTCAGAACTACTGATCTAAGGTCTGCATATTGTCTCCTTAGAAGGGGTGTTCACAAAATCATTAAACATGAGAAAAGTAAATTTTATACTCAGAAATTCTCCACAGCAATAGATTCCAAAAAAACATGGAAAACTATAAAGGAAATTGGTATAGGCAAGGTTAGTAAATATATGACTTGCTCCGTAAGCCCAGATGAACTCAATGAGCAATTCGTGGGCACATCTATGCTTGAAGCTGACTTAAGTTATTACAAAGCTAACAATAACAATAACAATCATGGATTACAATGCAACTTCTCTTTTGATTGTGTCAGCCAGTATGAAGTACTTTCAAGCTGCATGTCTATTAACTCAAATGCTGTTGGTGCAGATAATATTTGTCCCAAATTTTTCAAAATCCTACTGCCGTCGCTACTGCCATTTGTCACACATATTATTAATACAATAATTACCACTAGTTGCTTCCCATCAAATTGGAAAAAGGCGAAAGTTATACCTGTTCCGAAAACAAGTACAGAATACAGACCTATTGCTATCTTGCCATTCATGTCTAAAATATTCGAAAGAGTTGTCCATAGCCAGATAACATGTTTTGTGAGTGAACACAGACTACTTAGTGACCAACAGTCTGGCTTTCGCAGTAATCATGGTTGTATCACTGCCTTAGTAGATGTTGCAGAGGACATACGTGAATCAATTGATGAACTGAAAACTGTCTTTTTGGTACTTTTGGATCATTCGAAAGCTTTCGACACAGTTGATCACAAGCTTCTCTGTTACAAATTAAAAAACAAGTTTATGTTCTCCAACACAGCCACAAATTTGATATCAACCTACCTTTCAAATAGATCGCAATTTGTGCAAAATGGTAACACTAAGTCCAGTGTATTACAACTTAGTAGAGGTGTGCCTCAGGGTTCCATCATTGGACCTCTGCTGTTTTCACTATATATTAATGATCTGCCAAACCAACTTCATCAATGTAAATTGAGAATGTATGCTGACGATGTTCAGATTTATATACCGTGTTATTCAACAGAAATTGAACATTGCGTCCTTACATTGAACGCTGAACTTCAGCGTATTTACTGTTGGGCTACTGCTAACGGACTCAGTATTAATCCTAATAAATCCAAATACCTGGTTATTCAAAAGCGATCCACAAATGATTTCATACCGGATATTTATCTTAATAACAGTTGTTTGGAAAGGGTAGACTCAGCAAAAAATCTTGGTATCTTTTTTAATAAAAATCTCACCTGGTCAAGCCACATTAATTACGCTTGTGGTCGCACGTATTCGATGCTTCGAACACTATGGCCAACACAATATTTTACAACCATCAGAATTAGAATGTTACTTGTCAAAACTTATGTTATGCCAATTCTAATGTATGGATGTGAACTATTTAGTAGTTGTGACTCCACTAGCTTGAGAAAACTTAGAACAGTATATAAAAGCATTATTCGATATGTATATGGCCTGGATAGATTTGCCTCTACATCAACATTCACAGTAAAATTATATGGCATTCAGTTTGATGACATCTTAAAAACAAGGGTTCTTATATTCTTGCATAAGATCATATATACGCAGACACCACTTCACCTCTATAATCGATTACGTTTCTCGAGGTCTGATCGCGGAAAAAGGCTTATATTGTTTAGACACCATTGTTTAAATTCAGAATGGCAATTTTTTATCAACGCAGTCCGTCTTTGGAATTCTCTCCCTCATACTTTACAATTAGTTAGTAACGCACAGAGATTTAAGAAGGCATTATTTGAATTTTTATCAAGATAATTTTATTATTTAACATGTTTTTTTGTATCACCATATTTAATATAAGTTTTTTAATTTCCTTCTTTCCTACTTTTTTTTGAACATTTTATATTTCATTGTGAACACTTTATATTTTATTATCCATGTAATTATAGTGTTTTGTTACTAAGCATTCTATACTGTAATAAGAGATTGTAAGTCTTGTGTGTAGAATTGACTGAAATAAATAGATAAATAAATAAATAAATAAATAAAATAATGGATGGCTGCATTAAGAATTACATAAATACGGATTTCTAAAATCTGTTATCCTTTGGTTGTTAAGAAGGCTGGCCCCAATTTTTGCTCCTAAGGTCGACAAGGTCTTGCATCATAAAACGAACGCGGCTACAGATTTTGGTTTTCTTTTTTTCCGGATCTTTGGCCTCCTTGACAATGGATTGTATTTTGCTAAATATCTTATTCATTCTGAGTTTAAAATCATTAATCTCCAGAAAATTGCCAACGGTAGTCAATAGCTTGCACATGTACTCAAGTTTTTCTTCATTTCCATGTTTTAGTAATGACTCCACGCACAGGAAAATGCGGTTAGCAGAAAACGAACCCAGTTTAAACATTTCACCAATAAAACGAACCGTGCCCCAAGCACGGCGACGAAATTGGAATTCTTGGCACTCCAAATCGGCTTTCAGTTGAACTCTTTCCTGATGATCTGTAGACTCATTCAATTTCTTCATAATTTGCTGCAGTTTGCGTTCTTTTGCATCTGCGTTATTTACGTTTGATTCGAATTCTGTTTGTAGTCTCTTAATCAGCAAATTGTTAAAGATTTTTTTGTTTTCAGCTTTAATTTGATCAGACAGGACTTGGCAGAATTTGGCATATGTGGGGGCAAAATTGGGTTCGCTTACGGTTTTTTCAAATATTAGAAGCATAACTTTTTGCATCTTTTCTGGCGTATTTATGTTGATATTGGTAATTTCTTTAAGTAAAATGTCAAAATTGTCTAATGTCAGCTTATTAAGAATACCACGAATCTTCTTTAAAACATGTTCTATATCATGATTGTCGCTTTTAGCGGCAGCAGTGGGGGGCAATGAGCTCTTGCCAGAAGTTTTTGATGCAAATTTGGGCTGCCAAGCATTTTTGGATTCGGATAGCTTAATTTGCTCATTTAATGACAAGTTTATGTATATCATTTTTTTCTGTGGTTGTGTGTCAAGCGTGGAAGCATTATTCCCTACAGAGCCCAAATTCATGTGATGTTTTTGGTGCTTTCTACCTCTCGCTAGTTGACATTGATGTGGGCTAATTAAAAATAGCTGTGCAATGGGACTGCCCTTTTCATAAGGCACAGATGGAGTTTTGCGTGATTCTGGTGATTTTGAAAGAGCCTTCAGCTCTTCCGAAGTGTATCGTATCGGAATTCGTTTACGATCAACTTTTTTCGACTGCTCTGTATTAAAAATTTTCGGCCTCATGTTTTCATGGTTACATTGTGTTGAAGGGATTGATTGGGGGCATACGATTGGTATTGCATGTTTTCGTTGTTTTGTGTATATATTTGTGTTAGAATTATGTTCAGTATCGTGAATAGTAACTGGTGACAGAGCTGGCGCTGCTGGTAGTACACAACTCATTTGGGCATAGCCTTGTGGAGATTGTGGTTGCACTATTCCAGCAGCCATTAAGATAGGGCCTGGTTGTGGCATACAATATGTTGGCGGTACGTATGTCGGGGCGTATGTGTAACCGTTAAAGGGTATAGCATAGTTCGGCGATACAATATATGGCATCAACAGGGGCTGATTATATGTGGGCGTTGGAGCAGCATGTACAAAATAATAAACACTGCTGGTGCACGTATTAGCTGGTGCAGTGCTTCCAAAGGGATAAATATAAGTAGTAGGTCCTTGATATTGCATTATTAGTCTGGAGTTTGCTTGATTCTTCTTGAATTGGAAATAAAGCGATTGATTACTCGTTTCTCTTTCAAATCTCTCGATATATTGAGTTTGTTTATTTTGATGTCTTTATATTTATTTAGTTTTTGAGTATATAGAACTTCAAGGCCTACCGAGATTTTCTGTAGTTTTTTTTTTTTGAAAACCTCATCAAATAATTTACACACATCAAGTTTGGAGCGTCAAGTCTTGAGATTTTATAAAAATGAGTCTGTTGCATGTTGCTGCTTTGTCGCGAGTTTCATTGTGTATTCTTCTGCTGATGCAAATAATTGCAGTTCTTATAAAGTACCTATATTCGTTTTTTTGCTTTATCCCAACGAAAGGACTGAATTTTTAAATATTGTGTAAATTCAAAACGCTTTGTATTCTATTTATTTTTATGCTAAACCAATACTCAGTGCATGAGCGCACACATTCGTTGTATTGTACCGGAAAAAGTGCTTTGGCGAGCGGAAAGAGAAACTTTTGTCTAAACAAAAAATAATGATGTGAGGAAATTTGTTCAAAAGTTAATATATGTATGGTGTCTGCAGGATATGTTACAATTATGAATTGTGGAAGCAAATCTTCTAGTATAAGCTATATTTACAAGCTCACAGATAATTTTATGCAGTGAATTTGATACCGTTTCGAAAGGAGGAAAAGTCTGTAGACTAACAAACCATTTATGTATCTCAGGTCAGTTTTTGTCTAAAATCTCGAAAATAAATGGTGCAATAACAAACTTTAGTTTAGAGAATCCGCAAAGAACCAGCTAATTATTGTGCAAGAGTACGATATATTCGCCCAGTCCCTTTCTAAAGCCGTTTTTGTTTAAAATCTTACGTTTACTAATCTCTAAATTTTGCCATAAATCTCGTACCCGGGCTGTCCGCCCCTTGCAAAAAATTGCTCTTACGGCTCTGAAAGCAATCGTATTTTTCCATGGCAGAATCGATATCATTCAGACTTTTTCATTTAATAAAAACTAATAGGTACAAGCCCTAATTTATTACATATATTCCGCTTTTCTAGACCACTTCGGAATCCTCAACAATTATTTCCAAAATTAAACTACTGCGCATATAAAAAGTTCTTTCTAGTTAGGTGTGCAGACTGTATGATGAATCATCTATTGACCTGACCTAAGAGGGTTTGATCACTTTAATTCTTAAGTCATCAATCTCTGATTTTATTATACATACATATGTATCTTATGCACGATATTGTTCTCATGGGTTAGACTTTGTTCGCATATTAAATGCACTATTTGCATTTCTTCCCAGAACGAAGGAGTGAAAATTGTCTATTGCATACTATAGTGAAACGTAGGCGACATCTGAGCCACCGAATATGTTCGACTTGGACTCATCCACGAATATAACCGTCTTTTAAAGGGCAGAGGAAACATGTTATTTGGCAAAATACATACATATGTATTTTATGTTATGTTGAGAAATGGTTTCTTGCCCACATAATTATGTTGGTGCAAGCCACGACGAATTGCTTCGACTCAACATTGCTGAGCCAGTTCGGAGACCAATTTTATAGAATTTGATTTTTTCTCTTCTCTGAACTAATCGGTTTTATCGATATTCGTGAATGAAGCATTAAAAGACTTTTATTTTTGACATTTGATGCGTGTGCAAAATAAAACTGGTTTCGGCGTCTCATGCGTGCCAACAAAAAAAAAAAAAAAAAATAAAGATTTCGCTTCAGCAATCTGATCTCTGTTTGCTTTAATTTTTTGGAGTCATTGCAATTGGAAAAATCGTGATTAACGAATTTTGCTACCCACTACAAAGAAAAAAAGGTATGTGCATACATGTAACACACACACACACACAGCTACCAACGCACAGTGGGGCCAAACGCAAAAAAAGGGTAATAAATCTGTATCTTTGAAACAAGCGAGCTGATTATATAACAATGTATGAAGGAACTATAGAGGAGGACTTAGGCTTTAAAAGTAATTAAATTTGAGCCACCCTGTTGTATCACACGTTGACCTACTGGGTGTCAAAGTTGACTACCTCGGGTATGAAAAAGTTTGTTCGATTCATAACTTTTGTAAATATGGTCCGATTTTTGAAAATTTACAGTTTGCAAAAAGAAAATTAATAGATTAACAAAACGAATTTTAGTTTTGGTTGATATCGTAAATAGTTTAAAAGATATTTGGTTTTGACTTTGTTTCTTATTTTGCAAATATCGCCAGTAATGGCACAGCCAAAGGCCTAAAAATCGTTTTAAACTATTTCTTAGATATATTTCAATATTACACAAAAGAAAATTTTTAGTTGTGAAACGAGATCAATGTCAAGTCTGAAAAATTAGTGAAAAATGGCAAAATTTTTACAAAAATGGAGCTTAATTGTTTGACGTTTTTGTTTTTTAAAAAAAAATGTTTAATCAAAACAAAAGTTTTTAAAAATTGTCAAAGTATAGGCTTTGAAATTTACTGTATTTCTAATTTTAAACTGAAAAAAGAATGCACGCTACACCCAGCAATGGACGAATTCGGACAATTTTTCAAAAAAATTCTGAATTGATTGGTAAAAAACAAAAATCGCCCATCGAATTTTTTAAAAACTTTTTAAAATTATATTAGATATATTTAAAAGATTTAATCTGGCTTTTTATTGTTACCCGCCCGGTGAAAACTGTGAGCAGGAGAGCAGATTTATTAAAAATAGTCGAATTCTTGGGAGCATTTTATCTACCTGCTTGAAAATTATACTCAATTTAATTTTTATCTATTAATATTTCTGTTATTTATTAGAAAACACCATCATCTTTTATTGGTGAAAGGGGTTGGAAGATAAATTTAGTAAAAATTTTTTATGCATTTTCGAATCCGAAAAAATATATGAAAGGAGTACAAAAAGAGATTTTTTTTAGGTTTTTTCAGTGAAATCCCACATTTTTTTTTTTTACAAAATTATCAAAACTCATGCAAAGTATAAAAAAAAACACTTATTTATCCAACAGTATATAAAACATACATATATATTTTTAACTTAACATACTGAGCAAAACGACCACAAAACGCACACCTCGGATGACATTTAGCAAACATGCACTATTTTTCACATTATTTGCTACCCCCATAACATACTCAATACATACTGTATCTTCAATTTTATGAACTATAGTGCTTATTCGTATTAAGAAATGAATCTGTATTAAAATATAGCAGGCAGAAAATTTGATTACACAATACAACAATGTGCTCACTCTCCTTTTTATCGACCTGTCTACATGTTTTCTGTGGTCCGATATTACCCTGCATGTATACATTTCCGTGTTATTGTAAGAAAATCTGTGTGTTTTTTTAGTTTGTTTCTGTAATTATCCCACTGCAAATCATATCGATGTTATGTTTTGTAAGTCAATTTATCGAGAACATACGCAGTAAATGTTGAAAAACCCGCATTGGAATAATTTATTCAAAAAGTTTTATTGTTATTGTACCAAGGGCTATAATATGCAGAAATTCTTTCTTATTTGTTAATAATATATTGTTCAAGAGTTACTTATATAAAAGTTTGAGCTAACAATTCTCTACAAAATGATCTGAAATGGCAAAAGTCATTAATTTCCGTTGACTCAGAATCTTCCTTTTCTATTTCATAGCTAATACTGGGTAACCACTTTGTTCTTATGGAGCATATTACTGGATCCGATGATATTAGCAAATATTTCACCAGATCCATATTTTGGACAATTTTTGAGCTTATACGTGTGTTGAAGAGTCTAATTTTTTTAACATCTCTGTTTCTAGCTTCTTGGGACTCTTCTGTTAATTCGCCTAAGCCCAGCATACTACATATTTTCTATTATTTCTTTCACATGTGACAATACTCTATGCAAAGTTGGTGTCATTGTTTTCCTGGGATATATGTAAGTTGTTAAAGAAGTCTTCAGTTTTAGAAGCAAACTCTTTGAATGATGGGAACACGGTAACACAATCGTCTTCGAAAATCTAGATATCACATCTTCAATTAATGGTGTTGATATAAATATAGTGAAGCGTTTCAAAATAATTTTGGCAAAGATCAACAACAAAATGCAAATAAATGTGAATAAGTTCAAAAAGTTTGCTTCTTTAACAACTTATATCCCCGGAAAACAATGACACCAACTTTGCATAGAGTATTGTGACATGGGAAAGAAATAATAGAAAATAGTATGCTGGGCTTTGGCAACTCAGAAGATAAAAATCGTGGAAATATGTTGAAGCGAATTGGGATGCGCACACCTGTAATGGATTCGCCTTGGTACAAAAGGATCATTAGATCCAGTCGAGTTTTTGTTTACAATCTGTTTTTCTGATGGGATTTCTCCAAATAGGACCTACCATTTTTAATAAAAATAAATTTTTTGGAACGAAGTTCCTTAACGCGGCTTGCTGCTGGTAGTGGAAATTAGTAGAAATCGTCACGAAAGCGTGTGACCTGTTTATATGTATTGGTGTTCTATCGAAAAGCAATTGTGTATGATTGGCGGTGTCTCCACTGACAGCAGCGGAGACACCTACCAATAAATATTAATTAGTTGAAAAACGCTCCAAAAATTTAAAGAATCATAAAATTTAAAAATTTCAAAAACAACACAAAATAAAACATACAGATTTCACCTTGTATTACATTCAAAGAACGGGGGTCCCCCGACCGCATTTCTTTTTTTTATATATTTTTGCTATACATTGCTTGGTGCTTTGTATCTACATATTTCAGTGTTTTATTTATTAATTTTATAAGGCATGAATAATATTACTCCTACAATTATTAAGGTTGCTATGTATATATCCGGGTACTATGTTTTTTATGTTTTGAGTGTTTCCTTCACTTACGATATTTTCTTGTATTTCCACCTTGCTTTGTGGTTTACCCATTTCAGATTTCTGGTTGTTTTAAATACATACATATATAAATTGTGTATTTCTTATTGTATTAGTTTTTACAAATTTTAACATTTTTTATTTGTTGTTGAATTCTTAATCGGCGTTCATTCGTGTCGCCAGTATTTCTCCTCTAGGTACTCCTGCTTAAGGTAGTGCTCCCACCTTTTGAGTATTGCATTTATTTATTCATTCATCTGTTATAATAGGGCCCAACAGGGCAGGATCGCCATGTAGAGTGTATATCCTGTTCATATAATTTTTTCCTAAAACCCTTTTGTTTATTTTATACAGCTGCAGGGGTAACAGCTAAATTTTATGGGTTCAAAAGAACTGCCAGAATGCTTGAGGCTCGAAAATTAAAACAAGGCACGTATGCGGCCCGATTATGTAAATTGTTCAAGTCTCGTTTTATATGTTTAAATTTAATGCTTATATACTACTTATGAAATAAATTCTTACCTTTCTAACTTATTTGTTTTTAGTTACAATTTGTTTAACACATGTTACATGTACATGTAACATTGACAACAAAATTCCCCAAGAAATTTTGTAAATGATGAAATGTACACGGCAGAATTCTTCTGACATGAAGTTCCATGTAAATAAAACAATTTTGTTTTTGTAATAATACTTTTTCAATAAGAACAGCTGCATACATTTAGGATGACATTTTTAAGCAGAGCATAAGAAAGATGCCATACTTTGTGAGAAATGTCTTAAGCCCATTTAACTAGTGTTGGCATTGCCGAGTAATGAAGAAGGTGCCGTAGAAGAGGTATTTTTAAAAGAAATTGGGTAAAACTTTTTTTAAACCTGAATATCATATATATTTGGAACACTATCCAATTTGTAGCAATCAGAAGCACCATTTATTTAATATAAATAATTAATGTTTTTTTTTTTTTTTTTTTAAGCAATACGTGCTAAGGATGGGGAATCTTCAAAAGATATTGGTGGCCCGGGCCATCCAATATGCACGATTCGCACAGCAAGACTTATTATTTGGCTTGCCAAGCGCCTACGTACTAAACCCCACCCTTGATTGAAACTTCTTCAACCAAGCTTCTTCAAGTGTGAAAGTTAACGCAAGATAATATTTTAGTTGGCTCAATGTCGTCTCAAAGTGTGAAATAGCCCAATGTTGCGAAATTACAACCGCAGAACCATGATACAACTAACTAATTGTATCATGCGCAGAACACTACTTATACAACTAGACAACTCTGCAATATAAAAACGTCTACTTCATGATACAATTAACATGGTATCATGGTCTACTTGTGGTGCAGATGAACGTGAGTTTGTGTCCTTTTCTCTAAATTTATTGTTGTATAAAAATTCCTACAAAATTGTTTTAAATCAATAAGGTAAGCGCATCTTAAATAATTTTCAGAAATTGTATGTGTATATCATAAGCTTCTTTTCAATATAGAAAACAATTTTATGGCATATGCGTACATGTGTATGTATTCTGAAAAATTTGTATTTTAATGGCTGGCTGCATTAAGAATTACATAAATACGGATTTCTAAAATCTGTTATCCTTTGGTTGTTAAGAAGGCTGGCCCCAATTTTTGCTCCTAAGGTCGACAAGGTCTTGCATCATAAAACGAACGCGGCTACAGATTTTGGTTTTCTTTTTTTCCGGATCTTTGGCCTCCTTGACAATGGATTGTATTTTGCTAAATATCTTATTCATTCTGAGTTTAAAATCATTAATCTCCAGAAAATTGCCAACGGTAGTCAATAGCTTGCACATGTACTCAAGTTTTTCTTCATTTCCATGTTTTAGTAATGACTCCACGCACAGGAAAATGCGGTTAGCAGAAAACGAACCCAGTTTAAACATTTCACCAATAAAACGAACCGTGCCCCAAGCACGGCGACGAAATTGGAATTCTTGGCACTCCAAATCGGCTTTCAGTTGAACTCTTTCCTGATGATCTGTAGACTCATTCAATTTCTTCATAATTTGCTGCAGTTTGCGTTCTTTTGCATCTGCGTTATTTACGTTTGATTCGAATTCTGTTTGTAGTCTCTTAATCAGCAAATTGTTAAAGATTTTTTTGTTTTCAGCTTTAATTTGATCAGACAGGACTTGGCAGAATTTGGCATATGTGGGGGCAAAATTGGGTTCGCTTACGGTTTTTTCAAATATTAGAAGCATAACTTTTTGCATCTTTTCTGGCGTATTTATGTTGATATTGGTAATTTCTTTAAGTAAAATGTCAAAATTGTCTAATGTCAGCTTATTAAGAATACCACGAATCTTCTTTAAAACATGTTCTATATCATGATTGTCGCTTTTAGCGGCAGCAGTGGGGGGCAATGAGCTCTTGCCAGAAGTTTTTGATGCAAATTTGGGCTGCCAAGCATTTTTGGATTCGGATAGCTTAATTTGCTCATTTAATGACAAGTTTATGTATATCATTTTTTTCTGTGGTTGTGTGTCAAGCGTGGAAGCATTATTCCCTACAGAGCCCAAATTCATGTGATGTTTTTGGTGCTTTCTACCTCTCGCTAGTTGACATTGATGTGGGCTAATTAAAAATAGCTGTGCAATGGGACTGCCCTTTTCATAAGGCACAGATGGAGTTTTGCGTGATTCTGGTGATTTTGAAAGAGCCTTCAGCTCTTCCGAAGTGTATCGTATCGGAATTCGTTTACGATCAACTTTTTTCGACTGCTCTGTATTAAAAATTTTCGGCCTCATGTTTTCATGGTTACATTGTGTTGAAGGGATTGATTGGGGGCATACGATTGGTATTGCATGTTTTCGTTGTTTTGTGTATATATTTGTGTTAGAATTATGTTCAGTATCGTGAATAGTAACTGGTGACAGAGCTGGCGCTGCTGGTAGTACACAACTCATTTGGGCATAGCCTTGTGGAGATTGTGGTTGCACTATTCCAGCAGCCATTAAGATAGGGCCTGGTTGTGGCATACAATATGTTGGCGGTACGTATGTCGGGGCGTATGTGTAACCGTTAAAGGGTATAGCATAGTTCGGCGATACAATATATGGCATCAACAGGGGCTGATTATATGTGGGCGTTGGAGCAGCATGTACAAAATAATAAACACTGCTGGTGCACGTATTAGCTGGTGCAGTGCTTCCAAAGGGATAAATATAAGTAGTAGGTCCTTGATATTGCATTATTAGTCTGGAGTTTGCTTGATTCTTCTTGAATTGGAAATAAAGCGATTGATTGCTCGTTTCTCTTTCAAATCTCTCGATATATTGAGTTTGTTTATTTTGATGTCATTATATTTATTTAGTTTTTGAGTATATAGAACTTCAAGGCCTACCGAGATTTTCTGTAGTTTTTTTTTTTTTTTTTTTGAAAACCTCATCAAATAATTTACACACATCAAGTTTGGAGCGTCAAGTCTTGAGATTTTATAAAAATGAGTCTGTTGCATCTTGCTGCTTTGTCGCGAGTTTCATTGTGTATTCTTCTGCTGATGCAAATAATTGCAGTTCTTATAAAGTACCTATATTCGTTTTTTTGCTTTATCCCAACGGAAGGACTGAATTTTTAAATATTGTGTAAATTCAAAACGCTTTGTATTCTATTTATTTTTATGCTAAACCAATACTCAGTGCATGAGCGCACACATTCGTTGTATTGTACCGGAAAAAGTGCTTTGGCGAGCGGAAAGTGAAACTTTTGTCTAAACAAAACATAATGATGTGAGGAAATTTGTTCAAAAGTTAATATATGTATGGTGTCTGCAGGATATGTTACAATTATGAATTGTGGAAGCAAATCTTCTAGTATAAGCTATATTTACAAGCTCACAGATAATGTTATGCAGTGAATTTGATACCGTTTCGAAAGGAGGAAAAGTCTGTAGACTAACAAACCATTTATGTATCTCAGGTCAGTTTTTCTCTAAAATCTCGAAAATAAATGGTGCAATAACAAACTTTAGTTTAGAGAATCCGCAAAGAACCAGCTAATTATTGTGCAAGAGTACGATATATTCGCCCAGTCCCTTTCTAAAGCCGTTTTTGTTTAAAATCTTACGTTTACTAATCTCTAAATTTTGCCATAAATCTCGTACCCGGGCTGTCCGCCCCTTGCAAAAAATTGCTCTTACGGCTCTGAAAGCAATCGTATTTTTCCATGGCAGAATCGATATCATTCAGACTTTTTCATTTAATAAAAACTAATAGGTACAAGCCCTAATTTATTACATATGTTCCGCTTTTCTAGACCACTTCGGAATCCTCAACAATTATTTCCAAAATTAAACTACTGCGCATATAAAAAGTTCTTTCTAGTTAGGTGTGCAGACTGTATGATGAATCATCTATTGACCTGACCTAAGAGGGTTTGATCACTTTAATTCTTAAGTCATCAATCTCTGATTTTATTATACATACATATGTATCTTATGCACGATATTGTTCTCATGGGTTAGACTTTGTTCGCATATTAAATGCACTATTTGCATTTCTTCCCAGAACGAAGGAGTGAAAATTGTCTATTGCATACTATAGTGAAACGTAGGCGACATCTGAGCCACCGAATATGTTCGACTTGGACTCATCCACGAATATAACCGTCTTTTAAAGGGCAGAGGAAACATGTTATTTGGCAAAATACATACATATGTATTTTATGTTATGTTGAGAAATGGTTTCTTGCCCACATAATTATGTTGGTGCAAGCCACGACGAATTGCTTCGACTCAACATTGCTGAGCCAGTTCGGAGACCAATTTTATAGAATTTGATTTTTTCTCTTCTCTGAACTAATCGGTTTTATCGATATTCGTGAATGAAGCATTAAAAGACTTTTATTTTTGACATTTGATGCGTGTGCAAAATAAAACTGGTTTCGGCGTCTCATGCGTGCCAACAAAAAAAAAAAAAAAAATAAAGATTTCGCTTCAGCAATCTGATCTCTGTTTGCTTTAATTTTTTGGAGTCATTGCAATTGGAAAAATCGTGATTAACGAATTTTGCTACCCACTACAAAGAAAAAAAGGTATGTGCATACATGTAACACACACACACACACAGCTACCAACGCACAGTGGGGCCAAACGCAAAAAAAGGGTAATAAATCTGTATCTTTGAAACAAGCGAGCTGATTATATAACAATGTATGAAGGAACTATAGAGGAGGACTTAGGCTTTAAAAGTAATTAAATTTGAGCCACCCTGTTGTATCACACGTTGACCTACTGGGTGTCAAAGTTGACTACCTCGGGTATGAAAAAGTTTGTTCGATTCATAACTTTTGTAAATATGGTCCGATTTTTGAAAATTTACAGTTTGCAAAAAGAAAATTAATAGATTAACAAAACGAATTTTAGTTTTGGTTGATATCGTAAATAGTTTAAAAGATATTTGGTTTTGACTTTGTTTCTTATTTTGCAAATATCGCCAGTAATGGCACAGCCAAAGGCCTAAAAATCGTTTTAAACTATTTCTTAGATATATTTCAATATTACACAAAAGAAAATTTTTAGTTGTGAAACGAGATCAATGTCAAGTCTGAAAAATTAGTGAAAAATGGCAAAATTTTTACAAAAATGGAGCTTAATTGTTTGACGTTTTTGTTTTTTAAAAAAAAATGTTTAATCAAAACAAAAGTTTTTAAAAATTGTCAAAGTATAGGCTTTGAAATTTACTGTATTTCTAATTTTAAACTGAAAAAAGAATGCACGCTACACCCAGCAATGGACGAATTCGGACAATTTTTCAAAAAAATTCTGAATTGATTGGTAAAAAACAAAAATCGCCCATCGAATTTTTTAAAAACTTTTTAAAATTATATTAGATATATTTAAAAGATTTAATCTGGCTTTTTATTGTTACCCGCCCGGTGAAAACTGTGAGCAGGAGAGCAGATTTATTAAAAATAGTCGAATTCTTGGGAGCATTTTATCTACCTGCTTGAAAATTATACTCAATTTAATTTTTATCTATTAATATTTCTGTTATTTATTAGAAAACACCATCATCTTTTATTGGTGAAAGGGGTTGGAAGATAAATTTAGTAAAAATTTTTTATGCATTTTCGAATCCGAAAAAATATATGAAAGGAGTACAAAAAGAGATTTTTTTTAGGTTTTTTCAGTGAAATCCCACATTTTTTTTTTACAAAATTATCAAAACTCATGCAAAGTATAAAAAAAAAAAACACTTATTTATCCAACAGTATATAAAACATACATATATATTTTTTTTAACTTAACATACTGAGCAAAACGACCACAAAACGCACACCTCGGATGACATTTAGCAAACATGCACTATTTTTCACATTATTTGCTACCCCCATAACATACTCAATACATACTGTATCTTCAATTTTATGAACTATAGTGCTTATTTGTATTAAGAAATGAATCTGTGTTAAAATATAGCAGGCAGAAAATTTGATTACACAATACAACAATGTGCTCACTCTCCTTTTTATCGACCTGTCTACATGTTTTCTGTGGTCCGATATTACCCTGCATGTATACATTTCCGTGTTATTGTAATCCAGAAACCTGTGAAAATTTTAGCTCTTTAGCTCTTACCGTTTCGGAGAATGGACGCTGTGACGGACGGACGTACTTGTCTCGGTAATAGGGTTCCGTTTCACTCTGATGAGTACGGAACCCTAAAAAGAAATATCATGAAAAAAAAAATATTTTATATGTGTTTTATTTACGTTTACTTTTGAAACCGCAAAATGCATAACCCGTTATTAGTATAAACATTTGTCAACAAAATTTTTATTAACAACATTATTCAATATTTCGCTAGCAGTTTGTTAGCATCTTCAGGATAATATTATTTAAAAAAATAATATTGTTAATAAAAGTTTTTATATAAAAATGATCTGAAGCTGTATAAATTAGTTTTTTCAATATTTAAGAGGATCAAAT
This sequence comes from Sturmia bella, assembly GCA_963662145.1. Taxonomy (NCBI): domain Eukaryota; kingdom Metazoa; phylum Arthropoda; class Insecta; order Diptera; family Tachinidae; genus Sturmia; species Sturmia bella. The sequence goes on from OY759172.1 coordinate 43,280,078, forward strand.
AAGAATTAAAAATTGTAAACAAAAAATAAATGAATAAAAACGAAAATAAGAACGTTTCGACGTAGCCTTGCCGCTTTTGTTTGGGCACGGCATTTCAGCGTTAAATTCAAGCGGAAGAAACCTTTCTTGTTGAGGTATATCTGTTACTTGCTTTGTGGTACCCAAAGTCTATTCAATAATCTAGATGCAACTCAATACATACACATTGAAAAAGTCGCCAAGCGGTCAGAAAATTGTAGAATAAAAAACGAAATATATACATAAAACTTGACTTGTTGCATAGATTTTGTATTAGCTAGCAGACATTGGTGGACCTTTATGGTATGGAAGCGATTATAATTATGTATGGCTATATATGTACGTAATATTTATGTAATAAAAAAATAATAGTATCAATGCTATAGTTTAATTTTTGGGAATAAATCTTGTTTCTATTTCTAGCCCCAGAGCATAAAACTATCTGCATTCAAAGAACGTGGAATAATCAAATTGCTAAAAAGATTTATCATCAATGCGAAAACAACTCTGTTTTTGATAAAAACGGGGATGTTTCACATCTTTCGAGTAATAATGAAGAATCAGTGTTGCCACAAAGTGCCTTTGCTGAGAGATTGGGGATGGATAACATTTGTCGCCAAGGTTTGACAAATGAACAAAGATTTCAGAATTTACTTGAACAACAGCTAAATATTGAAAGTGATAGGCCACGACAGTATGGCCGGCGAGCCGAACGTTTTTCGACAACTGCCGCACATTTAAGAGCTACAACACCAAATTTCACAAGTATTAATTATGAAAATCTGAGACCAATCAGCGCTACCGTATCAAATATCATACCGGAAGTTTGTTGCAATCATGACATTCTATGCACAGGCTCAGATGGTAGCACAACAAGAACTTCACGTAATACAACACCAGATTCGATTGAATCCAGCATAGATTCAGGCGAATCCTTACCAATATCGCAAGCTTCAAACACAGACAATAATAGTATGACCGATAATCAGACTACGCAACCAGGGGAAGCTGAAACTGTTTCCCCATCTCTGAAACATGGATTTAATTCATATTGGCCTCATGATTACAGCCGCGCATTTGCTTTAGTTTCGTGCACACTTGGATTGTTCAACACATGCAGATTTGCTAATCTTACTATTACTTATGGCGGTAATTTTTTGATTCAGTTCTGCATACTTTCGATTATTTTTGGAATACCTTTTTTATGGCTGCAAATGAGCTTAGGAGCGAAAATCAAAGCCGGGGCTATTTCAATGTGGAAAATAAGTCCCATATGTATTGGAATAGGAATATCGATAACTTTAGTACAATACATTATCACAATTTATTCGACGATTGCAGTGGTGTGGCTCCTTAAATTCATTCAGGATATCGTGATTTACAAATCATCCTACGTTTGGTCCGAATCTATACATGCTGTGAGGAACCGGGAATCGTCTTATGCTAACTTCAATATAACACAAAATATTCCCCACTATTTCAACATTAACGTGTTGCAAAGAACGAAATTACTGAAAACTAATGTTGAGAATGGTGACTTTGCTGTGAACAATCGAGTAAGTGCTGTATATGTTGCCACTTAAATTATACTTTAAACGTCAATTCCTCATTTTAGAATAAGGTTAATGAATTGCGATCGAATTGGCTGAGTAGAGTTTTGTAACTGGGCATGCCAGACGTACTTTTTAGCAGTGCTCGTATTTTTTTCAATATTTCTTCTTCTTTCTGCATAACCCTTAAAGTGCGCTTATTTACAAAATTAAAATATTGTTCATATAACGCTACATGCAATAGAAAAGAGTTTAACTCAAAACTGTAAGTTATTTAAAGCAACCTGTGACAGGATTTATCACACTTTATCAATCATTACCAAGATTGATAAAGTATGGTAAATCCTGTCACAGTTTGCTTTAAATAACTTGCAGTTTTGAGTTAAACTCTTTTCTATTGCATGTATGTAGCGTTATAAGAACAATATTTTATTTTTGTAAATAAGAGCACTTTAAGGGTTATGCAGAAAGAAGAAATATTGTATAGAAGGTTGCAAAGAAAAGTAGAAGTATTGCAAAACGAAAAAAGAAATGTTTGCTGTATTAAAGGTTTGTTTGAATATTTCTGATTCTCATTCTGTTCATGAGAATTATGGAATAAGTAGTTGAGTTTCAAACAAACTTTTAAGAATTTTTCAAGTCTACTGATGAGTTGATTAGCACCAACGAAATGTCGTCGGCATATAGACAGCTGAAAAATACAGCAAATATTTTTTGAAAAAGGTTCATTTTTGGACCTGCATTAATACAATTTATTATTAATTGTTTTGAAATTCTGAAAATATATTACATTGTTTGAATTTAACGTAGGAATTTTAAACAAATTGCAATTTGGATTGTGTGTTTTATTCAAAATCCCGTGGGAGTCGCTGGGACTTGCAGCTGGTGTGCTTTATTTATAGTATCTATAAAATAGTTTAATCTATTCTCTTTGAATTGTTTTTTGAAAAATTTCGAAAGACTTTTTTTTTATTTAAAAATAAAGAATTTAATACCATTGTATTTAATTTTGTGAGCATTTTGAAAAAAAAGATTTCGAATGATCACTTTACTGAGGTGGTAACGCTGGTTCAAAAAGAAACTACACGTACACGAATGTTTACATGGTTTTTTTTTAATTTTGCCCTTAAGAAGATGATAGAAACTATGATGTATGAACCCATCAGCAATGTCGGTGATATGATGCATCATATGACCGAGACTGTGCTTACTGGGAGTTAGCTCACCAGTTCCCAATTTTAGCGAAAAGTGTTTCTTGTGTGAGAAATTGGGTAAATGAGAACGCTCATGAGAGAGTAATATGTATGTGTTTCTACCTTTCTACCTTATTTTTTCTTTGTGCCAAAGCAGATCAACTGCAGGTGGTCACAATTTAATTCGCTTTAACATTTTCTCTCGAGTTGTCATACGTTTTGTTGTTGTTTGCTACCAACTTTGACAACTCTGACAAGAGGCAAATCGTCGAAAAATCTTAAAGCGAATTGGGGTGCAGGCATCTGCAATGTATTCGCCTTGCTTTGTGCAAAATGGCAAAACTGTCAAATGTCCTAACCAGATGTCTAACATTTATGAACACTAGTGTAGTGGTTGGTCTAAAATCTTCTAAGTTTTTACTGGTTTTGTTTCTTAACAAAGGTAGAATCTCAATAAAATGTAGAACAAATAATTAGGGCATTTTCATATCGATAGTAAAAAAGAATTGTTTATAATAATACATAGTTATTTAGAAATCAAAACGTACTATAGCCGGAGTTTTTTATGTACATATGTAGTTTGTCGACAAATTCTTTTAAAACATGTAAGAGTCGACCTCCCGCATTGGCCTGGGAGGTTGTCGCTTTAATCACCCCAAAAGGTTCCACTCTCTCCCTGGGAAAGTACACATAAAACAAAGAAGAGACTCGTACAAACCACAAGGAAAGTAAAACCATAACACTAAAGACACTAACTAACACTCAAACACAATAGCTAACAAATCCCATTTCCCCATTTTTGCCTTGCCGCCAGCAGTCTTTCCCTACACAATCAGCACTACTGACCCTCATATCGGATGTATATAAATCGACTTCAAAACACTCTGTGTTTTGCCTTTAGTGGAGTTATTTGAAAATAAACCTTATTAATTGTTTTCTGTCTTTTTCAGCCGTCTATGTGCCGCCTCAATTTCGTTGATCCTACTCAACTCGTCAGTAGACTCGAAAAAATTTAAAGGAATGTTCTAACGTGTTGCGAAGCGATAAAATTGTTGTCTTCTGCCTTAAAGGTTGGTTTGAACATTTGTGATTCTCATTTGTGTTCATCGGAATATTGGGATGTGTAAGTAAGGTTTCAAAAATTCTTTTAAGCTTTTCGAGTCTACTGGTGATTTGGGCAGCATCAACGAAATGTCGACGGTATATACATATGTATGTATGTATAGCTGTACAAGACAGAAAACAACTAATAAGTTATATATTTCGAGTGTTACATTAAATAAAATAGTAGGACTAGAGCGGAGCGCATAGCTCTTCTCGTGGTGAGAATTCACACGGTTAAAAATGACTGGAAAGTATTAAAAAAATGAACTAGTCCATTATTAACTATTCTCTAGCATACATATAATATATACATACATTAAATTGAATATTATAAAATGTTAACTTAATTACTTTAAAATGTTTTATCATTTTGTATTGAAACAGATTGCATTTTACTTGGCTTTTGTTTGGGCAGCAGTATTTTTGATACTGTGCAAAGGACTTAGATCATTTGGAAAGTGTATTTTGCTACTCGGAGCCCTGCCAATTGTCTTCCTAGCGGCGACTGCAGTCAAGCTGTTATGTGTCGTTGATATTGTTAAACTTCAGGTATGTGAACTTTAAGTACTGTGTGTACATATTGGTCAAGGCGAATCCATTACAGGTGCCCGCATCCCAATTTGCCTCAACATTTTTCCACGATTTTTATCTTCTGAGTTGTCAAAGCTGATAGCAAACGACCACAAAATGTGTGACAACTCGAAAGAAAATGCTGAAGCATATTGAATTGCAACCACCTGCAGTTGATCCGCCTTGATATTGGTGGAGTTGCGATTCGTCTTGCGGAATATTCTCCTACTTTATCCGGCGAACTTTAATGCACATGTTCGTATTCGCGATTATCAAAAATTGATATTCGCTACACACAAATACATACATATAGACGTATGTATGTGTAACATGTAAAATAAACTGTTTTTGAGTTAATATTCGAAAATTTATTGTCATTTAATTATGCAAAAATTTCGTGAAAACATCTTGTATCCTCCGCTCATGAGAGAAGAATAAAATTTTCTTTTGCCATTATGATGTAGATAAAATAAAAATTTTAAATTCCTCTTCTGCAAAACAAGCTTTTTTGATTTAATATGCCATTGGTGCAAGGAAACTTTGATACGAGTATTTAGTGTAAAACCTTCTTGCTATGTCAAATTCTAAATTCGCCTTGATAGCTTGGGCGCGTCTTGTCATCAGGCTGGGGAGGTATTTGAAATAGAAACAATTGGTGTAGGTTGGGCGTACGTTTGACTTGTCTCTCACACTGAGACAAGTTAGTGTGATAGGGGAAAAACTTCGTTATGAGGCTAGCAAATGCGGACCCGTGTAAGGGTGACAAATGTAGTATGCCCGATCTCCAATAATTTTTTCTCCCCAATATTTGTTTATAAACGTACCACGCCTCCTTAGAGCGCTCTCATACAAAAATATAAAAAACGTTTAAACGAGTCGCCTCGAAAAAGATTTTTTTTGATATGTCGTAGTTGAACGTTTTTCCTCATGCCAAAAGCTATCGAGTGCAGGATCGAACGACCCTAATATACGTGAATGTTTTTTATTTAATATTGCATTTGGCATATACATACATATATATGCGTTTATGAAGAGGTAGTATTGGGCAAAATGTTTCATTTGAGTGAATCGTTCGTTCTCTTTCAGAAAGTTAATGTGAATTAATTCATTCTTTTAGTTCATCATTCATTCATTCAGAATGTTACACATAATTCAGAGTGAAGGAAAGAGAAAATGTTTCATTCATACCAGGGTTTTGCTTCTTAAAACCAACAAATGCTGTAATATGCACTTACAAAATCTAATTATTTTGTATTTTTAATTTAAAAAAAATAAAAAGTAATTATTTGAGAAACAGGCTCCAGGTGGGCTTACCCAACCACAAGCAATAATTATTTATATACATAAATAGCGCAACGTCAAACTTGAAACATTAAAAATAATATGAATATTTTTAAAAGTGAGAGTTAATAAACATAAAATTATTTTCATTAAATAAAATGAAATCATCAAGATTAAATTCAAAATGTTGTTGTGTGATGCAAGCAAAAAGAAAGTAAAAAGAAAGGTATAGAGAACAAATTCATTCATCCAATTGAAGGAATCATTCGTTTGAATTAATTCATTCATGAATGAATGACACAAACCTGTGAGGATGCATTCGCTTGAATTTGGCGAATGAGAATTTCAAAAAATAATTGAATATTCACCAAGTCGAATACGAAAACTCACAACATCGCTATAACAGGTAATGCTCTTGGCTTACGTTTTGTTGCATGTGTGTTGAGAGTGTTTTCAGTTCCAAATAATTTTGTTGTAGCTGCTTACATATGTTGAAACAGAATTATTAAATTTAAGATTTTAAAACATTTCTACATATGTACGTATTTTTCAACAAAATTGTTAATTTTACATTTTGATGCACGTTTAATTTTGTGCTTAAACTTGAACAGTTCTTCAACATTTTCTGTAGAATTTGAAATGAACTCCGGTATTAATCATGATTTCTTGCACTTTATAGGAAACATTTGAGTTAAGTTCTAAAATGTTAATTTGTTGCGTAGTGTAACCAGTAACAACTTTTCTTTTTTGCTATACTTACATAATTTCTCTTTCAGGACGTGTTTGGCTCTTCTGAATTCGACGACTTTCTGGTGAGTTCGAAAACATGGGCAGCAGCAGCACAAGAAACTTTTCTTACCTGGGGTCTTTTTGGTGCATCAGTTATAGCGGTATCAAGTAGAGCACATGAAAAGTGTCCTAAATTAGCGCTTCGGAAAGATGCCATATTGGTTGCTCTGGTTACACTTCTCGGACTATGTTTATCTGCTATAGTTGGCCTTTGCACAATTCAAATCTTAAATGATCGCAACTACGTATATGTTCCCGGTTCTTATGGTAATTTGTTTTTGCTTCTAAAAATTGTATGATGTTTTTGATTTTTTATAAAAACCTAAACGAAACTCTTACGCACGCACTATTGTAGTGTGGAATCATCAACAATACCAAAAGACACTTACAGTCCAACCTAAATTAGTGCGTTTAGCTTATTGTTGCTGTCAAAACCATGCATTTTGTTTGAAGATGGGTGGCTTAGACAGTAAAAATACGCTTGACGCGCTAATTTAGGTTGGTCTCTTAAACATAGTCTAGCTCAAGGTAACTCGATGCCTCGAAGATTTCTGCCAACAAAATACATGAAGTGTTTGTTGGTGTTGTATTTGTTGTAGTTATGCGACAACCTGATATCGAGGTACCTTGGTCTAGCTTTGAGTTTAAGGTTTTGGCTGGTAGAAAAGAGAAATTAGTATATCAAGACATTTAATTGACAAAAAATAAATAAATAGAAAATATAGATGGTAATAATAATGGAAATTTAGAATTTCCGTCTAAGGAAATCGGATAGTTTCCCATAAAAGTATTCATCCTCCCATTCAGGTTCAGGCATTCGCAGAAGAGATGTAACACCGGTTCCATCTTCCCGTTGTTGCAAGCCAGACACACCGACACCTTCCATAAAAAATAAATTTATAATCAGACGCCTCCAACTTTTTTTTTTGGTAGGTCGTATTTTTTGATAACAAAAGTTATCAAAAAATCTTTGGCACAATAACACTGTGCTTGAATTTGAGACTTTTTCTTTCCGATAGACGGGGCACCCAGTGACTAAACCAACCTAATTCGGGTGCGCTAAATTCAGTGGTGCTAGTCGTTTTTTTAGGTTAGCTCAAGGCGAATCAAGTACAGGTGGTCGCAATTCAATTCGCTTCAACATTTTCTCTCGAGACGTCACAAGTTTTGTTGTCGTTTTCTATCGGCTTTGACAACTCAGAAGATAAATACGTGGAAAAATGCTAAAGCGAATTGGTATGCGGGCACCTGTAATGGATTCGCCTTGGGTTAGCTCTTGTTTTTGAGATATACCGTTATTTTAAAAATACATACATATATTCCCTGAACTCAAAACCGGTTTAAACCATTGAAAAAAAAATATATACATATATAAAAACCGAAATTTGACAACAAAATTGCCTTTCAACAACTGTAAAAATCTTTTTGATCAGCTGAGTAGTTCAGAAAATACAGGATGGCGCAAAAATAACCTTCCGATGTTGTTTTTTGGCTGTAATTAAAAAAAAATGAAAAACTTTGATTCTTAAGGACTATTTTTATTTGGTCTTTTAATTTTTTTTACATCAAGTCGAAAATATGATGTCATATAAATGGCCGCCGCTACAGTTGATTGTCATTTTAGCCCTTTTTATAGCATTTTCCATCACATTCGCCAAAACTTCCGGCGATAGTTTCTCACATTCTTGACGGAGATTGCCTTTAAGAGTTGCAAGAGTCTGAGGCTTGTTGACGTAAACCCGTGACTTCTAAAAGCAACACAAAAAGAAGTCTGCAGCGGCCAAATCAGGCGATCTTGCTGGCCAGTGCAAATCGCCAAAACAGGAGATTAGGCGCCCGGGAAATGCATCCTTCAGCATATCGGTTGTGGCACGTGCAGTGTGTGCCGTGGCACCATCCGGTTGGAACATCAAGTTGTTGCAAAAAGAACCCGTTGATAATTGCTCTGTAGCGCTCACCATTCACAGTAACCGTTTGGCCGGCGACGTCTTCGAAGAAAAAAGGTCCGATGACTCCTCCAGCGAAAACAGCACACCATACAGTGACTTTGAGCGGGTGTAATGGCTCTTCGTGGGTTACACGCGGATTTTCAATGCCCCAGAAGCGTGAATTTTGCTTATTTACGTACCCGCTAAGATGGAAATGGGACTCATCCCTCATCCAAAGTCACCGACCGATTATTGGTCAAATAAATAGTCACCAATATTCCACGTTCGGGAGCAGTGTAGTGTAACATTGTTTATTAACGTGTATTTCGCATGTGTTTACTACACAAGTGTCAAAACAGAACAACTGACATTAGGTACCAATCGCAAAATTTATAGCATTTTCTGATAGGAGGATTACTTTTGCGCCACCTTGTACAATGGAAAAAAATCGATGAAAAAAATTAAATTTTATGCAAAAGTTTGAAATTTGTTGTTTTTTAAAACAGCATAAAAAATCTAAAAATAATGTTATGCTGATGAATTTTCATACACTCATAACAAAAAAAAACCATAAATGACTAAAATCGGTGCACAACTTTGGAATTTATTCACAAAAACTCAAAAGTTGCAATTTGAACCGGTCACCAGATGAAGCCTTAAAATTTGTATAAAATAAATTTTTTTTATCAAAATGAAGCAATTTCAACTGACGGAAGTAAAAAGCAACTTACATGTCGATACCCAAAATGCAAAATTCTGTAACTAACAATTTATATAGATCAAAAATATATATCTCAAAAACAAGAGCTAACAAAAAAAAAAAAAAAACGGTTAGCACCACTGAATTCAGCTCACCCGAATTAGGTTTAGTCACTAGGTGCCCCTTCTGTTGGTTTTTTCAACTAGCACAGTGTAACCATTGCTAAATCGAAAAAGATAATGTACAAGTTACACAAGACATGCTCATTCATATTGTTCACCTGAGTAAACACTGTAATGCATTTTCCATCCCTGTGTTATTTCATTATCTAATGACCCAACTGTTTTGACATTTTTGGCAATCCTGCTTGATATAAAATAGAATAAAGAATGAATACAACGTACATATAAAGAAGTTAATAATAATTCAAGCATTTAATTGTAAAATCTGTTATTAATTTCAAATTGAAATTATATACATATTTATAATATAACTTTAAATGAATTTATTTATTTATTTTTCTATTAGCCTTATAATTAAAATTAAAAGCTAACATTTTTAGTCAATGGCAACTTAGGCCTTCAGCACAAAATTGTGTTTTAAGGAATTATTTGTATAAACTAAATACTTACCCGCCTAGCAAATATTGTTCCTGTATAAGTAACGGGTTATCCATTTCGTGGTTTCAAAACTATAGGACTGGAATTCGACATCTGTCAAACTAAGTTCCAAAACCAAATTTTCTCTTCTCAGTTGAAAGTCTGACATTGACGAAAATGGATCGCTTAACATTCACACAACGCATAAAAAATGATCAAAACATTCTACAAAAATGGTGATTCTGCCACAGCCACATATCGTGCTTTACGATGAGATATTATGGTTTACATAGGTGTCCAACTACGCAAGCAATTGGCAAAATGGTGAAGAACTTTGAAGAGACTGGAGCGGTTACAAATATTGTAAGGCCTGTGCATCATCGTTTCACTTGTTCCGCTGAAAATATCGCTGCTGTACAACAAAAAAGTTGCTAGAAAAGTGTTGCGGTTGAATAAAATATTTCGCAAGTTTTCTCAACATAAACAGAATACTACTACAGCGACATTATTTCACAAATACATATTTCGCTTGATTTGTTTTTGTATGGACTTTTGACAGCATTTCGTACGAAACGGCGAACAGAGAACTTAACTTGAGAGAAAAAACTAAAATTCTACAAAAAACCTCAATGTTTTCTGTCTTTTTCAGCCGTCTGTCTATATGCCGCCCACATTTCGTTGATGCTAATCAACTCATCAGTAGACTCGAAAAATTCTTAAAAGAAAAGTCGGCGGCATATGTATATGTAGACAGACGGCTGTAAAAGACCGAAAACATTAAGGTCTATTTTTAGACCTAAAATAATAGATTTCAATTGGCTCTTAAAGCAAATGAATAAGTTAATTTTTGACTATTCTACAATAACAATATTTAAAATTAAAACAAAACTTAAAGTGGATTCTGCGAGGGTTGCCTTTTATGTTTCGGGACTTTGTTTTTTAATCATCGAAAATCACTTTATTGTTTTTCAAAATATTACCCATAAAGATCTTTTGTATGCGTTTCAACCACTTTTCGAAGTCAAATCACTTTTGCCACTCTGCTCGAGATATCTCCAAAACATGCATTTTGAACGCAGCAACCGCTTCTTCAGGAATCGAAAAATGTTGACCTCTCAGTTGGTTTCTTACGCACGAGAATACACAGGAATCATTCGCTGCCAAGTCAGTACTATACGGCGGATGACTCATCAAATTGATGTTTTGGGTGCTCAAAAATGCAGTTGTTTGAACCGATGTGTGCGAACTCGCGTTGTCGTGGTGAAGGTTTGGTTTTCCTGATTTCTTGGAAGACAATTGGCAAACAAATCGTTCTGTACCCCTCAGAATCGACTGTTCTGCATTAATCTAGAAGTATGGTTGCGACATATCCAGTTTGTTCGAAAAAACAAGCGACCATTTGCTTGGAAGTGCTCATCCGTGCAAATACACGATGACATCATCTGTCAAGATGTCATAAACGTGTTGCAGAGCACCACGATTGTATTTTTTGAGCATTTCTTTCGACCAATCGACACGAGCCTTTTTTTTTTTTGAGCTACTGACAAATTGTGTGGGATGCACAACGCGAAATGTTTATGCAATATTGAATGTATGTATGCTGGTCCCACTAATGCCTAATGCTAGGAACGCAACTGGGACGAACGACGAATTTTTCGCCGAATCAAAAATATTCGCCGTCAAAAATAAAACACATTGGTGTATATGAAAATGCACACACTCACAGCGTCGGTCGAAATTCGTTTCGTATTTCTTACGCCGGCGAACGACGAACAAATCAGTACCATGTGGCCATTTTGGTTTTAGTTTTCAAGTGTTTTAGTAAAAACAGTTAATTTTTACTTTAATAGTTTTTATTTTAAGTGTTAAGCTTTGACTTTTTGCATTTAAAATAAAAAACCAATAAATTAGATTATAAAACATGTTTGTAGTGTTTAATTTTTTGTTTTTGGTAATGCTCAATTTTTTTAGCAACCAATTTTTTTAATATGGTCACCCCATCAGCTGTTCAACTATAATAAGATAAAATTAAAAAACTTAGAAAATGGATACAAGTGAAATTATAATTGAAAATGTTAAACTTCATGAATGTTTATATAATCTGGGATCATGCATTATTTTTACAAAATTTGAAATTCTTTGATTCATTTGATTTTTTTTTACCTTTGAAGAAACAATAAACAACTTTATCAATTATAACAGATGTTTTTCTTTTTCGTCGTTATTGTGCTTCATACGACGAATTTACACAGCGAATTTTAACCGGCGTATTCGTCGTGTTGGGTGAAATTCGTCATTGGTCCCAGTTGTGTTCCTAGCATAAGGTTGTCTCAATCTCACGATAGGGCGATCATGTAATATCAGTTCGCGAACAGCATCAGTGGTTGATTTTCGGAACAACAACTAATTTTGTGCGACCTTCGCGAAATAAATTCGTCTTGGAGTGAGCTATGACCACGATTGAACACATCATACCAATTGATAAACACTGGTCCTTGATGGAGTTTCATCGCAAAAAATTGAATTAAGTTCACGCATCCACTGTTGCTGAGTTAATCCACGTCGAAAGAAAATAATCGCACGAAAATGTTTTGAAAGATTTAATTCGTTGTAAACAATGCAAAAAGCGCTCGTATGTCGGAGTACGTATAACCTCCGCAACGTTCAACTTTACGACAGAGCATGATACAACTAACAAGGTAGCCTTTTCGCTACAATAAGAACAACTTCAATAAAAATAACATGCATTTTGTTTTTGTACAACTTATGCAAACTGTCAAAAAGTCGCCGCTTCTACATTTACAGAAGAGAGATGCACTGAGCTTACGCGGATTAGCTATCTCGTTTTGGCTGCCTTTCATCTCTACAATCTCTTGACAACCTAAAGTAGTCAGATGATTAACGGTTTAGCTGACGAGGCTACCTTGTTAATTGTATCATGCGACAGAGCTGTCAGTTGATAGATCGTAGCGTTAGGGTTGCCAAATCGAAACATAAAAGGCAATTTTCGTATTTAATCACATGTATGTGTCTGTACTCGTTTTAATATTGCAATAGATATGTTGCAGTGAAAAAATTAATTTTATTTATTTTAGTACAGGTTTTAATTCTGTTTGTTTGTTTGTTTTTTTTTTTGCAGAAGCACCAGAGAAATACGCCGCAATATTTTCCTTGAAGTCCTTAAGCGGAGGTAATCCTTTGTCCTATCCAACAAAATTTATACCACATTACTCCACTGTGGTTGGGGAAGTTTTCAGGCGTCACACGGATACGACAAATATAAGTGGCTATCAGGTACTGCGTTTCATCACTGAAATATTGCCAGCCGCAATAACTGTGACTATGGGGGAAGTTTCTTGGATTTGGTCGTTAATTATCTTCATAGCATTTTTCCTTTTTGGCTTGGCACAATTATGTGTCCTCTGGAAACCCATATCATGTGCCTTGGGCAACTCGTCGAGTGCAGTTTTGATGAGTTGCGTTACCGGTTTGTTGCTGGGAACTCCGTTTGTTACCGAAATCGGGATTTCATTGCTTTATTACATGGATCTTTTATTTGGAGGTGCTTGGTTTATTCCAGTTTTATGGTGTGCACAAATTTTTGGCATTTTTCTCATCCGTGGTCGGCCATATAATGGTGATGATCTTGTAAATGATTTACAAATGTCCGGTTCTATGTCAGCATTCTTAGCGTTGTCTTGGAATATATTGCTTCCTATTGGTCTGATAACTTTGGCAATAATTGAATATAAAATTTCACAGTCCAGCCAGTTTTACTATTGGCGTGGCAAATCCTATTTCAGCTACTGGTCAAGAAAAACAGCTGCCTTAACGCAGATTGGATTGCTCATTTTTGTACCGGTTTCGGCAATAGTACAAATGTACCGATATTTAACTTCAGGACCTCCAGACATTTTGGACGTAAGTATACACATACATACATATACTATTATACACACCCTGCAGATAATATTGGAGTACGTTGTCCATTGCAGCTAAATTTAAATTACACTAATTACAGCATTTTCCGAAGTAGTTTGGTCGTGTGCTATTTTAATTTCAGACAAAATTTTAATGGCAACACGGGTTCACAAAATTATAATTCGGCAACACTGATACTAAACGCTTTTCGGCGTATTCATAAAAATAATAAATTCAGCCGAGTACGAGACCACCGTGCGAGTGGCTCAACCCATTGCACTTAGCAGGCAAAGAGTGCCCCTTTGTTTTTGTTTTTAGTACTTGTTGTTGTTGCAGCAACTGGATATGTGCCAGTGAAAACTGTAGGCCTATATCTGTTACTAAACGCCTCCACGTGCAATAATTATTTCCGAACATAAACAATAACATCAAAAATATGTTCATGTTCAGTCTCATGTTTACGTATCGTGTGTTACGACATAAACAAAAAATATTCACTGTGGGTGGTTGCACGAAATTCTACGTTTTTCTAGGTTTTTTTCTTTTTAGGGTTCCGTACTCATCAGAGTGAAACGGAACTCTATTACCGAAACAAGTACGTCCGTCCGTCCGTCCGTCCGTCACAGCGTCCATTCACCGAAACGGTAAGAGCTAGAAAGCTGAAATTTGCACAGGATGTTGTTGTACCTTGCCGCAACAACAACAAATACTGAAAACAACAACAAGTCGAAAACTACCAGGTGTCCCCATACAACGAAAAGTTGCAATTAGCTATAACTCTCGAACCGTGAAAGATAGAAAGCTGAAATTTGCATAGTGTATGTATTTATAGATGTTTTACAACAGCAAATGCTAAAGACAACAACAAGTTGAAAACTACCAGGTGTCCCTATACAACGTAAAGTAAAAATTGGCCGTAACTCCCAAACTGTAAGAGACAGAGAGATCGTTGCTTTATGTTATGTGAGCGCCAATCAGTCTTTCCAAACAAAAGTCTCACTGATCAAAGTCTAAGGGGGTTTTGGCAAATTGTAGAGAAAAAAAACGACCCGAATAATTCGCCAGTTGACCGGAACATGGTCAAGAGCGGCAGAATGTGAATATTCTATGCATCCGAGGAATGATATGTACCATCAAGCCCTAGTGGTTTGAATGAGAATGGTAAGATACCCAGTGATTCTGCTGGCACATCACGACGGTTCAGACTTTTACATACTTAGAATTTGACTGTTCTTTAATCAAAAGAACAGGCTTACAGAGTCCCTAGAACCACGTATATTGATTCGCAGAAACTAATCTATGAAACACTACTGCTCACTCTTAAAATTTATTAAGAGATCTTGAAATTTACTTGTCGCTATTTTTTTGTTTTTAATTAATTAAATAACTGCTCCAACTCAACTGCAGCGATTTTGGTCTTATATCCGTATTAGTTGTACATCTATTAGCAGTCTAACTCACTAACAATGTACCTGCTCCAATCTATTCTTGCAGAGAATCCAAATGCTGTACAGACCGTTGGACGAAGACGAGATATCGCAAGCAAATTTGCGGTCTAATAGAAATGCATATTCTTCAAACAACGACAATTGTTCGGTTGATAGATTTCAAAATGACGCCCCTCCGAAATATACTCCACCACCTTCATATTCCACAGCAACAGGTGCTAAATTAGCAAAAGTTTTACGCCAGAGCATAAGACGAAGTGTCAGACGGTGAGTTCATATTCCTTGGGCTACATCAAATTAATGATTTTCTATTCTTTTAGTATTTTAGGGGAATCTGAGCCATTGAGACCGGTACTGTCGCTGCCAAACGAAACTTGCTCCGATCAGATGTCCTGTCCATCAACCAGCAATTTAGTGGAAACAGCAGAGGAAACATCCATAGATATTGGTCAGTCTTTGGAATTTGATAGCAGACCTGTTAATTTAATTTATGGTCGAAGTCACTCCTTGGGTCGCAAACAAGTTTTAAACAAAAATCGAATTAAAGAAACGAGTGTACATCCGCTGTCAGGACGCCCAGACTATATCAATTCAAGTTATCGCAGAAAATCGTTACGTAAATTTCATAACCGCCCTTTTACCGCTGAGGATGTCAAAACGATTCTCAGATCGTCTACACTAGGAAGAAGAAGGGCAGCTCATTTGCAATCTGAGACCAACTTTCGTTCAATTGAGAATTTGGTACAAAACGCTGAACTTCCGAATTTAAGTCCAGCAATTGCTGATGAGCATGAGAATATAAGCAGCGATTACTTGGCATCAGACATTTAATACATTTTAAGATCGCCCACATTGGTGGTTGCTCGAGGAAAAGTGCTGGTGAAGTGAATGTTTACGTGCAAAACAATAACGAAATGTTAAAGAGTTTATATATTGCTGGTCTCATAACTCAAATTGTTTTCAATCTTGGATTTTTTGTATATTTCAATATTCATATAATCTTTCAATCAATCAAATTATGCACGAAACCGAAAAAAAAAGCGATTTAAGGCATTTCTACATGAGACCAACGGTATCAACATATTTTTTATGTTTTTTTACAAAATTTTCCGTTGGCTGACTGGGGAGAATGGTACATACGAGTATGTATACACCCGTTGTCACTTTTCGCCTTAATGTCATAATTGAGGTGTATGAAAAACAAACCTTTATTTGAGTTTTGTGTTTGTTTGCGTTGTAAAATTTTACTTCTTCGGCGCATTTTTCAAGATATCCACCATAGATTTATAAGTATGTATGTATGTGCATATCAGAGCTGTAAGAGAATGATTCGTTTTTGAATGAATCCTCATACCAATTAGACAATGTAACTTTTATCAGAATTAAAAAAAACCACCAGTTTTTTCTCTGTTCTGCCGCATCGTCGTTGCTCTGCATTAACGATTGTGTGCACAATTTCGATTTTTTTTCTTTTTGTTGCAGTTCTTTGAACCTTTGTTGAAGATATGTACATCTGACCACAAAACCATTTGGTGATAGATTCATTGGTTTGAAAGTTAACAAGTGTATATATGAGTAATCCATAGTACTTGGGGGTTACACGATCAAGTTTTGCCTTTCAAGTTTTAATACATTCACACTTTTTTACTAATACACTCACAATTTTGAAAATTGATGCAAACTTGATGACAATTTTTGTTTTCCATAGAGAGCATCAAGTTACAATCAAGAAAACAGCTGACAACAAGTTTTTTCGTTCTGTCTGCAAATATTTTTTGTTTTGTTGTGAGTAGTCGCCTTTTAACAACTAAAGGAACACACTGTAATCCTTATACCAGTTTTTTTAATCAAATAAAATTATTATAACGTTGGTAGAATTACCTGTCCGTTTTCCTGAAGGAACATATACTATAAAAGGTGAGCTCATCATCCATTCTAAAACCAAAGAAATTAACCCCATTTTTCTTTTGGTTCCCTTAACCCCTAAATAATTATTATCGCTTTCGAGTGACTATAATTATTCATCCACCTAAAGATTGGCATTATTTTCCTACCATAAAAGCTGCTACTCAAAAGGTGGAGTTAATAATAGTTCAAACTATTTCATGGTTGTTGCAATTAAAAGTGATAAAAATTAAAAAGATTCAAGCTTAAAAATAGAAATAAAAATGTTTACGTGCAAAACCTACAAATTTGTTACTTTTATTTTTACATTGATTTCCATTAAAGTTATTAATTTTAAAAAGAGATATTTGTATATTACGATTATATTTAAATAGTTTAAAAAAATATTGATTTAGAATCTGAATTAGTTTCTGGGTTTAATGTAGAATATAGAAGAGGAGGTTTGGCTTTAATTTTTTTTTTTTGCAGAATATGCAAGAAGCTATTTTTAATTTTCTTCTTGACGGCATCTTGAAAACGAATTGTCATGAAATTGCGTGCAGCCTACGTCACAGCTATCAATTTTATTGAATTTTGACAAGCAGTATGTGAAAAAACTTGGTCGTGTAACTGCAGTGTTAGAGATGTGCGCGTGAGTAGTTTTTGGCTCACATCACGCACGCTCATGATCAGAATAATTTTCCTCACACACGCTCACGAGCAACAGTTTTCCAATCACGCATTTTTACGCAAGAAATGTTTAAGAAGTAACACCAGAATTTTGTTATTAACTTTTTCGTCTTTATTCCCTCAATGCGGTCTTAAGACCGACTTCTTAAAACTTCCTAATTCTATATTTTATCATAAATTTCTGTTTATTCAATTGTGGCAACTTTTTATTTATTATTGCCTCGTAAAATCGATGACTTCGAGTGTTTTTACGAAAACATCAAGTCATCAATGTGTAGCATAATATGATTTAATTCTTTTAAACCATAACAAATGAAAGATTTAATTATTTCAAATGCATTTATTAATCAGGCAAAACAATATCAGGTATCACTAAAAATCTTATCAACAAAGGCCGGCAAGCACATGTGAATTATTTAAAAACAATGCCGCCTTTGCACCTCTTGAAGTGACCATGAAATGTTTATGACTCGCGTGTGTGTGTGTCACACTTAAGCCCGTCGTGAGAAAATTTATACATGGATTAAATAACAGTTTTGTTTATTCCCACAAAATTAGAAATAGTCACTGCCCTTATTTAATGCAGTTATGCATTTAATAATTTGCCGTAATAACGGCACTTGCAATGCTATGCACATTTGGGGCAAACTAAAACATTCACCACTGTGGGAACAAATAAATATTTTTAAGGAAAATCAAATTTCATCAAGAATTTCCAACAACACTTCCACAGCGCCAATGCATTCACGTTTATAAAAGTAGTCTAGGATATTCTCATAAGTAGTATATAAGCTGAACTAATTTTAAGTTAAAATCAATCTTAATTCAAAAGCAATTGACAGAGCACTTGTTGCTTGATTGCTGAAATAAAGATTCAATTTTTTAAATAATACAAAACAAAATTTAATTTTTTAATTATTTTACATCATGGCGATCCTGCCAGATTCTTTATAAGGAAGATAAAGCATACTCTGCTTATCCTTATATTGAAAAAAAGGACAATAGGATCCAACAGATAGAGCTCAAGCTTAGTTGGATCTCTATTTATAACTTTTTCATTACTAAAATAAATAGAACCCCTCCTAATAAAAAAAAATCATTCATGGAAGAAAGCTTGGAGGAAATTCTGAAAAACCTTGAAGAGGCAGAAGCCAGATGGAAGGCAATTTTAGAAGAAGGTGCAGACAAAGCAACTAAACCATCCATCCTTTCCGTAGGACCGAAGCCGAGAAAAATAAAAAGGACATCAATAAATGAAGAACCAAAATACCCCATTTTTCCACTGCCAAACACGCAAAAAAGAAGAGGTGGAAGAAAAAATATTCTAAAGGTGCAACTCCGTGCACTACAACATCACAAAACATATGCCACAGGAGAAGAACTGGCTAAAGTTCTACAGCAAATATCTAAAGTAAAAGAAGAAATTAAAGAAATCAACAAGACAAACAAAAGAAAACAAACACAAGAAAATACAATGATTACTAATTAAATAATTTACCTTTTTTTTTTACTTTTTTTACTGATTAAATACAAAAATTTGTAATTATTTAATTCAAACTAAAAAAAAAAAAAAAAAAAATTTTTTTTGGTCCTTGCTTCGCAATGAATAGAAATAGAGGCAGAGTTAGGGCAAAGAATCCAATTAAACCAGTTAGTACACCCCCAGAACGTTCAATAGAAGAACAAGTAGAATGGTTAGCAAGTTATTGGAAACTAATAGGACTAGAGGGAACTCCCACTAAAGAAAACATCATAAATAGAACTCGTATGGAAGAGGAAACGATAGCCGCAATAAGATGGTCTGAAAGAATTGAAAAAGAAAAACAATTAAATAAAAACTAAAATGGGAAAAACTGAATCAAAAATAGAAAATCCAAACGCCAATGTGGTGAATAAAGTAGTAATAATAGACCACAGTAAAGAATTAAACTCGTTATGGGTGCTGACACTAATTTTAGTGATAATAGCAGCAATAAACTTATCCCTCAAAATATACATATCGTTAAGAAAGAAATATGCTAGTAGAGCAAATGACTTAGATAAAGTTTAATTTGTTCCTGATGGATTGGAAAGACATTATTCAAAAAGCTAGAAACATTAAAGAAAATTTTGAGCGTTCATACAAATGTTTAAATCATGATAGACCAATAAAAAATGAAACAATAAAATATCATCTACAAAATCTATTACAATATTTGGAAGAAATAAGAATTTTATTTAACGTTAATTACAAAAGGCTAACAACAGCTCACCAAAGAGCTGCTGATGCATTTTTTCTCGATCTAACCTTTCGCTTAACAAAAATAGCAACCAAAAAAGGCATAGATATTGAACTACCAAATACAATACATGAACACGTCAACATCGAAATCTATACAGAAAACAATATGAGTCAAACGGTGGTCGAATTTTTAAATACAGCTTCAAAGCTGATTCCAGAATTTGACGGCAAGTCAGAAAACCTTCCGTCATTTCTTGATTCTTTAAACCTGGTAAATTCAATACAGGGAACTCATGAGTCAGTTGCAGTTTCATTAATAAAAACAAAGTTAAAAGGCACTGCAAGAAATTTAATAAGTAGTGAAAAAACAATAAACGAAATAGTTAATAAACTAAAAACTGCAGTTAAAGGAGAATCTGTAGAAGTTCTCACTGCAAAAATTATGAATATTAAACAAAATAATAAAACGGCTAACGCTTATTGTAGTGAAATTGAAAATTTAACTAAATCCCTTGAAAATGCTTACATTTCGGATGGATTGCCATGCGAATTAGCCACAAAATATTCGACACAAGTAGCTGTAAAAGCACTCACCAAAAACTGTACCATTGATAAAGTAAAACTTATCATGGAAGCAGGACAATTTAATAGCATGAATGATGCTATAAGCAAATTTGTCAACAGCTGCACAGAAGCAACTGGACAACAAAACGCTATACTATATTACAGGCAAAGACAAAATAACCGGAATAATAATAATTTCCGTAGAAATTTTACAAGTTTCCGTGGAAGAAATAATTACACGCGAAATAATAGCAATAATAACTACAGGTACAATAACAATACCAACAATAATAATAATAATTACAGACATAGACCAAATAATAGCCGTAGAAATGGAAATTATGTCAGAGCAACAGAATCAAACGAATTTGATTCGGAAAACCCAAACGTTCCCCTAAGCCAAATTCAATAAATAACAAAGTATACAATCTTAACCTCAACTTGTGCTTCTGCGTACAACTTCACATAAATAAAATTAACATACCAATAACATTACTAATAGATACAGGAGCAGACATTTCACTAATAAAATCAGCACACTTTAACATAAAACAGATAAATACTAACAGAACAACAACACTAAGCGGAATAGGTCAAGGTAAAATAAAATCAATTGGAAGCATATTTTTCGATTTAAAATACAAAAACCTTTTAATACCACATAATTTCCAGGTAGTAGAAAATAATTTTCCAATACCATGCGATGGAATCATCGGCATGGACTTTATCAAAAAATATAATTGCATATTAGACTTCAATAATGATTTTGATTACCTCGTCCTAAGACCTTCAAATATTAAACAACCAATAGAAATACCAATTTCTAACAACGGTGATGAAATAATTTTACCTCCAAGAACAGAAGTAATTCGTCAGGTTAAATTGTTTTCATCAGAAATTGAATTACTAATACCCAACCAAGAAATAGAACCCGGTATTTTTATTGCAAATACATTAGTTACAACTAATAAAGCTTTCATTCGTATCTTAAATACCAACAACTCTATTACTAAAATTAACCAAACTAAAATAAAAACCGAAAGCATCTTAAATTATGAAATTTTTAAACAAAGTTCTATAAAAAATACAGACAGAAAAGCAAAAGTTATAAAAATGTTGAAACAAAATTTCCCAAAACAATTTGAGCACAATTTAACACAGCTTTGTGGCTCATATTACGATATTTTCGGTTTAGAAACAGAATCAATAACTACTAATAATTTCTATGAACAAAAGTTGAGAATAAAAGATAAACAACCAGTATACATTAAAAATTACAGAATCCCATATTCACATAAAGAAGAAATAGATAAGCATGTGGAAAAATTAATCAAAGATAAAATAGTAGAACCATCATGTTCTGAATACAACAGCCCAATTTTATTAGTACCAAAGAAAGCATTACCTAATTCAGATAATACAAGATGGAGACTTGTAATAGATTATAGACAAATAAATAAGAAACTAGTGGCTGATAAATTCCCATTACCCAGAATAGATGACATTTTAGACCAATTGGGAAGAGCAAAATATTTTTCATGTTTAGATCTTATGTCAGGATTTCATCAAATCCCTCTAGACAAAAATTCAAGAGACTTAACTTCATTTTCAACAAACAATGGCTCTTATAGATTTACCAGATTACCATATGGTCTAAAAATAGCACCAAATTCATTCCAAAGAATGATGACACTTGCTTTCAGTGGATTAACGCCAAATCAAGCTTTTCTATACATGGACGATCTAGTTGTACTAGGATGCTCTGAGAAACATATGCTGTCAAACCTAAAAAATGTTTTTGAATTATGCCGCAAATACAACCTTAAATTACATCCCGAAAAATGTTCATTCTTCATGAAAGAAGTTACTTATCTTGGTCATAAATGTACAGATAAAGGAATATTACCAGATGATAGCAAATACTCAATAATAGAAAATTATCCAACACCAACAGATGCAGATAGTGCAAAAAGATTTATCGCATTTTGTAATTACTATCGAAGATTTATAAAAAATTTTTCTGAATATTCCAGACACCTGTCAAGACTAACCAAGAAAAACGTAAAATTCGAATGGACAAAAGATTGTGATTTTGCGTTTAAATATTTGAAAAAAGCATTAATGAGCCCCACCTTACTACAATATCCAGATTTCACAAAAGAATTTTGCATAACAACGGATGCAAGTAAATTTGCTTGTGGAGCAGTATTATCACAAGAATATGATGGCAAACATTTACCCATTGCATACGCCTCAAAAACATTCACTAAAGGCGAAAGCAACAAGTCAACAATTGAACAGGAACTAACTGCCATACATTGGGCCATAACACATTTCAGACCATACATATATGGAAAACATTTCCTTGTCCGCACTGACCACAGACCACTATCTTATCTATTTTCAATGAAAAACCCAAGCTCAAAATTAACAAGAATGAGACTTGATCTGGAAGAATACAATTTTACAGTTGAGTATCTTAGGGGAAAAGAAAACTATGTTGCCGATGCACTTTCAAGAATAAGCATAAATGACCTAAAAGACATGAATACCAAAATTTGTTCTATACTTAGAGTCACGACTAGATCGATGACCGATGAAAAAACAAAAATAAATAATAATATAAATAATCAGCATAATAATATTAAGAAAAATAATGAGCCCAGTATATATGTACCACTAAACAACACTGACGTCAGAAAATATTATAAACTTAAGATTTCCCCCGGAAGATGTTACATCAAACGAGGAAAATCTATAGTAACATATATACAAATTAATGATTTGTTTACTAAAGGGAACTTTGACTTAGGACAATTTCTCCCTAGGCTCGAATATGTGGCCGGTAAACATAATATAAATAAATTACAAGTGGCACCTAGTGAGAAAATTTTCGAATTTATCTCAATTAATGAATTTAAAAATATGGGCAATAAAATATTAAAGAATATTAAAGTAGCGCTACTAAATGAGGTGACCCAAATTGATAGTAAGAATGCCAAGGCAATTCTCGAAATAATGCTGAAATATCACGATGATCCCATAGAAGGAGGACATTGCGGAATTTATAGAACAATACAAAAAATAAAAAGATATTATTACTGGAAGAATATGTCCAAAGACATATCAAATTATGTAAAATCATGTCATAAGTGTCAAACATCAAAAACAACAACACATTTGAAAAGTCCAATGACACTTACAGAAACACCAGATAAACCATTTAACACGGTGTATGTAGATACAATAGGTCCATTTCCAAAATCAATTTACGGAAATGAATATGCTATCACACTAATATGTGACTTAACTAAATATTTAGTTACAATACCAATACAAGACAAAAGCGCTAAAACAGTCGCTAAAGCAATTTTTGAAAACTTTATACTTACCTATGGTCCAATGAAGACGTTCATTTCGGACATGGGCACTGAATATACAAATGAAACATTACAAGAAATTTGTAAATTTTTAAAAATTGAAAAAATAACTTCCACTGCATATCACCACCAAACGTTAGGAACAATAGAAAGAAGCCACAGAACTTTTAACGAGTACGTACGTTCTTATATTAACAATGACAAGACAGATTGGGACGAATGGTTAAAATATTTTACATATTGTTTTAATACAACTCCATCAACAGTTCACAATTACTGTCCATATGAGCTAGTCTTTTCAAAACTTCCTAACCAGTCTGAACAATTTAATAAAATTGATAAAATCAACCCTTTGTATAATATAGATAGTTATGCCAAAGAGGCAAAATTTAGATTAGAAGTAGCATATAAGAGAGCTCAACAATTATTAGATAGGAATAAAATTAAGCAAAAACAAAATTACGATAGAAATGTTTTAGACTACAATTTAAAAATAGGAGATTTAGTTTTACTTAAATATGAAGCAGGTCACAAAGTAGAACCAAACTACAAAGGACCATTTGAAATTAAGAACATAGACATAAGAAATAATGTAACTATAGTTGATAAGAAAACCAATAAAAAACAAATAGTACATAAGAATAGACTTAAGTTATATCATAACAAGTAAAAAGCCTTTACTAAGCAATCGCGATTGTAAAATAAGAATATATATACATATATGTATATCAATTTAATAATTATTTTTTTTTTTAATAAAAAACTTTCCCTACAATTGTTAATAAATAAATATAAATAGAAGTAAACAAAATAATTTACTAGATAAGTCATAAATCAATTTTAATTTTCTTACATTTTAAAATAAAACAATCTTTGTAAAAGAATGTCCATAAAACTATCGTTATATGAACATTCTTGCGAAAAGTGGAGGTGTAGCATAATATGATTTAATTCTTTTAAACCATAACAAATGAAAGATTTAATTATTTCAAATGCATTTATTAATCAGGCAAAACAATATCAGGTATCACTAAAAATCTTATCAACAAAGGCCGGCAAGCACATGTGAATTATTTAAAAACAATGCCGCCTTTGCACCTCTTGAAGTGACCATGAAATGTTTATGACTCGCGTGTGTGTGTGTCACACTTAAGCCCGTCGTGAGAAAATTTATACATGGATTAAATAACAGTTTTGTTTATTCCCACAAAATTAGAAATAGTCACTGCCCTTATTTAATGCAGTTATGCATTTAATAATTTGCCGTAATAACGGCACTTGCAATGCTATGCACATTTGGGGCAAACTAAAACATTCACCACTGTGGGAACAAATAAATATTTTTAAGGAAAATCAAATTTCATCAAGAATTTCCAACAACACTTCCACAGCGCCAATGCATTCACGTTTATAAAAGTAGTCTAGGATATTCTCATAAGTAGTATATAAGCTGAACTAATTTTAAGTTAAAATCAATCTTAATTCAAAAGCAATTGACAGAGCACTTGTTGCTTGATTGCTGAAATAAAGATTCAATTTTTTAAATAATACAAAACAAAATTTAATTTTTTAATTATTTTACATCAAATGTTTATCAAAAGTCTTGGATTTCAACCAAATTTTATTTCGCTGCATATGGAAAAATAAAATTTGGATGAATGAAAAAATGTAATTAGCGGTTTTTACACTTCGTATTATATTTAAAATACTTTTAAATATAATACTATTTTAAGCTTCTAAGTGTGAGCGACTTTTTTTTTTAATATTGTAAAAAAAGTTACAACAGCTGACTTTTGTTTAGATATTTTACCGACAAAAGTACAAAAGAATTTTTCAATTGGTGTTTCGTAAAATATTAAAAGAAATAAAATCTAAAAAAAATTTTTATTTACCTCCTAAATAGTGCATTTTTATTACATAGTATTTTCGTATAAAACAGAATTTAGACAAAAAAAAAGTATAGTTGTAACGAATTTCTTTCGTATTTCTTTAAATTTCATTACACCAAGGTTTCACAACGCATATGTATGTATGTATAACGAATCAATAGCTAAATAATAACGAAGTATTTTTCGCATCCCCTTCTAGATTCGTTATATCAAAGTTTCACTGTAGTTCTATCATAAAGTTAAAATTAATCTTTTTTTATATATTTATTTGAGCTTAAGGTCTTTTGTAATTTGAGTATTTATTTGTGTCGATATTTCGCTCTCCTTCGGATAGCTTCTTCAGGAAGATATCCGAAGGAGAGCGAAATATCGACACAAATAAATACTCAAATTACAAAAGACCTTAAGCTCAAATAAATATATAAAATATAAGGAAAAAAGGGGTCAAAATAACGAAAAGTTAAAATTAATCCTTAAAAATTCTGAAACTAGACTTGTGTCATTCATGAATGCTGAATCCTTCAACTGAAGGAATGAATTACTTCTGTATTTGTTTTCTATATCTTTCACCTTTCTGTTTACTTTCTTTTTGCTTACATCATTTTGAATTTAATTTTAATTAAATTTTGTTCAATAAAAATAATTTTATGTGTGTTAATTCTCACTTTTAAGAATATTCATACTACAATTAATGTCCTAGTTTTAACGTTGCTCTATTTATACAAATAATTAATGCCTGTGGTTGCGTTAATCGACCGGTGGCCATATTCACTATTTTAGAACCACTTTAAA
Organism: Sturmia bella; assembly: GCA_963662145.1. Taxonomy (NCBI): domain Eukaryota; kingdom Metazoa; phylum Arthropoda; class Insecta; order Diptera; family Tachinidae; genus Sturmia; species Sturmia bella. Next base: position 43,306,599 of record OY759172.1, read on the forward strand.
AGTGTTTAACTTGTCTCCAAGTATTGTGGTGTGCACTGACGTTTATATGATTCAATAACCACCTTTTAACACCTAACGGTACATGTCAAAATAATTTTAAAACAACAAGTCGACAACTACCAGGTGTCCCTATACAACCTAAAGTAACAATTAGCGGTATCTGCTAAACTGTAAAAGACAGAGAGCTGAAATTCGCATAATATATGTAATTACATATGCCCTACAACAACAACATGTCGAAAACTACCAGTTTAAACTACATACACCCAAAGGGGGCGGAGTTCTGTGCCTCTGAAGTGGGCCTCCACGGGTATGTGAAAAATTCGAAAGCATGTCAAACTTATGGTTTTGATCCAAATAAAACGAAATTTTGTAGGTAAATTTTCGTATTAAAGAGCTTTAAAAAAATGGGTAACATTGATGGATTTTCGTTTGCAGGTTAGGAGAATAAATACGACGAATACAATTGAAAGTTTTAGTTTTTTCCCTGTTCTGGCCCACTGTTTCGCTAATAGCAAAGACAAAACCAATCGGATTTACAAAATTTTGTCTTTTTTTGATTTAAAACAAAAGTTTCAATCTTTCAAAGAAAGAATTAGTTTGAAAAACTTATCTGGTCAAAAGTTATACGCAGTTTAAGTTAAAATTCCTAAAAAAACGATTTTTCCCCGTTTTTTGCGGAAAAAAGTACGTTCATTACATCTGCGCTATAATTATATTTGTTTGAAAGAATATACACTAGAGCCGCGACTTGCGTCGTTAATGGGGACCGGATAAATGCGACGCAAATCGAATCACTTTTTTCTATATAAATGCACTGAAATTTCCCCCCGATTATGGTTCACAACATCTAAATGTTGTGTTGTAAGATTTACAACACAACTTACAACTCTTTTTGTGATTATGGTTCACAACATCTAGGTGTTGTGTATGTCACAGAGTTGTTTTTCATTTGTAGATCATCTTTCCGCAAAAATACATGCCTGCACACAAAAAACTACCAAGTGAAGCCACACTTCCAGAAAGATGCACGCGTATGTTGCTTTCATTACACATACACAAGCGAAAAACAATAAATTTTGACGTTTCATTGTCAGTCAAGTTTTACAACAAAAAGACATGGAGTGTTGGATTTCATGTAACAGCGCAACTACCGCATATATATGCATTGGTAAAAATGAAAAGAATGAAAAACGTTTTTGCTAGAAAAGTACAAACAAAGCCATAACAATTTATGTTAATGTTTAATTTGATTATGATAATGAAAGGACCAAAAAATTATAGATTGCAGTTTAAATCCATTGCAACTACAAAATACAAAATAAAACTGTTTTGTAATCGAAAAATGGGTAATAATTATGTGTATAGATGTATTTTTATTTATATTTTGTTAATAAATTTTAACAATTAATTGTTTTTTTTTATATTTTTGCAAAACATTTTGTATGCACACTTACAAATTTTATAATTTTTTCGTAATTTAACTGGTAACATCAACAAGACAACACTTCAGTAGGTGTCGTAAGTTTTTGACAACATCTGATTATGTGTTGTAAGATTTTGACAACACTTGATACAATAGTTGTAAACCATAATCACTTTTCAAAAAATACATACATAAATGAACAAATGTTGTGAACCATAATCGGGGCCTTAATTTGCTGGGGAAAATATTTGAAACAAAGAAAAGAATGTTGTATTTTTGATAAAAAAAAATACTAGTATGAGTACGTTTTTATTTATTTAATTTATATTTTATAATGCTAGAAATGGTAATCCACAATGATGCAGTAAAAAATGTAACCGTGTTTAGCGACGCAAATCGAAATCAAAACGATGCAAATCGAATCGACGCAACTTGAAATCGCAAAAAAAAAAAGCGGCGCAAATTGAAACGACGCAAGTCGGGACATTAGTGTACTATGTTGTATATTACCATGATACAACTAATAAGGTAGCCTTTTCGCTACAATAAGAACAACTTCAATAAAAATAGCATGCATTTTGTTTTTGTACAACTTATGCAAACTGTCAAAAAGACGCCACTTCTACATTTACAGAAGAGAGTTGCACTGAGCTTACGCGGATCAGCTATCTCGTTTTGGCTGCCTTTCATCTCTGCATTCTCTTGACAACCTAAAGTAGTCAGTTGATTAACGGTTTAGCTGACGAGGCTACCTTGTTAATTGTATCATGTATATTACGACAGAAAAGAAAATTAAAAATTTTCCTTTTTTAAGAAAGCAGAGTGTTGCCAACCAAATAGAAGAATTTTTATAGCAAATTCTCGGCTTATGGCTTTTTTTCTCCAATGCCAAAGCTAGAAACAAATAATTTTTTATACGATCCTAAGGTCGTCGAGCTGCACCTTGCAAAAAATACAAAAAATATAAAAAAATCTCATTTGTGAGATTTTTTGATTTTTTTCTGGGAATTAATATATGAATATAGTTAGTTCTTTAAGTAACTGTACAAATCAGTTAAAATTAAAATCTCATTCTTTTTCAAACGTTTTGTCATGCAAAAATAACTGCACTGATTACTTCTAACACAAACTACGCTCAGTTGCTGCAAAAATATTCTGAGTGTAGTAGAAATCAAGGTAAAATAACCTGCATTGAAAAATACTAGAAGGAAAAATGTGTCGAAGTTTTTTTTTGCAAACCAAAAAAGTTAGTGCCTTGAAAAGTTAGTTTGGTGAAACTTCGTGAACTGCTGTAAAATAGTACTCACGCACAAAATGTTAACTTTAAATCACGCACATCTCTAATTTCTACCAACAAAATACATGAAATGCATGATACAACTGATAAGGTAACCTTTACGCTACAATAAGAACAACTTCAATAAAAATAACATGCATTTTGTTTTTGTACAACTTCTGCAAACTGTCAAAAAGACGAAAGTTCTGCATTTACAGAAGAGAGATGAACAAAGCCTACGCGGGTTTGTTAACTTGTTTTGGCTGCCTTTCATCTCTGCATTCTCTTGACAACCAAAAGTAGACAGATGATTAACGGTTTAGCTGACGAGGCTACCTTATGTATCATGATGAAATGTTTGTTGTTGTTGTAGTTATGCGTTTACCTGGAGGCTTATTCTGTATTGCGATGCGCAAATGAAATGCGATGCGAAAGAAAGTTGGTATTCTGTTAGACTTTCGCAATCGCATTCGCAATTTATTTCAAAACATGGCAACGCTGCACAATAAACGCCAGCGTCAACAAATGTCAAATTAAAAAAAAAATTGTTTGGGTGTGAAAATAGTTTAAAAATTTTTTTTTGGAAATTCTGTAAAAAAAATAAAAATGGATTCTGTGGCACTATGGTTCGACGACGAAGAAGAGCATGAGCAAAATGAAAGGATACAGAGAAGATTGCTTAGAAGCAAATCCGATATTCTGAGCTTGTATGAAAAAAGGTAATTTACTTTCTATGCACTATGCTTTCGAAAAATAAATGTTTACTTATGTGTGCAGAACATTTCTTTTTTCAGCTTTATAAAAAAATTTTAGATTAAATAAAGAAGCATTTGTATACGTCTATTATAAATACGTAATATTATAAATTCATAAAATCTACCATTATTTGAAATTGACGCGCTTTGGTGGTCTTATTGCTGCTTTCCCTGAATTAAATAATAAATATATGATGAATAAATAAATAAAATATTATTGTTTACTTACATTTTTGAGCTTTGCGATAGCTATTTTGCTTTCGAATAAATATTGCGAAAATGGCGTTTGTTTGACATTTGTTTTCGCAATGCAGAATACCGAATTGCCACCTTTTCGCATTTGAAATGCGAATAAAAATCAACTATGCGATTATCGCAATACCGAATACCAATTGTTCGCATTGATGCATTTTCGCATCGCAATACAGAATAAGCCTCCTGGTATCGAGGAGCCTTGATCATGTCTCTTATTTGCACGAAAATTGTTAGATGAAACACATTTGGGTGGTAAGTTTGGACTACTACAGGCTGCATCTGGAACACAGCCATTATTATTGTTTAATCTGTATCCAATTTCCTTACGCCCCATTAGCACTAGTACTAAGCCCGGGCGTGTTTTGGTTTGGAGTACGAGAAATTTTGATAGCTAAATGATGCATGAAGCTTGAATTCCGCTTTTATCTTTGAAAACCAGGATGTCTGCTCGAACTTTATGATCGTTTCTATTTATATTATGTATATACATACATATATACATTTTAATAAATTCATCTCAAAATTGTTTAAGTCTGCGCGTGATAACATTCAGTGATTGACTTAATCACGTATCAAACCGGTAGTTTTTTTTTTAGTCTAAGAAAATTACGTGTAACTGCTGTACAGAGGAAAAAAAGCAAAAAACGTATTTTGCATCTGATCTTAGAAATAAGTAGTGATTGTAGATTTATTGGTATGCTGCATGTGTGTGTGTGTGTGTGTGTGTGTGTGTGCGTGAAAGCATTAAATTGCTCGTGCTTAAACAACGATCCAAAGGATTTTGCTCAGAAACAGAGAATTTCCACAATCCGTGATTTTGCATAATGGTGTGTATTTAATTGTGAACATAATTGTGTACATACCTATATAAATATAAATACATACATACATATGTATGTATGCATGTGCACATATGAATGCACAATTTGTAAGTAGGTATGTATGTATGTAATTCGTACACCAAACAATTAAAACATTTTCAGTTGAACGTGCCAACAAGAATACATCCATTTACACCGTTACACAAACATACAGACACACACATACATATTGTACATACATACATACTTAATTATATGTGTGATTTTGAGACCGAATTCTTTTTTGGACGTTACATAGAATTTGTGTAATTGTACTTTTAAACCGGAACACTGTGTAAAATATTAAAGTTTTCAAATCAACATTTCAATGGACGCCAAATATTTATAACACTAGAAATTTTAATACTTATGTATGTACTTAAATGTATGCTTTCATATCTTCTTCTTTATCTAAATACGCATGATTTACATACACATGTATGTAGGTATGTATGTACAATTTCCGCTTGCTTGATTTTCCGCTTATTTGATAGTAAAAGTTTGCGAAGAAACCATATAATATACATATGTATGTATGTGCGTAATACCAGCCTTAACCCTTCAACATTTCCACTGTTAAATTCAGTATTATTTATTTCGAATTACTCGTGCCTGCGAATTCCAGTGAATGTGAATATAGTGAATCATGGCCGTTAGTATTTTTGTTTAATTTCATGATTTTATATTTTTCATATTTTTATATAACAATGTTGGTCTCGTGTAGAAAGGCCCAATAAAATTGTTAACAATTGTAAATCATATACAGTGAAACTTTGATATTACGAGCTTCATTAAAACGAAAATTTCAATATACTGAATTTTTACTTGAGTCCCTTGAAAAAACCTATTTATTGCAAAGTTTTTCATACAAAAATGCTCTATAGCTCTAAAATGCTAGGAACACAACTGGGACGAACGACGAATGTGTGGATTAGTCGTATGAAGCACAATAACGACGAAAAAGAAAAACATCTGTTATAATTGATAAAATTGTTTATTGTTTCTTCAAAGGTAAAAAAAAAAAATCAAATGAATCAAAAATTAAAATTTTGTAAAAATAATGCATGATCCCAGATTATATAAATTTATGAAGTTTGACATTTTCAATTATAATTTCACTTGTATCCATTTTCTCACTTTTTTAATTTTATCTTATTATAGTTGAACAGCTGATGGGGTGACCATAATGAAAAAAAAAAATTGGTTGCTAAAAAATTTAGGATTACGAAAAACAAAAAATTAAACACTACAAACATGTTTTATAATCTAATATGATGGCTTTTTATTTTAAATGCAAAAAGTCAAAGCTTAGCACTTAAAATAAAAACTATTAAAGTAAAAATTAACTAAAACACTTCAAAACTAAAACCTAACTGGCCACATGGTACTGATTTGTTCGTTGTTTGCCGCATGATACAATTAACAAGGTAGCCTCGTCATCTAAACCGTTAATCAACTGACTACTTTAGGTTGTCAAGAGAATGCAGAGATGAAAGGCAGCCAAAACGAGATAGCTGATCCGCGTAAGCTCAGTGCAACTCTCTTTTGTAAATGTAGAAGTGGCATCTTTTTGACAGTTTGCATAAGTTGTACAAAAACCAAATGCATGTTATTTTTATTGAAGTTGTTCTTGTTGTAGCGAAAAGGCTACCTTGTTAGTTGTATCATGGTTTGCCGGCGTAAGAAATAGAAATAAATCTATTTCAAGTTTGCCGCGTACAACGAATTTCGACCGACGCTGTGACTGTGTGCGAAAAATTCTGAGCTATATAACGAAATATTTTTTCAAAAGCCTCTGTACAACGAAGTCTTGAACTATATACATATATCCTCCATACAACAAAGTCAGAATAAAGCATAAAGTGAAATTAAATTTTAAGCAAAACGGGGAAGTCCCTTTGAAAAACAACGAAAGGTAAATGTCTTTGCAGGTTAATATGTAAAGCGCCACAAATTACATTGTCAGTTCGGTTTTGGCTCTGCCAAAATGAGTGTATTAAAGCGAAAATCAACTTCTATGTGAGCAAAAATTTCTACAATTGATGCTGTTGGTCGTGATGACAAATCTAAGCAAGAAATTGCTAAAGAATTTAATAACCGCCGAATACTCTTTCCACACTTTTAAAATAATCGGGAGATTATTAGCAACACTAAACCTTTAAAGTGCAAAAGATTGCGCCTTGCCGAATATGAAGACGTTGAGCAACGTTTATCTAAATGGTTTACGCAATGTCGAAATCAAAACATTCCTTTAGGAGGACCGATTGTAAAAACCATGGACACTATTATTAGTGTAACAAAACCACAAGATATTGGCGAGCAGGGGGATGAAGATGTTGTAGCCCCTAAAGAGGCGAAAATAATTGTCGGAAAACTGCAAACGTTTTTTGAGGCACAGGAGTCTACATCGCAAAATACATTCGACAGCGTAGCATCTGTCGAAAAAAAGATTGATGGTTGCATTCTAAATTTGCCTAAACAAACAAAAATTACACAATATTTTACTAAAATGTAATAAATAAAAAAATATAAATAAAAACATAATTTTTTATTTACCTCCTAAATAGTGCATTTTTATTACATAGTATTTTCGTGTAAAACAGAATTTAGACAAAAAAAAGTATATATACATATAACGAATTTCTTTCGTATTTCTTTAAATTTCGTTATACCAAGGTTTCACAACGCATATGTATGTATGTATAACGAATCAATAGCTAAATATAACGAAGTATTTTTCGAATCCCCTTCTAGATTCGCTATATCAAAGTTTCACTGTAGTTCTATCATAAAGTTAAAATTAATCCTTAAAAATTCTGAAACTAGACTTGTGTCATTCATGAATGCTGAATCCTTCAACTGAAGGAACGAATTACTTCTGTATTTGTTTTCTATATCTTTCACCTTTCTGTTTACTTCCTTTTTGCTTACATCATTTTGAATTTAATTTTAATTAAATTTTGTTCAATAAAAATAATTTTATGTTTGTTAATTCTCACTTTTAAGAATATTCATACTACATATAATTAATGTCCTAGTTTTAACGTTGCTCTATTTATACAAATAATTAATGCCTGTGGTTGCGTTAATCGACCGGTGGCCATATTCACTATTTTAGAACCACTTTAAAAGTGTTTAACTTGTCTCCAAGTATTGTGGTGTGCACTGACGTTTATATGATTCAATAACCACCTTTTAACACCTAACGGTAAATGTCAAAATAATTTTAAAACAACAAGTCGACAACTACCAGGTGTCCCTATACAACCTAAAGTAACAATTAGCCGTATCTGCTAAACTGTAAAAGACAGAGAGCTGAAATTCGCATAATATATGTAATTACATATGCCCTACAACAACAACATGTCGAAAACTACCAGGTGTCCTTACACAACGTAAAGTAACAATTAGCCGTTACTCTCGAACCGTCAGAGACAGAGGGATGAATATTGCATAATATATGTATCCACAACAACAAATGCTAAAAAAAACAACAACAGTAAAACTACCAGGTGTCCCTTCACAACGTAGAGTAACAGCTATAACCATGATACAATTGACAAGGTAGCCTCGTCAGCTAAACCGTTAATCAACTGACTACTTTAGGTTGTCAAGAGATTGCAGAGATGAAAGGCAGCCAAAACGAGATAGCTAATCCGCGTAAGCTCAGTGCATCTCTCTTCTGCAAATGTAGAAGTGGCGTCTTTTTGACAGTTTGCATAAGTTGTACAAAAACAAAATGCATGCTATTTTTATTGAAGTTGTTCTTATTGTAGCGAAAAGGTTACCTTATTAGTTGTATCATGGCTATAACTCTCGAACCGCAAGAGATAGAGAGCCGAAATTCGCACAGTGTCTGTATTGCCAAATGCCTTACAACAACAACAACAAGTCGAAAACTACTAGGTGTCCCCATACAACGTAAAGTAAGTTGTAAGAGACAGAGAGATGAAATTTATACAATATATGTATTCACATATACCATTCTATACGTACATTATACATACATATGTATGTGCCGAACCCTAAGTGTGTGAGCCAGCCTCGTACTTGACTGAATTTATTTTAACTAAAAAACAAAACATTTAAGGTCTTATTCATAATAAATATTGTAGGTTAGGTCTTATTTGACAAATTTTCCATACAAATATGTCAAATAAGAGATTTATAAGCCTGAAATATTTTTTGTTAATTAGTGCGTATTTTACTTTTAATACAGTATGAATGATACATTTTCACTTTCTCTCATTCTGAATTATGCGTAACATTCTGAATGAATGATGAATTAAAACAATTAATTTACATTAACTTTCTGAAAGCGAACGAACGATTCACTCAAATAAAACATCTTCCCCAATACTATAGCAACAAACACAAAACTCAATTGGATATTGTTGAGAGATTATCAGGTAGTCTCACAATCCCAGCTTTTAGTCTGAAGAGCTGTCAAAATGCACAACACAAACGAACAAACGAGAACAAATGGGTGACAGTATTACAGTATATGTATCTACTAACACAATATGTACATGAAATGTTTATTGTAATTATGCGGCTACCTGGTATCGAGGTACCTTCAGAGAATATAAAATGGAAAGTTGATCAATAACATTACATATAGACAGTCAATAGTAATCAAGAGCTCAGGTGGCAGGATGGCTACGCACTGCTACTTAAAAACAATATACATACAATTAGTCATGGCCTGTATCCGAAGCAATTTGGTTGCTGATGAGCGACGTAATGGTCGTGAAACAACCATGGTATATAACCTACACAGTGAGTTTTAAACTTTAATTTATTTTAAAAATGTTAATCACTCCAGTTTTATTACAAAAAAAATCTTTCTCAAATTTGAAGAAGTAAAATCGAACTCAAGACCGATAAAATTGTTAGAGCAAGATCACGCAAGGCAATTTTAGCTGGGCAACTCTTAAAGGTGATGAAGTATTCGGAGAGGGGAGTAAGAGTGGAAATATAATTGCCTGTACTCAGCGATTTTTTTTAAATCTACCATCAAGGCGAATCAACTACAGGTGGTCGCAATTCAATTCGCTTCAACATTTTCTCTCGAGACGTCACAAGTTTTGTTGTGGTTTTCTATCGGCTTTGACAACTCAGAAGATAAATTCGTGGAAAAATGCTGAAGCGAATTGGTATGCGGGCACCTGTAATGGATTCGCCTTGTCTACCATACTCTATTCCTTTCGTTGACTAGAGTTTACAATATGTGAAACTATTTAAATTAATAATAGTGTATGCAGCACATTTAATAAAAGTTTTGTATATAATTGTTGTTTTTCTTAACCTAAAACAAAATAAGTTTCAAATTGTATGAAAATAAAAACTAAAAGAAAAACAAAACTTGCACTGTGTAGACACGAAAGCAAGTTCAAAAGGGAATTTCCCAAAGCGAATCAAGTGCAGGTGGTCGAGATTCAATTCGCTTCAACATTTTCTCTCGAGACGTCATACATTTTCTTGTCGTTTGCTATCAGCTGTGACAATTCAGAAGATAGAATCGTGGAAAAAATGTTGAAGCGAATTAGTATGCGGGCACCTGTAATGGATTCGCCTTAGAATTTCCCAACTATAATTGCCTTTTGTGAACCAGAGCTTAATAAGAAAAGCCCATGATACAATTAACAAGGTAGCCTTTTCGCTACAATAAGAACAACTTCAATAAAAATAACATGCATTTTGTTTTTATACAATTTATGCAAACTGTCAAAAAGACTCCACTTCTACATTTACAGAAGAGAGATGCACTGAGCTTACGCGGATTAGCTATCTCGTTTAGGCTGCCTTTCATCTCTGCAATCTCTTGACATCCTAAAGTAGTCAGATGATTAACGGTTTAGCTGACGAGGCTACATTGTTAATTGTATCATGGAAAAGCCTGATGAAGGCAGCTTGATACCAGGTACTGCTTTTAGCTTGTAGAATTGTCAATATACACAACACAAACACACACATATGCGAAAAAATGGGTGACAGTAGTTCAAGATTTCTACCAACAAAATACATAGTGTTCGTTCGTTTTGTGTTTGTTGTAGTTATGCGACTAACTGGTATGGAACTGCCTTCAGCATGATACAACTAATAAGGTAACATTTTCCCTACAATAATAACAACTTCAATAAAAATAGCATGCATTTAGATTTTGTACAACTTCTCAAAACTGACGCCACTGCTATATTTACAGAAGAGAGATGAACAGAGCTTACGCTGATTTGTTGCCTCGTTTTGGCTGCCTTTGATCTCTGTATTCTCTTAGCAGTTTTAAGTAGTCAGATGATTAAGGGTTCAGCTGATGAGGCTACCTTATAAGTTGGGCCATGCAACAGAACTTCAGGCGAAGAAATGTCTTAATATGTCTAGTAGAGATACTCACTACCGTACACTGCTCCCTCTCAAAAAGACGTATATAAGCTTCCTCTGTATATCCTTCAATGAGCCTATTGTAAATTAGGTCTGTCCTATTACGCGGGGAAAATGAAAAACCCTGTGATAATTATGCCATTTTCTTGAGGAGAAAGTATAATTTGAGAATCTTAACAAAGTTATTAAACTATTTTTTTTTTAATTACGAATTTATTATTACAAATTAATTCATCACAGTATTTGGTTTCCTCTGCTCCTAAAAGGCATTATAGAGGCGACTTGGCAAAATAAATTACAAGATTATTTGTTATATACACATGTACATATGTACTTATCAAAAAGGAATAATAAAAAATAATAATAATATTGTTACAAATTTGGTCGTGAACGGACCGATTGTGATTGTTCTAGAACGTACTAAATCATCGTTATTTTATATGTGCGTATATTGTCTTGTTATTATTTGTAAATGAACACAGGAGGTATATACACGCATGCATGCATAGAAGCTTGTTGATAAACAAAACGGCAGCACAGCGAGTGTGCACATACTGACACACATGTGTGGATAAATAAGCACAACAGCGAAATAAAAGAAACCACCACCGCACGATACAATATTTGTGTGTGCATGTATGTGCGCGACTCAGATGCTTGAGTTTTACTGCCGCGTGTAAGTATGTCGGTATGTGTGTGTATCTCTTGTTCATGATGAGTCATCGCACATCGCATGTATGTCGGTGTGTGTGTATATCTTTTGTTCATGATGAGTCATCGCACATCGCACTATAGATGTGGCGTGATTAGCTTCTGTAAACGTCTAGAATGTTCTAGTAATGATCATTGGAGGTATAAAAGCAGCGAAGCTCAACGCTGAAAAGTCAGTCGATTTTTAGCTGCGCTAACGTGTAAAGTGTCTTAAGTAATAAAAAGTGATTAAGTGAAAGTGTTGTTTTTTTGGTAAAGTGTTTACAAGTATAGTGTGTTCAAATAAATAAAGTGTTGAACTGTTGATTATTGTAAACTGAAGACGTGAGTGTTTTAACTTCATTACAATTAAAGAATCTACGGAAAACGTTTTGAAAAGGTTAAAACGTAACAATATTAATAAATTAAGAGAAACGTAGAATTCATAACGTAATAATAAACTATTTCAATACTTTTGGTTGTTAGACTAAAATATCCTGCACGTTCTGCATTAAATAATTCTCAATATATCTTTTGAATATTGAAGTTCTGTTTATATTTTTTTTCTGAGGAGCTAATTAATTTTCATTATGCGAACTTTTTCTTATATTATATTATTGTATTAAGTTTATCAGGCTCAAGTTCTTTCTATATTATTTTTGTGATTGATATTAATTAAATAAGATAAAAAAGACATTCAGCAGGGTGGACAACTAGTTGTTTCGAAGCCACCACACTTTCTCGTCAGCATCCGTCCTTGAACTCAAGGGCTCATGTTTCTAAAGCGACACTCAAGCCACTCAGCCACCCAAGTTGTTGTATATTTTCTGTTCAAATTTTTAATTATATCAAACACACCAATTATATTTTTTTATTTTTGTATTTATCACAGCATATGTACCGAGTGAGAGTTTCTCTCCACACAAATGCTGCCAAGTTGTATTACAACTGACTGTATATACCAAGGCGAATTAATTTATAATAAATAAATTAATTTATATAAATTAATTCGCATATGTGTATATTTTTTCTTATATTGTTAATTCAAATTTTATTTCTTAGCTTTTTTCAAATGTTTTGCTGTGCATAGTGGATGTGAAGTTAATTAATTTTCATTATTCGAACTTTTTCTTATGTAATTATTATTGTATTAAATTTATCAGACTCAAGAACGGGCGCTGACAAGAAAGTGTGGCGACTTCGAAACAACTACACCTAAGTCTGTTTTTACACGGTAGATTGGTTCCAGAAGAAGCCGTGTAAAAAAAAACCGTGTAAAAAAAGACATTGATCTTATACAAAAATGGGTGATTTGTTCCTAATCTCTAAAACCTATTAAAATTAGTGAAAAACAAGAATTTTTAAGAACAAGAATTCATGTTTATTTTATTAAATCAAATATATAATGCTTATTTTCACAAGCATAGTAATTAATGATAAAAAAGATATGCACTCTAATCTTAAAAGTAATATAAATTAAATGTATGGCAAGTTCAGGAACTAAAAAACTATGTTGTGACCAGTAAAAATTGTTTGTACGCGCTAAAGGGGAATTCACTTAAATCTTTAAGCTAGTGCTCGCAAACTATCGATACTATCGATGGTTTCAGACTTTTTTCTTTCATAAATACATTTTTGTGATATGAACATACTTCGCAAAAATTAAATTTGACAAAAAAAATTTAAGTACATAAAATTTCAAATCGTGCTAAATGGAATTATATCGTGTAAAAAAATTAAAAATATTTAATTTTCAAACCGTGTTATATCAAAACCGTGTACAAAAAGACCGTGTAAAAACAGACTTAGGTGTACTTAGTTGTACACCCTGCTAAATGTCTTCTTTGCCTTATATAATTAATATCAATCACAAAAATAATGTAGAAAGAACTTGAGCCTGAAAAATTTAATACAATAATACTTAAATACTGAGGCAAATTGTTCAGCTCACGACTACCCATGAGTTCAATTCTTTGTTTTGTCAATTCCAGTCTACTGCGGGACACTGCCAAATTCATATTGTTCCTTGTGCTATGTATAGATGTATGTATGTGGTCTCTCATACAAATCGTATTATGGAATTTAATAAAATAATATAGGTATATGCATGTACATATCTTTTTTTCCATTAAATTTATATTACAACTTGTTTCTAATTTAATCTTAGAAACTTTGCAAAAAAAATTGTGTGCCGTTTGAATGTCGCATATTTGTCAAAGCAAAAACTTGTCTGACAAACCTTGCATGTATGTATGTATGTATGCAGTATATGTATCTATTGGCCAATTTTTGACATGATATTTAAATGTGAAATTAGTAATTTTCACATCAATCTAAGATGTATGTACATACATACATATTTAAATGCAGTGTCAGTTTTTCAGTCGTAAATAAGTGTTCGCAAATGTATGGTTGAATTTTTTTTATTTTCATAATTTTATGGAAATCTTTCCATACAATAACTGTTTTTTTTTTTTGAGGAAAAAAAAATAATTTTAAAGAAAACAGCTAATTTATTACCGGCGATGAAAAACTTTTTTAGAAAAATCCATTTAATGGTTATATTATTATCAAGGTGAATCCATTACAAGTGCCCGCATCCCAATTCGCGAATTGAATTGCGACCAGCTGTACTTGATTCGCCTTGATTATTTTTATTATATGTATCATGTCTTGCTATTGGTTTTCACAATATCAACAGTTTATTTTGGAGATGCTGCTTGAGGCAAAATCTTATACATGCGTCTGTGTTTACTTCTTAAGCACATCAGCAACAAGAGGAATATGCTTAATCCATAAAACATAAATGAGCTTTAATTGGCCTGAGCCGCCCATTTAGTTGCAATCAAATAAGTGCAGAAAAAATTAATTTTGTGCTCAAGTGAAAATTAAAGTTAAATGGCATTTGATTGTCAACTCAAAAATTGGCCATAAATGCCTTGATCTAAATTTTTGAATAATCGCTTAAGATTCGACGAGTTTGGTTGGTTTTCGTTTAGTGCTGATTGTTTTACAAAAATATGTGGCACCGCTGCCAACTGATTGCATTTAGTTTGTGGCATTTAGTTTACTCTCCGTCTTCATCTGTGAATGTTGTTGTTAATCGTGGATACATTTTTTCACCAACATGAAAAACCTGAATTTTCATGGTTAAAAAAGAAAAGAGAGTTACAGACAATCTACTCAAGTTAATAAGTTTGTCTTGAATTAAATTTGTTTAATTAATACAAATTTGTGTGTATAATTAAATCGATTTTGAAATGTTTTGCGTAGTTGTGAAAGTATTTTAAAATAAAAAAAAACAAATTTATCGTGTGAAAATTTAAATCAAAAATAAAGAGGGCATAAAATTGTTTGAAACTATGTATCTACATTTTTACAACAATATTTGTGTATACCATTCACAAATATGTACCAAAGGCAAAAAGTTCAATAGTAATTGGAGATGAACACGAATGTGTATGTTTGGTGCAGAGAAACAAGCCGAAGCAATAATTTTGGTGGCGGCGGCGCGCCAATTTCCAACCAGCGGCAGTGGTGCACAAACATTTCGGTTGCTCCTTAATTATATTAAATACAACAAAAACAAGTGATTTATTATTAAACAATTAAAATTGTAATTGTTTCTTAGCATCAAATGCTTAAATGTCAAACGAATCGGCAATCCCAAAAATATATTAAGCACTTGTTAAATGAAATTAATTTAAAGTGTAAATTCTATTCAATACTCATATATGGTCCTTAATTATGTTGCTGGTTAAACCAAGACCAACATGATTAACATCTTGCTTGCTAGCCATATTGTTTATCAGAAACCATATTCTCAAAATTTTAATTCACTACTCCACACGGGTACATCATTCAGGTGTGCTATATACATATAAAAAAATTATAGCAAATGAAAGAAGAAAAAAACAGATATATTCAAAATCATAATATTCAATTAGCTAAGAACATTTACAAAATTCTGTGCAACACAACAAAACAGCTTGATTATGTTCCGTTGTGTTATGACCCACATGGCAAGTAAGGACGGCGGCTAACTTTTGGCCGGTGCAAGTCAATGATATCGGCGGCCCTTTCAGCCGATTGAATCGGCGGCGGTGTGCTTGTTTCTCTGGATTAATACATTAAAAGAAAGATTTGTTTTTATTCTGTAAACAAAATTAAATGCATACAAATTAAAATATAGCTCCGATTATTTTTGAATAAAAGTTGATTGCTTAAACAAACCCCTAATTAAGTAAATATACTACGTGAAGAATAGTTTAAAAGAGTAAATATCTTATTGAAAAAAAAAAAACGCCGAATAATACACACCCATGACAATACACACAGTTATATGTATGTTGTATATATAAGTATGTATGTATGAACAGATGTGTGTGATCAGTTACTGCAGTGGACAAAGAAGAAATTAAAGTTGAAAACAGAACTAAAATATTCGATATCTACCTATACACATACATCCAAACATATTTCCAATTTAGTTCCAATAAATAAACATTGTTATTCATTCTAACCTTTCTGTTTTAAAGAAGTATTAACAAAAAAAGAAGAGAAAACACCTATTTTGCAATTAACTGTAAGTAACATTTTCAAAATACAAGTTTTACTTATTTATTGTATGCATGTACATATATTATACATAAGTTTTTTTTTATTAATAGCATTTGACAAATTTTCAAACGATATTTGTTAAATAAGCGTTTAATAAATAGACGTACATACACATTTAGGAGTAAATCAAAACTTCAATAGTTTTTTTAAATAATTTTAATTAAATTACGTACATGGGTATTTGTATACCTACATATGTACATATGTAAAGGGTGTTTTTTTTTTCGATGTATAGAACTTTAAGTTGCAATAAAACAACGATGGATTATGCGATTGACATGCATTTTATTTATCCCAAAGATAATCTTGTGGCATTACGTTTTAAATATGATTTCTGACATATGACCGCCACGGCTGGCGCGGATGTAGTACAATCTGGACGTCCAATTTGCAATGACTTTTTCCAACATTTGTGGCCGTATATCGCCAATAACACGGCGAATCGTGTCAAACGTTTGTGGCTTATCCGCATAGATCAATGACTTTACATAGCCCCACAGAAAGTAGTGTAGCGGTGTTAAATCACAAGATCTTGGAGACCAATTCACGGGTCCACAACGTGAAATTAGGCGGTCACCAAACGTGTCTTTCAATAAATCGATTGTGGCATGAGCTGTGTGACATGTTACGCCGTCTTCTTGAAACCACATCTCCTGGACATCATGGTTATTCAATTCAGCAATGAAAAAGTTAGTAATCATGGCTCTATACCGATCACCAGAATCGTTTTTGAAGAAGTACGGACGCAATGATTCCACCAGCCCATAAAGCGCACCAAACAGTCAGTTTTTCTGGATGTAACGGTGTTTCGACACACAGTTGAGAATTAGCTTCACTCCAAATGCGGCAGTTTTGTTTGTTGACGTAGCCATTCAACCAGAAGTGCGCTTCATCGCTAAACACGATAAAATGGACGTAGTGCGCGATGCGGATACCGCACAGAACCATTATTTTCGAAATAAAATTGCACTATTTGCAAGCGTTGTTCAGGCGTGAGTCTATTCATGATGAATTGCCAAACCAAGGCCGATTTAATAGCTACAAGCTCTAGCAGAACATAAAAAAATTCACGAGAGTTGTTGGTAGAAAAATAGCAGTCTACTGTCAAATTCTTCTCTCATTTGTTTTGTTAAACAGGTTTGTGGGTGTATGCAAAAAAAGAAATTACACAAATTTCGTAAAATAAATATATTTAAACCACTCAAAAATTATTACTTTAATTTTTCTTCAATAATAGCTACAAAATCACTTGCACATTTCGTAGAAATCAGAGCACGTTAAACGGCTTGTAAACAAACTTTTGACACTAAGCTGCTAATAAACAACTAGCAGCTGTTTTAGTGATTTCATCTGCCTTGTGCCAAACTAAACTGAGAATAAATCACTTGACAGCTGTTAAATCGGTCGCCATCTTGAACAGTAATGCCAGCTTAAAGTGCCATACATCGAAAAAAACACCCTTTACATGTGAATGAATGTATCGGTGATGGGAATTTTTGACAACTTGCAGTTCGTGTCAGCATTGTTACTCAAAGATGCCAAACAGGAGTAATTTGGGCGGCTCTGCGCCGTGGGGTAGGATAAGTTTCCCAGTAGTCGGCACTTTAACGTTTTTATCTTTTTTCATTTGGCGCTCTAATGAGCAGAAACATGATATTGGGCTATTAAAAGTTTATTGTAGATAAGTGATTTGTGTGGTTTTAAGCGCAATTAACTGTTTTTATGTACATATACACCAATTTCTGTTTTTTGCGCGAATTTGATTTAACGAGTTTCCAACTGTGGGGTGTGCAATACGGGTTCATGATTGCTACTGTAACCTATTGCAACTTGCTCACTTTGAACATTAAGTGTGCTCGAGAAGTAGGCAGGGTTTGTATGTCTGTTCGGGTTGTCAAAATATAAAAAATGAGAATTCTGTGATATATTTAAAACCTTCAGTCTATATTATAATGTTAGAATTAAATAATATAATTTAGTAGTCTTCTTGTACAAGACGCGTGTTTCTTTCCGTAAGACACAACACCATCGAAATATTTTATTCCATTTCCACGTAACTTTTTTTTTATTAACTTGGGCCAGTATTCAGGGGACGACCCCTACTTATGAATGCACATCGTATCGGAACTAGGAAACTAGATTTTGGGGAAAAGGATTTCATTTAACACGATTTCGAAAATATTTCAAACGGTGAAAGTGATGTCCTTCTTAAATGAATGCGATTATCAGAAAAAGATATTGATTATAAAACGAAATGAATCAGCAGACGCGGCCGTCAAAAATGCAGCTAACCATCCACTATTTTCTGTTATAACCACCACTTGCTACTGTGATATGTAACGTCCATAGGCAACTTCAATTATCGGATAAACAACTTCTATGGAGTACTTCAAACAGCTTCTTAAGATCCCACAACAACAGCATATCAAGACCAATTTACAACAAATATCTTTCTAGGAAAGATTGCATTATATTAGCCAGAATAAGAGTCGGAACAATAAGATTTACCACACAGCACTATTACGAAAGAACTCGGCCTAGGGAATGTGAAACCTGCGCGGAAGAATTATCCATATATCATATCCTCAAAGGTTGTCCGATGAGCTCAACAAACGAGTCCCTAGAGGAAATCCTAGACTGCAGCGACAGAAATTCAGCAAGAAAAATAAAAAACATTCTTCAGTCTGTGAATTTATTACATGAAGTTTGAACTCAACATATATAGTGTAATGACCAAGTGGTCCACACTATTTTTAGTGTCGTATTTTATAAATTTATTTTTGTAAAATACTTTCCATAAATAAATAAATAAATATTATCCCCCTAATTCATAAAAATTATAACAGGCTTATAAGACTGCTATTTGACATATTTGTATGGAAAATCTGTCAAATAAGAGCTTTATAAACCTGTTATAATTTTTATGAATTAGACGGTATATATTTATGTAGTATGTAACAATAATATTTATTTTAAAGTCTCGTGATTTGTATGATTACTTTTCTAAGTGAACTGATTAAATAAAATGTTTTTTGTGAATAAAGCAACACGAATTTAAAGACGTTTTCGTCGCTACAACAAAAGGGCAACAGTTTTAATATTGTATGGAAGCCAAAAATCTAAAGGAGATTGATTTATTAATTTTTTTTTAATTATTTATAGTTATGGCGACATTTTCTTTTCATCTAAGTTTCGGTAATATCTTAAAAGTGGCATTTCAGGAAAAAATTGCGCAATTTTGTATAGAAAGGAAAACAGCATAAATTACATATTTATCGTTTTTTACCTTATATTTCATACGTGGAACCAATTCCTTTATTTAATATAGATGCTAGAGATGTGCATGTCAGTGTTTTTTGAAGTCCATTTTAAAATTCCAGAGCCGATTTTTTTTAAATGCTTATATTTTCCACAAAAAAAGTCTTGACTATTGGAAAATAAATTAGATGGACTCTGAAATGACGTCCAATAATTTTTTATCGCGCATCTACCATTTTCGAGAAGGGGACGAAAGATCTCTTTTTTCATTTTCTTTATTAACGTCTTTATTTAACACTTTTGTGACTCTGTTTTGTGTAAATTATGTTAGAAAATACTAGCTAATATAATGTCTGTGAACGGAATTCCGTCGTAAAAATGCTATCATGAATTCCGACGCAGCTGCGAAATTTTAGAAATTCCGCAGATTGGTATTATGAATTCCGAATGAAACGTACATTTGACGTTTTTTTTTTTTACCAAAAATTTGTACGAACTCTTCTTACTGTCGGGAGAATACAAAAAGTAGTTGAAAATGAGAACAAATTAAAAATAAGTTTTTAAATTGAGTAAAAACTATTTTTAAGTAGTTATAAAATTATATTTCGTGAATAATTAATTGGTATATTTTAAAATAATTATTGCTATTGCCATGATTTGAAACAAAAAAAGTAACACAAACTAACTGCTGATTTTACGTGTTGAAAAAATCGCTTCATATACACCATTTGCAACAGCTGATAGATTGTTTGGAAAATAATTAACTACATATAAACAAAGAAAAATAACAAAAGCAGCTTTTATGTATGTGTATGCGGAAAAGTGCTACGAAAAAGCAATTGCAGCCACCTTCTGCTAAAAATCGAATTGAGCAGGTTTGTTCAGCAAGAAATTTTTAATAAAGCTAAACGGAAAATTACATACATATGTACATATTTTCATAATTGCTGATGTGTTTTAACAAACTTACGCGTTGTAATCCAAATCAAGGGAATTCTAACCATTCGTCAAGGCTTTGCGCTCTATTCGCTAACAGCTTTTGTTTTAAAATTCCTCTTTCGTCACTGAAACGGCTGCAGCAATCAAATTCATTATATTTCGTTTTTATTTTTTGAAAAATATTTTTAACAATCCTTAGCATGTAAACAAAACACATCTGTTTTTCATTTAAAAAGTTGCTTATATTAATTCGAACTTAGATCAAGAGGATGGCAACACTAACTTCGAATCCGTCGGAATTCATAATACCTTTTTGTACGAACTAGTGATGGAGATTTTCCATTACAAGTGATGTTCGCTCGGAATTCATAATAAGGCTGATATTGAAAACTATTCCTAAGGACAAAAAACACTGTTTGAATAATTTTATTTTCTGGGAAAGACAAGGGGTCGTAGTGGAAAATTGGGAGATGGTACACATATCCCACCATATACAAATGGTGCTCCAAGGGGTCCATTAAAGTGCACAATTAGTGGCATTTCTGAAATAAATTTTAAAAATAAAGTTTTGAGCAAAATAATTTTTTTTCTAAAACTTCTGGAGAGGAAAGTGGGGTTTTTGGAAAAATATAGAATGGTACAAACACGCCACTATATAGAAAACATGCTCCAAGAAGTCCACTAAGGTGCACAGTTAGTGGCATATCTGAAATAAATTTTGAGCAAATTAATTTTTTTCTTTTTTTCAAAATTTCTGGAGAGGAAGGTGGGGTTGCCATTATGCAGAAAACATGCTCCAAGAAGTCTACTTAGGATGTGTGTGCCATTTACCTTTTTTACCAGCCTGCTGTTGATAATCCACTTTTGTAGCAATTAGCAGAAGGTATTATAAGCATTGCAGTAGATTCTGTAGGACTGCAATCGGTGAAGGTGTTTTCCGATGTCGGGGCGAATAATGAAAGGAAAGCAAAGTCGTGTATTTTTTCGTTGTTTGCGTAACTAAGCGATATATCTGTGCTCACAAGTGATAACAGCATGAGTCGCCTTAAGGAAAAATCGGTTTATATTTATTTATCTATTTTTTTTTTTTTATTTATTTATTTCAGTCTATGGACAAAAAATCCTTACAGACTAATATTGTATAAAATATAAGAAATTAAACTAATATGTAAGTAAATATATAAAACCAAACAGGTACTTGTATGAGTATAAAGTTAAGCATAGCAACGTCAATTATCCATATTATCTCAGAAAACCAAGCAGCATAAGTTTAAACTCAGATTTCTTTGTTCCAAATTCAACAAATGATTTATGTATAATCTTTTTGTAACTTATAGTTAAGATCATTAAGCTGAATAAAAGCATGAGATAGTGTACCATTTCGCTCATAGTTTGTTCGATGCATTGGTATATGAAATAATCTGGCCAACCTAAGATTTCTAGGTGATATAAAAAACGGTATAGCCTGTAACAAATCTGGGCAATCAATGAAACCATTGATAATATCGTACACAAAGAGCACAGACTGTGAAGTTCTGCGTAATTCCAAAGCACGTAGCCCAAGAAACAAACACTTGGTCTCATAAGAAGCAGTGGATAAGTATGGTAGTGAACGCGTAGCAAACTTAATGAAAATCCGCTGAAGTCTTTCAATGCGAGCAGTAAGATTAGTAACATGAGGATTCCATATGATAGAAGGATTTTCTAATTTATACCTTACAAATGAGGTATAGACCTGTTTAAGTGTGTAAGGGTCTGCAAAGTTAGCGCAATTTCGTTTCAAAAATCCCAACATCCTATACGCCTATGGGAGTATATACTCAACATGAGCAGCAAAAGATAGGGTGCTATCAAATAGAACTCCTAAGTCCATTTTAGTCTTCGACGTGGTTAGAGGTATGCCATTAATAAAAAAACGAATTAATGAGTGGTGTTAAAGAGCGGTTAAAAGACAAATGCAAACATTTGCTAATGTTCAAACTCAAACAATTACGTCGACACCAGTCAGTAAGATTATCAAGCTGCTTTTGCATAATACGAGCATCATCTACCGAGCGCACTTTTAATATAAAGTTTCAAGTCATCAACATACAATAGATACCTTGATTCAGAAAAACAATATCCAATATCATTAATAAATATATTAAATAACATAGGGTCTAGAATACTACCCTGGGGTACTCCAGATGTTTGTACGTAGATATCAGATACAAAGCCCTCAATATTCACTGAACATAATAATATATGTGCTATAACATTCTACTAACAGAAATTCATAGAGATACAAACAAAACAGGATGTAAATAATGCTCGATAAAAGTCATATACAACTTGCAATAATTGCCAAAGTATCCTTAAAGAAGACATGTTTTTATTAAACCATATAGGGATTCTTCAATATAGTAATCATTAATTTATCAAAAAACTCTTTTAAGTTGTCCTTGTGATATTTTCAAAGAAATTGCTCAACACTGAAAACACGGCATTCTCGAAACTATGTTTTAAGATTTAGAGTTATCCCTTCCGCTTTTTTACGCTTATATTTGGCTTTAATACAAACGTGATGGGTCGCCAAAACTCTTTTTTCGTTTTTCGTGCGTGACAGAGCGTGATTAAAAAAATTTTGCTCGTGAGCGTGTGTGAGGAAAATTGTTCTGATTGTGAGCTTGCGTGACGTGAGCCAAAAAACACAAAAAATATAAGCGAATTTTTTATTTTTGTAGAGTTGCACTGACCTGATAAATATTCCTTGCCTAGAGTTGTATTATTTTCAGTGACGTTTTCAAGTGATGTTAACATGACACTTTATTCAAAAAAACGCAGGGTATTCGAATTAAAAACGTCACATCGTGCCGTGACGTTAGACTCTGCCAAAACGAAGTGACCATGAAGCATTGACTACTGTTTTGGTTGTATCTACGGATCACTTACAAAGTTAATAAAAAGCTGAACAAAAACTATAGGAATTAATAATTCCTTTAATTTGCAGTGGCACTTCCAAAAGGTGGAAATGGCGAAAATTGCTATATTCTGATCATTTGAAATCAGTTAATGTAAAAAACCTCTAACCCGGTTACTTTGCCGTACTTTATAATTTCAATTACTGATTAGTCGGGTTGCTTTTTTTTGTAATTTGTAATTTATTTGTAAATTGTAATCTAACACAACAAGATGACAATATCTTATAAATGACAGTGCTAGTGAATTAAGCAGATATGCACACATTAAGTGAAAAATATTATAAAATGAGTAGATATTTGACAATTTGCTGATAGTTGACAATATAAATGTGATAATAAATATTAATAAACTGAAAGGTAAATGGTTAAAGTAAATTGAGGTTAATTTCTAGTAACTTAAGATCCATCATTTACAATAATATGAAGTAAAATTATATAGTAGAAATTCAAACCAGTACGCTTGTAGTACGAAAATATGAAGGTTTGATGTACAAGCTATGAAAAGGTTGAAGAATTCATAACTAAATAAATGATTGGTTGGAAGTTATCTCAGCAGTAGTCAAAGTAATAAAATCAATTAGTATAATAATTTAAATTAAAAATAGAACAGGATTACGAGGTGTAATTAAAATATTTAAATAGCTCTTTGTTAAATAGATTTGCGTTGCCTAGTTTTTGAATGTGATTTGGTAGGGTGTTCCAAAGACTGGTTCTATGTATTAAAAATTGTCGTTGAGATAAAAGGCTCCTATATTTTTGTTGAATAATATTCCTTCCACGTTGAGATCTCGCAAAAACAATTCTATTGTATAAGTATGACGGTTCTTTCAAAGTGATAATTTTGTGAAGCAAGAGGTTCTCGAATGTTATTTTATATATCAGATTTGAGTACGACGAAATATGATCACGGCGACTTTTCTGAAATACATATATAACGTGCTATGTTATTAAATACAACTTTGAGTTTACGTTGATCTACGCTGTCGCAATTTGCGTAAATTTCGCAGCCATATAATAGTGTCGCAACAAGATATGCTTTTGCCAGAGGCATACGTATGCAAAAAGGTGTTGAGTCCTTAATTGACCACAAGGCACGATTTTGAATGAACCTAAATTTTCCGCAGCACTCTGTATTGTCTTATAACAATCAATTTGTCTTCAATAATACTATGAAAGCCATTGTAACCACCATCTTTTTTGATGCGTTAACGTCTCCTAATCACAATCACAACAATAATCGTTATTTTTAGATACCCTGTATAAGTTTTTTATGTTTTTTTCAGCTATGCAAAATTAGCATATCTCTGTTAACGTGATAACATGGCTCTGTTAAGCCTTTCAAAATCTAAAATTTAATTTTCAATAAAAACTTTTTTAAAATACCAAATTTGGAAAAATGTGTAATTTAAGAACAGGGGCCGGATTCTGGCATTCGTGATCGAATATACTCGATAATAAAAACAATGTAGAGCAAAAACAAAATGAGCAACAAACACACAGCATTCTATAACGAAATCGTTCAATCACGAGTGCCAGAATTTGGCCCCAGGACTATGGTCGTTTTTCTGGCAAAAAAAAAAAAAAAACTATTGGCCATCATTCTGCAGCCAATCGATTGTTTTCCACGGTGTTCCCAGGAACGAACAAGATAGAATATATTATACATTGCATTTTAGATGACACTAAAACTCTTATCAAAAAAAAAAAAAAAAAAAAAAAAAAAAATCTTAGGGCTTACGCCTCAAGGAAAAGTTTGCAAAGCAACTTGATTCTTTTTAATTTTTCTAAATTTTAAACAAACGAATTTGAAAACTTATTTCTTAATAGGAGCAATAACGAACTTTAGCCTCAATCAAATCGTTTTAAATTAGATAATTGGAATAATTTTCGCTGTGTAGCTGCTCACCTATTTTGAAGATTTACAATTCAGTGCATGAACCCATTTCAAATTAATCAAATAATTATAAATTGGTGTTTCCACATACAGATGTACATATGTACATACCCTGCCAGCAAATTGGTAGTCGACTACAAATAAAATCGACTTATAGTTCATCCCTGTCGGACATTGAGTAGTCGACTACTAAAATAATTTACTTCAAGTTAACTTTTATGGACTAGCTTCAAATTAGCTACAATACAATCGATTTGTAATTCACTTTTTGTGTACTGGCTATAAGCTAGCTGAAACGTAGTGCAGAGTTCACCCAAAATTCAAATACTAACATACACACATACACGGTAAATAACTCTTGAATTAAACTGCCTATTGTCGCATTCGTTTTAAATGTTGCGATGGCTGAGTGGGTATGTTGGCTGCTCACCAGTCTTGAGGCTTAAGGTGGGATCATACGATTGCCGCAATGCACCAATTTTTGTTACATTTTGTGTGCCAATCGTGTGATAGCACAATTTATTGGCTCATGCGGCAACTAAAACGAATGTTGTTTCTATTTGTCCCAATCAAATACAACCCTGATGCGACAACCGTGTGAACACTTGACATACAACTAATCACCAATAAAAATTATAAAAATGCACCAATATTTATTGTGTTCTCATGCGGCAACCAAAGAAGACAATGCCCGCCAATAATATACATGCATGCATATGTATACATTTATTTAGTTTCCAAACATGATTTCTGCTTTTCAATCAGTAAAATTCAATTCTTGTTACTATTCATTTTTTGCTTTTTCAGCCCGCATAACATTATAATAATAGCCGAAGCAATTTTCTCTCTTTTTAATGAACAAACCATATTTTTAACAAAGTTTGTCATCAGCTACAACAGCTGTTTCTCAGAGTTGCCGTATAATATAACAATCGTGTGACTATAATGCGGCAATTATTGGTACTAAATTGTTTTGCGGCAATTTGCGACAATAAAATTTCAGTAAAATGTCACAATCATGTGATTGCAGAGAATTTGATTGGGACAAATTTTTTATTATGCTCTAATTCAGCCCAATAAAAATTGTGTAAAATTGGTGCATTGTGGCAATCGTGTGATCCCACCTTTAGTGGTTCGATTCCCACCAGAGGCTAAAAAATAGGAGGATGAATTTTAATTTAATAAAATAAAATATTACCACCGAAAAATGTAAAATCAGCCTTGATTTGTAAATTTTTTTCTGAGGGTACTGACTTTGAAGTAGCTAACTTTAAGTTAGTTGAAAAGTAATGCAGCGTCGGACAATTGACTACCTCCTAGGACATCGTAATGTTAAAATAGTCAGTCATCTCCATTAAAAATAATCTAAGTGTCAACCACCACCAGTTGTAAAAAAGCTAGCTTATAATTCATTACTAGTTAACTGAGTTGCCGGCAGGGTACGTACATACACACACACACATCCATCCATATGTGTACATACATAATTCTATTTTTGCGTAGAAAATGAGGAAACATACACAGTTACATGCCTGCGTATGTATGTAGATGTGATTGTAAATGCTAGAACTCAAAAACTTACAACACACAATTTCAACTACAAGTGTGTAGTAAATAAATGGCTCTGCTTTTGTAAAATTTAATACAAACAAAAATATCTCCATACAACTGTTTGTTTGTTTGTTAATCATTAAAAATCATATTCTTTGCTTTTTTTTCAGATGTTCTGCGACGTGTACCTACGGGCATTAAAAAATAAAGAACAATTATCAAACACTCCGGACAACATTTGCTTTTTTTCCGTGCAACCACCACTTAATTTACTACTCTTGGCATTCCACAGGCAGCCATACTCGACAACTACCTACTTGTAAACGCCAGACACACATCGAGCAGATCATTCATATCTTCTGTTTCGAATGTAATTCCCATCGCTTTCCTCTCCTACACTTGCCATTCGTTCACTATCACTCGTTCTTCACTTTCTCTCACAATTGCTCTCTTCGTCACCCTCTCATTTTTGTTTTTTTCAATGTGATACGGAAACTTACTGGAGAAAGATTTGTTGTAATGAGAGCACAAAGGCTGGCTGGTATGCACTGAGTTCGTGCCACTCCAAGAAATATTTCAAATGTTAGTTTTAATAATCTGCGTACTTTAAACGGTTGCGATATAAATTGAAAGAAACTAAAGCGAACGCGGACTGCAGCATAAAATTGGGAAAAACATCAATTATTTCCAGCACTAAATATCAGCGCTGCTTTGAAAGCATTTATCTAGTGGATGTATTTTAAATGTTTCTGATTAACTTTATAAGAAAGCAACTCAAAAATTAGAAAAGAAAAGTTCTGAAGATCAATTTAAAAAAACACATAAACAATACTATACAAAGTGAATGGAGACTGCTTCACTATGGTGATTTCTACAGATTGAAAGGATGTAAATTCTTAAATAACAACAAATAATTTGTGTACGCTTAAAAACTAAAAATTATAGATTGATTTTTTTTTTTTTAATTTAAAAAAGTGCTTGCCTAAAAAACTATATATTAATGATAAATAATGACACAACATACCCCATTGCGGTGTAAAGGAATAGCGCCGTGTAAATGGCAAAAATCACGTACAAAAACGAGTTTCCTACGAATATTATTCATCTTTGCTGGACTGTCATGCTTTCAGCGAATGGTGGCATCAGAACCTTTCGGAGGCTCTTCAGTAGGAATACACATTCCAGGCGGAAATTTGGGAGCTATTAGTGAATCCCGCTGCCCTCGCGTATGTTCGTGCAACGGTTTGACTGTGGACTGCTCGCATCGGGGACTTACGCAGGTGCCCCGTAAAATATCAGCAGATGTTGAAAGATTGTAAGTATTTCCTTCCATCGCAGATGTTTTATTACATTAAGGTGACGCTTTTAAGTCTCTCTGTAATGAAATCTAGTTTGAACTACTTCAGTCATCCGTATATCCGATATATATACTACGAAATAGCTAGCTAATTTCATCTTCTTTCATATTCTAATATTTTAAATTGGTGAAATTTTAACGTATATGTAGCTCTTAGTCAGGGCTGGGTATGTATTTGAAATACATGTATTTGAAATACGTACTTAAAATACAAAAACGTATTTTGTATTTGTATTTTAAATACGTCTCACGAATGCATTTTATTATTTATTTATTTACTGTCAAGAGTATAATGATAAATTCACAATAATTTTAATATGTATATAAAGTAATGTGTGTGAAGATAAATATGCCGAGTTAAATATGTTTGACGTAACGAAATAACGTAACGACATATTTAAGTGTGAAGTTAAATATGTTTTTCGTAAGCGAACATTGTACCAACATGTTTATCTATGAAAATAAAAATGTCCGTAAACATATATAAGTAACTTGTTATAAAACAAAAGAATATTTAAAAATATTAATAAAAACCATCTAAATTTTAAAGTTGAGAAAACTAAAAAAAAAAATTTAAGACCAGCATCGTAAAAAATAGATTATCTCTGAAAGATTTTGGACATTATGGGCACATTTCTTGAGTGTAACTCAACTGGACCACATGGAAAAGGAAGCCAAGGATGTGGTCTATTTAGTGGTATAAGTGCCGTTTCTCAATTGTATTTGAGAATTTTTTAAAAAATTTGTGAAATTTCGACTAAGTGAAAAATCAATGTTCTTGGAAAGAATTTGGACGTATATGGGCACATTTCTTGAGTGTAACTCAACTGGACCACATGGAAAAGGAAGCCAAGGATGTGGTCTATTTAGTGGTATAAGTGCCATTTCTCAATTGTATTTGAGGATTTTTTAAACAATTTGTGAAATTTCGACTAAGTGAAAAATCAATGTTCTTGGAAAGAATTTGGACGTATATGGGCACATTTCTTGAGTGTAACTCAACTGGACCACATGGAAAAGGAAGCCAAGGATGTGGTCTATTTAGTGGTATAAGTGCCATTTCTCAATTGTATTTGAGAATTTTTTAAACAATTGTTGAAATTTCGACTAAGCGAAAAATCAATGTTCTTGGAAAGAATTTGGACGTATATGGGCACATTTCTTGAGTGTAACTCAACTGGACCACATGGAAAAGGAAGCCAAGGATGTGGTCTATTTAGTGGTATAAGTGCCGTTTCTCAATTGTATTTGAGAATTTTGTAAAAAATTTGTGAAATTTCGACTAAGTGAAAAATCAATGTTCTTGGAAAGAATTTGGACGTATATGGGCACATTTCTTGAGTGTAACTCAACTGGACCACATGGAAAAGGAAGCCAAGGATGTGGTCTATTTAGTGGTATAAGTGCCATTTCTCAATTGTATTTGGCTTCCTTTTCCATGGTGTCCAGTTGAGTTACACTCAAGAAATGTGCCCATATACGTCCAAATTCTTTCCAAGAACATTGATTTTTCACTTAGTCGAAATTTCACAAATTTTTTAAAAAATCCTCAAATACAATTGAGAAATGGCACTTATACCACTAAATAGACCACATCCTTGGCTTCCTTTTCCATGTGGTCCAGTTGAGTTACACTCAAGAAATGTGCCCATATACGTCCAAATTCTTTCCAAGAACATTGATTTTTCACTTAGTCGAAATTTCACAAATTTTTTAAAAAATTCTCAAATACAATTGAGAAACGGCACTTATACCACTAAATAGACCACATCCTTGGCTTCCTTTTCCATGTGGTCCAGTTGAGTTACACTCAAGAAATGTGCCCATATACGTCCAAATTCTTTCCAAGAACATTGATTTTTCGCTTAGTCGAAATTTCAACAATTGTTTAAAAAATTCTCAAATACAATTGAGAAATGGCACTTATACCACTAAATAGACCACATCCTTGGCTTCCTTTTCCATGTGGTCCAGTTGAGTTACACTCAAGAAATGTGCCCATATACGTCCAAATTCTTTCCAAGAACATTGATTTTTCACTTAGTCGAAATTTCACAAATTGTTTAAAAAATCCTCAAATACAATTGAGAAATGGCACTTATACCACTAAATAGACCACATCCTTGGCTTCCTTTTCCATGTGGTCCAGTTGAGTTACACTCAAGAAATGTGCCCATATACGTCCAAATTCTTTCCAAGAACATTGATTTTTCACTTAGTCGAAATTTCACAAATTTTTTAAAAAATTCTCAAATACAATTGAGAAACGGCACTTATACCACTAAATAGACCACATCCTTGGCTTCCTTTTCCATGTGGTCCAGTTGAGTTACACTCAAGAAATGTGCCCATAATGTCCAAAATCTTTCAGAGATAATCTATTTTTTACGATGCTGGTCTTAAATTTTTTTTTTTAGTTTTCTCAACTTTAAAATTTAGATGGTTTTTATTAATATTTTTAAATATTCTTTTGTTTTATAACAAGTTACTTATATATGTTTACGGACATTTTTACTTTCATAGATAAACATGTTGGTACAATGTTCGCTTACGAAAAACATATTTAACTTCACACTTAAATATGTCGTTACGTTATTTCGTTACGTCAAACATATTTAACTCGGCATATTTATCTTCACACACATACAGTTGGATGTGTCATGCCAGGCAGGGGCTGCATAGAACAAAATTGCATGGAATATTACTTTTAGCATCAGAACTTTATTCGGGATGCTGAGGAGAGATTTTCTGTTTATAAATGGCTACATGATCCTGGTTGCGATATTTATTTTATTGACAATATGGCTAATGTGTTCGTTGAACAACATTTTTCTGTCAAGTGTAACATCCAGGTATTTTACACTGGTTTTCCAGGTGACTTCAGTACCGTTTACTTGCATGTTGTACTGGGGCACGAAGCAGTGTTTTCTTTTCCTTGAGAAAAAAATTGACTGTGTTTTTGAAGCATTGATCTCAATTTTCCATTGCTTGAAATAATTACTTACAGTGTCAATAGCTCGTTGTAAATTGTATTTGTATTTTAAATACTAAGCGCTTGAGTATTTTGTATTTCAAATACTTGTGCTCTCAAAATGCGTTTTTCAAAATACATTTTTAATTTATGTTAGAAAATATGCGCTAAAAATTATTACATTCATACATCAACTAAAAGCGCAAAAGTTTATTACTGGGTTATTTCCAAAAATGGCAGCACTACAATTTAATTACCAAACGCCAAGTACCTGTGTAAAGTAAACGCCAAGTTTTCAGAAAGTTAAACAATGAACAAATAAAATATAGTAAGGAAGAAACAACTTTTGGCATTTTGATCTAAAACAAGAAGACAAAAAAAAAAAAACAATCAGATGTTGACTTGGATATACCTTATATACATATGTATGTATATAGCCTTTGATCAAACCTTTTTTATTGTCATTTATTTCTTAATTCCATTGTTTATCTTTCAATAAAATATCGTTTTTTAATAAGAAATCATTGAGATTTTGTCGTTAGCCGATTTTATTCATTCGCCATCAAGAGGTTTTTTGTCTGATATCACATTTGAAAAGCTGGTGTTTACGAATGGAAACAAAACTTTTTTTGACTAAAAGTATTTTGTATTTCAAATACTTGCTTTTAGAATGCAGTATTTTGTATTTTAAATACGTGGGGAAAAAGTATTTGTATTTTAAATACAAAACTTTCATATATTTTGTATTTTAAATACATCAAAGCATGTATTTTTCCCAGCACTGCTATTAGTATTAGAATGATCGTATAGTAAAAACAAGTTATAGCACATGTGCGACCGGTCCGAATCTTAAGTACCCTTCAAAAAAGTCACATCTAAGTGTGTAGCTGCTGTCTTATCACGGCTATATATGAAAAGCAATTGAATATTAGGTGTGTTTCTTTACTTTTCCAGCAATATTTATCCAGCAGCTTTGCGATAGAGAAAAATATAAAATTTAAGCTCAATTACTGGCAATTATGAAAACTTGTAAAGAAAAAAAAGACAGACTGAAAAAGACAGAAAACATTAATAAGACCTAAAATAATACATTTCAATTGGCTCTTATAGCAAATAAATAATTAAATTCATTTTATTAATCTATTTTTAACGTTTTATATAAATAATTATTCAGTGGTTGACAATTATTTAATACGTATAAAAAACAGGGACCGTAACTCTTATAACTTTTATAAAAAAAATCAAGAAATAAGAGTTATTTTTGATTTTTATATTCTTAGATAGAATGTTCTGGATACTCGTTCTTCGACCTTTTTTATTAAACTTTGTTAGGTTTTATAAATGAGCTTAAGGTCGGTCACTTAATTTTCAATAAATATATTTTCTATTTATTGATAAATTTTTCGATATTTCGATACGCCTTTATGTATCTTCTTCAGGAAAATATGTTTTCTATTATTTTATAAATTTTCAAATTTCAAAACAAATCTTAATGACAAACTAATTGAAAAATAAAAAGGGTTTTACATTCATAAATAGGCTTTACATACATACTTATTATCTATACAATTATATATATATCTATACTAATGTTAATAATTATTTTATACATAATAACGTTTTTAACATAACATTTTTTTGGTTTTTTTTAGTTTTTTATAAAAAAGAATGAAAAATCATTAATGTAAAAAAATAAGATACTATGTTCTGAGTCCTGTTCTGGTTTTTGCAATTAGATGTCTATAATTTCTAGCTAGTCCATCTGTATCCTTCTTAAAATTTATCCTCTTTTCCAATGGAACTTTAATAATTTCTAACATTTCTAACATGTATCTACGTTTGTAATTATTCTCTGTGCTCAAAACTGAAGTGTTTTCGAAATCTGGATAATGATTAAGATCACGACAATGTGTGGATAATGCTGTCTTTTTTTTGTCTTTTTTAGATAGAAAATAAGAGTTATTTTTGATATTTATATTTTTAAATGAAAAATAAAAGTTATTTTTGATTTTTATATTTTTATATCGATAATAAAAATCAATTCAAAATTCGTGACATAGATAATATGTCCGCAAAGCTTATTTTGAAAGAGACAATTACAAAGAAAAGCGTTTCGATACTTCTGCTAATTTATTGGAATATTGGGAGAGCAAAAAATTTGTGTTTCCATGGGGCTTCGAAAATTAGCTCTTTAATTGTTCATTCTGTACCTGACACTCAAGTCAGTTTAGACAGGTAATTTTCAGCACTCAGATTAATATTGGGAGATTTGAGATATAATTTATCTGAGGAACATTTAAAATCAATTATGATGGCAAAAATTGAACACCTGAAAACGACCTCTTAACACTGACTTGAATGGCAACCAAAATTTATAAGCTATTTCTATGCATTCATGTTTTTATAGCTGATAATGGATAAGTCACATAATATATTATATTCATATAGAAATTTGAATGAAGCAGCATATTATAACACATACGGCATCAACAAATAAATAAGAGTTTTGAATTAATTTTTATTATTGATATAAAAATATAAAAATCAAAAATAACTTTTATTTTTCATTTAAAAATATAAAAATCAAAAATAACTTTTATTTTTCATTTAAAAAAATCAAAATAAAAAACAACTTATTTTTGATTGTTAAAATTAAAATTAAAAATTTTAAAATCATGCAATATGTTGGATGCATTTCGCCTAAAAGTCATGATGGTGTAATTAAAAGTTTTCTACGATGTTCATTTATGTATGATTTATTTCTTCAAAAATTGAAAAAATAACTCTTATTTCCGGTCCTTAATAAAAAAACGACTTCCAGCCAGATAGAATGTCTAATTAATGTCAAAACAAGTTTAATACAACTAGTGTGTTGCTGCTAGGGTTTGGGGTTCGGGAATTCGCGGGAGAGAATTCCCGGGAATTACCGAAAAATTTTCATCGGGAATTCCCGGGAAAACGGGAAATGTTTAAATTGGATTTTATAATAGTAATATTTTATTTCTCCACATTTTTATTTTCTTAAAATTAATTATTTATTATATTATAATAATTAATTAATAATTATTTATATTATAATAAAAAAACTTTTGTTAAATTAATTTCAAAAATAACGGAATTTCATTCTAAAAATACGCTGTTTGCACATAAACATCACTTTTAAAAACCACCGCTTAGTCGCCGAGACTCTAACCTCTTAGTAGCTGATGCTGATGCTATAATCCATACTCTTTTTGTATAGCTTATGTTAATAAAAACACCATTTCCTCAAAACATAGCTGAGTCAATTCAAGATAAAGTTGGCCAAAGACGTAATGAAAAAATGATAGCATTACTAAATTATTTAAAAATGCCTGATGTCAATACGAAATTATTCAAAAATTCTTTAAAATTATATGCGAAACCGCTATATAAACGGCTGTTTGATCAATCACTTTCTGAATTGTCCAGCAGCGACAACAAAATTAATGAATGTTTTAAAATTAAATTAAAAAATTCTATGGGAAATGCAAGGGCTAATCCAAAAATGTCCAAACTTCCTCAGACTAATTTTCTAAGAAAAGAATTTGCTTTATATGAAGCGAGCAATATTCGAACTAAAAATTTAGATAATTTTTTAAATGCTTTACTAACAATAAAACCAACATCGGTGGATAGCGAACGGGTTTTCTCCGTTGCTGGGAATTTTGCCACAAAAGTACGAAGCCGAACATCAAGCGAGTTACTTAATGCTTTAGTCGTACTAAAAACTTATTTTTTACCGAAATGATGTTATGAATCCTATTATGTTTTTTTTTTTTATTTAAACATGATCTCAAATTGTTTCCTTACAGTTATTTGTCTCTTTTTATTACACAAATTGCATTAACATGTGCTATTTATATTTTATATATTTATTTGAGCTCAAGGTCTTTTGGAATTTGAGTAATTATTTTTTGAAAAACCAATCAAAACATTTTTCATTATTATTGTCCTGAAGAAGCTATCCGAAGGAGAGCGAAATATTGACAAAAAATAATTACTCAAATTAAAAAAAAAAAAAAAAAAGACAAAAAATAATTACTCAAATTCCAAAAGACCTTGAGCTCAAATAAATATATAAAATATAATAAAGAAAGGGGTCAAAATAACTAAATATTAAAACATGTGCTATTTAATTAAGTTAATTGTTATTTTAAATGTATATATGTATATGCACTTTATTATATAATTTTAAATAAAACCAATTAAAAAAAGTTTATTACTAAAAATTACTTGTTTGTAGTAGAAGAAAATTTCCCGGGAAATTTTCTTCTACTATAAACAAGTAATTTTTAGTAATAAACTTTTTTTAATTGGTTTTATTTAAAATTATATACATATATTATATAAAAAAAAATTGTTTCCACAAAGCACAGACTAAACAGAAGGAAGGGTCACCAGTGGGGTTTGGGAATTCCCAGTTTTTCTCTTCCTGCGATTCCCGGGAAAATTTATAAATTTCCGGGGAATTCCCGGGTAACCTGGGAAGAGAAAAAGTCCGGGAGTTCCCAAACCAAAAATGTCAAAACGCCCGTTTTGACATTGATTTTTTATTAACTGGCTATTTTGAACAATATTTTTAACCATTTCCTTTCAGGCAATATTTACGAATCTTCCCCAAAAATGTTCATAATAATTGTAGTTCGATGATTAAGGGGGAACTCCGAGTTTTGATATAATGTAGCCACAACTTCCCATTGTGGACCGCATCGCTATCCTGTTGAAATCACACATCTTCACCTAGTTCTAAGTTCTCAGCGCTTTGCTGCACATTTTTGCTCTGATCAAAAAATAACCGAAATTTTAAATTTTTTCAAAAAGTATTTATTTATTCATCGATAACTATCTTATCCCCTTCAAAGTAATCCCCCTCAGATATATCTAATACACTTATGCCAGCGTTTTTTCCAATCCTCGAATCAACTCTGAAACGTGCTTTGTGGTATCGCCAACAACTCCTGTTGCGATTTTTCTTTTATATCGATTTTTTTTATATCATCGGTGTCTTCAGGTTTGAGAAGAGGAAAAAGTCAGCGTGGGCCAAGTCCGGTGAATACGGCGAATTTATGTGCACGTTGAGTGACTTTTGCATGGCTTGTTTGTGATGGAAAAAAAATGTGCGCATACTAGATCGATCATGTTTGTGTTTTTTACGTGTACGGGTTCGGTTATATTCTTTATTTTTCAACTCCTAATACATATAAAGGGTGTTTTTTTCGATGTATAGAACTTTAAGTTGGCATTACTGTTCAAGATGGCGACCGATTTAACAGCTGTCAAGTGATTTATTCTCAGTTTGGTTTGGCAATTCATCATGAATAGACTCACGCCTGAACAACGCTTGCAAATAGTGCAATTTTAGTGCAAAACGAGATTGCCGTTGTTCCCGATTTTATAAGCGAATTTTGTTTGGCGATGAAGCGCACTTCTGGTTGAATGGCAACGTCAACAAGCAACACTGCCGCATTTAGAGTGAAGCTAATCCTCAAGTGTATGTCGAAACACCGTTACTTCCAGAAAAACTGACTGTTTGGTGCGCTTTATGGGCTGGTGGAATCATTGCTCCGTACTTCTTCAAAAACGATAATGGCCAGAACGGTACAGTCAATGGTGATCGGTATAGAGCCGATTATGATTACTAACTTTATCATTCCTGAATTGAATAACCATGATGTCCAGGAGGTCTGGTTTCAACAAGACGGCGCAACATGTCACACAGCTCGTGCCACAAGCGATTTATTGAAAGACACGTTTGGCGACCGCCTAATTTCACGTTGTGGACCTGTGAATTGGTCTCCGAGATCTTGTGATTTAACACCGCTAGACTACTTTCTGTGGGGCTATGTAAAGTCATTGGTCCATGCGGATAAGCCACAAATGCTTGAGCATTTGAAAGACAACACTCGCCGTGAAAAAGTCATCGAAAAATGGACGTCCAGATTGGACTACATCCGGTCATATGCCAGAAATTATATATAAAGTGTAATGCCACAAGATTATCTTTCGAATGAATAAAATTCATGTCAATTGAATAATCCATCGATGTTTTATTGCAACTTAAAGTTCTATACATCGAAAAAAAAACACCCTTTATAGTACAACACTACACTAGCTTGTTTGTCTTGTTTTGGAACAAAAAGTTGTAAGCGGTAAATGCTTGTGTATGCTTGAAAGTTCGGTATCTTTAGCCAGTCAATGAACCGGAGCATTGTTTTCGGTTCGATCAGTTTTGGTACAATCATACCAAAAAACGATCACGAACATTCAACTCAACTGCAACAATTTGTGAATAAAAGTGATCGTTCGATATGAAATTTTGCTAAAATGAGACTGTATCGTTAATAAACTAAAAATTTTAATCACAAAAGATCCGGGTAAAAGATTGTGCATGCTCGAAAGTTTGATAGCCGTAGCCAGCCTCTGATATTAACCTCCAGTGGTAACTTAATCTAGGTATATGTATATAAAATTAAACTTTCGTGTTTCGAATACAAGTCGATGAAATCGGTCCAGCGTTTAAGGTGCAAATATCTAAGCAAAATATACACATTCATATGTATGTGTATGAATCAGTGTTGCCAGCTTAGGGGTTTTTTCCTTTTAGGGGTGAATTTATGGTGTTAAATACTTTCGGGGAAAATTTAGGGGGAAACAATTTATTTTTTGGTATTTTTAGGGGATGTCTGTTTTTGGTTGAAATGGTAAAATGCAGGAGTTAGAAGATTTTTCAACTGATAAACTTGAAGACTAACGATTTTTAAAGTAAAATTAAATGAAATATTTTAGGTTCATGTGATAGCTTCAAGTACAGAATTTTGCAACTGGTAATTTTAAGTACTTTTTTTGTTGAGTTGAATGAATTTCTCCCTTATGGATAATTTCTTTGAATTGTTTTCGATTCTTATGAATTGGTAAAATTAAAATATCTAAGAACCTTTGATAAAATTTAAACTCTTTATGAAAATGTCAAAAGAAGGTAAAGAGCGAAGAAGATTTAGAAACTCTTAATATTTTTGGAGAAACTTAATTTTTTCTAGATGCGCAGATAACAATTTCCAGCTGCCTATAAATATGTACTTAGATCTCAAAATATGTGAATACAAATAAATCGAAAATTTATAATAAATATACATACGCCTGTAATCATAACACATGCACTGAAAAATACATATAATCAGTTAATTTTTACTTCTTTTTAATTGTTGAAAGCTTAACAATTTTATGCATTTTCCGCACTAATATTGGTGTCCAAACTAGTTTGGGCAAAAAACAAACTAGAATTATTTCTAATAAGTATTTGAATTGTATATGATAAAATGTAAAGCTGGTAACACTGATGGGATATTTGGAAGATAGTTTCCAATTGTCAAGGTCTTTGTCAGAAAACCGAACCTTCCTTCTATGGAGGCCATTAAATTTATACTTACTTGTCGTTCAATCACCAACCAAACCAAACTTATCCCCATCAGCGCTACCAGCTTCAAGGTCATTCAACTCTTGTTCATAAGCATTTAATTGAATAAATACCTTTGAATTGAAAGAAACTACTAAAGTTATTTTCTTTCACCCAAAATCTTATTATAATTCTTCTCCCCTACGATAGAATTATAATAAACCTTTGTTGCAGATTGCCCATTATCAATTAACCCCCCTTTCAATCGAATATCAAAGGTTATTTAACAAAGAGTTCTCAAGATCCACAACAGCAAAAAAAAAAATTGAATCTCTTTTGTTCAATTGGTGATTCGCAAACTAAAACAGAACCTTCACCAACATTTTTTAGGAGGATTTTGTAGAAAAACATTGAATTTTAGGGGGTTTTAAAAATTCTCTGGGGGGAAGAAATACCTTTGACCTGGGAATACTGGTATGAATGCGTAACTTCGCACAAAAGCATCACAAAACAAATAAGTTGAGATGAGAGAGAGAGAGAGAGAGAGGGAGATAATATCGTTAAGTGGGAGATATTATCGTTGCTGTGTTAATTTTGTTTGATTTGAAAATTAATTCATTGCTGTTTCAGTGTTGCCAACAATTTGGTGAAAAACATCTTTATTCGTCGAAAAATGTTATTTTTAAGAAAAATATCCCAACTTTGTTAAATGCTTATTAAATTAAACAGTTTTTTTGATGGATCTTCGACTATAGTAATTTTTATTTTAAAGCTATGAAAAGCATTCTGTGTCCTCAGGTATTGATTGATTTTTAATTATTAATTTTACAACAGTCTAAATACTAACTATGAGAAAGAAGTTCGCTTTTTTTAGAAAATTTCCTGCTTATTCTAATAATAGATATGATTTGTCTATATTGTATCAGGCGTTCAGGTATTCATATTCGTCACACATACGCACATGTTTGAGTAAAATTCAAACAGTGTACGATATCCCCAATAATGATTCGTCAGTTCAGCATAATTACACAATGTATTTATGTGTATGGGACTTTTAACTTATCAGCACGAATGATAAGCGATCAATGACTCTTGTTTATTTAATGTATCAAATTCAAAAATTGCTAAAAAGTTTAATTGTACAAAATGAATGAGTAACCCAAATGTTGAGCGTTTTATTTGTTTATAATATCACACTGAAATTCCCCAAACGTGGAGCAACTAAAGTTGTTACTGACCTGTCTCAACAAAATGTTCTAGTTTGTAGTTAGGGATTTCTTTATAATTATTAACACGCGCTGGAATAACAATTTTGTTTATTATTATAAATTTTTGAATGAATTGAAGACTGTGTATTTTGAAATGAATTCAAATAATGTTTATTTTTTTACTATAATTGAATTTAAATCTACATCTATAATTGAATTTAAATCTATCGAATACACTGCACTAGTAAGCATAACAATCTGCCCAACATGACGATCTGCGTATAATTTTCGAATGGGGTCGAAAAACAGGGTGGAATTCAACGCTAGTAAAGCCCGTATGACACTAAATTTTTCTTGCATTGTTCAAGTTTTGGAGAACAGTGCAAATATAATAGTAGAATTTAGTATGTGCAACGAGTTCAGCTATATTAAGCTAAATGCAAAACTGTCAACATTTTTGTTGAAGTTATCGATAAAAAATGAGATTATGTCAAAAAAAAATGTAAAATTTTTCAACTTAAAATTGACATTTCAAACTTGAATGTTGCTGTGTCAGCGGTTTATGGACAATTTTTGCGATTTAACGCTTCTTTTTTTGGAAACTTTTTATTTCCTAGCGCTTTCTTGAAATAAAAAGAATACAACACTTACAAAAAAGATGCCAGTTTTGTTTACGTTTTGTATATTTGGTTCTTTCTAGCTATTGCTGTTTCTTTCTATCAATTCTATACCAATTAATGAAAGAAAACTAAAGTGTCATACGGGCTTAAGACCAAAAGTTGCTTGTTAATACATAGGCCAGTGATCCTCAAGCCTATGCCCTCGGGAAATACATGTGTATTAGTGTCCTGTACATGTGAGGTCGAAGTTGGAAAACGAAGACAAGGAATAATTTAAGTGTTGCCAATAATGAGATTGGCTGGACTAAAGAAGTGTGTAATTTGAAGCAATGATTTTTTTGTCGTAAACATTTTTACTTGGTTTTATTTTCATTATAAAAAGCGTATAAAACAAGAAATAATTTGTTCAAAGTATTAAGCGTCAACACTGCAATGGTGGATTATCGGCATAAACAGAGGGTATACAAGCTAACATGCACAAGTCAGCACAGCTATATCGGACAAACGTGACGAAAACTAAAAACAATATACAAAGAACACATGAGAGACTGACTACAAGGAAATGAAAAATAATCGAACCAGAGACAATAATGGAACTAAACTTAACGAACCATATGTATAAAAACAAATGTAGACCTGCGCACGTTAGAGAAACAGTCAAACTGTTACATACACAGGGTAAAGGAATACAACTCAACGTACTAGAAAACATCCCTGCAAGAACAGTGTCGGTCATTTGATGCATCATATGACCGACACTGCTGATGGGTTCATACATCAGGGTTTCTATAATTTTCTTAAGGGCAAAATGAAAAAGCTGATGTAAACATTCGTATACGTGTGATTTATTTTTTTAAACCAGCGTTACCACCTCAGCAAAGCGATCATTCGAAATCTTTTTTCAAAATGCCACCAAGATTACATGCAATGTTATTTATTTCTTTATTATTAAATAAAATAAAAAGTTATTTCGAAAAATTAAAAAAAAAAAAACTATACAAGGAGAACAGAATAAATTATTTTAGACATATTTAGTCAAAATTAAGAGAAAAACAGTAGTCAGTAGCAGTTTTAACAATAGAAAACTGAATCATATGGGGAAAACTTCCGCAGCACCAATTTTTTTCAAAGAAAAAAGTACAAATAAACCTATAAAAACATTAATGCACAAACGTAGTTGCAAATGAAATTACCAAATAAATCACAATATTAAAAAAATCATAGTAATGGCAACGCTGAAAGCTATAAAATTGTTTTACATGGCTTAGTAAATAAGTTGTTAATGTGTTAGTTTCCATCAGCCATTTCTTGCAGGGATGGAAATACACAAACAACAAATGTTTGATGGTCGAATAATAAATAAATGACAATGTGGACATAATCCACATAATTGAACCTTTGAAACACATACATATATAGACTAAATAAGGCGAAGTAATAAAATGAGTGAAAAAAAATAGTTTTACTGAAACTTTTAGTTGATTTAAGTTCCTAAACTTGTAGCATTTGCAAACGCGAGCATTAAATGGCCCAAAAAGATACTTTGCATAAAAAATATCAAACGCAACAAATAAATAATTAAATTCATTTTATTAATCTATTTTTAACGTTTTATATAAATAATTATTCAGTGGTTGACAATTATTTAATACGTATAAAATAAACGGCTTCCAGCCAGATAAAATGTCTAATTAATTTCAAAACAAGTTTAATAGAACTAGTGTGTTGCTGCAAACTTTTGAGCATAAAAAGAACTTTAAACTCGGCTCATAAACTGCCGAGTTGTTCAAAACTTGGATCATTCTGTTGACAAACCTTTTGAAAAGTTAAAAAGTTGCTTAGTGATATCCAAAAAATATGCTCAGCCCAACCACAGGATGGCCCAAAATTAACGAAGGTGTTTGAATTGCTTATAACTTTTTATTGAAGCCATAATTAAACAATTTCTTTACTACAATATATAAATGGGGAATATTTTTAGTTTAGTTATGAAAAATAATATCTCGCAAGTGGTGGCCATTTTCTGCTTCGTATATTCGTGCTCTTTCCAACACATTTTCCATAACCTTTCGCAAAACTTCCGGTTATGTTGCTTATTTCGTCGCGTATATTGCTTTTTAATTGCTGGATGGTTCGTGGCTTATTAATGTAAACTTTTACTTTCAAATAACCCCAAAGAAAACTGTCTGCAGCGGTTAAATACGGTGAACGCGGTGGCCAATTAAAATCACTTGTACGCGAAATAATTCGTTCACCAACGATGTCCCGTAAAAGAGCCATTGTGTCCCTTGCAGTGTCCGCTGTGGCTCCATTTTGTTGGAACCATACTTGTTTACGGTTTTCCACGACTGACCTTAAAAAATTTTCCAACATTGTCCGATATCTAACACCATTGACGGAAACGGCGACCCTGTGTTCATTTTCGAAAAAATAAGAACCAATGATCCTTTCCCACAAAAC
The DNA here is from genome assembly GCA_963662145.1 of Sturmia bella. NCBI lineage: Eukaryota > Metazoa > Arthropoda > Insecta > Diptera > Tachinidae > Sturmia > Sturmia bella. The sequence goes on from OY759172.1 coordinate 43,349,494, forward strand.
ACTGCACCAACCGTTACACAGGTGGGTGTAATTCTCACTACTCTACTTTCGAATATTCCATAGCCCATATCCTGCAGTTTTGCTTATTAACGAACCCACTTAATTGAAAATCGGCTTCGTCGCTCATAATTAAATTATGAATAAAATTATGATTTTCTTCCGCTTTTTGCCGGAAAAAAACTCGGTTTCAATTCTTGGACAAGCTGAATCTTGTATGGAAACAGTCCTATTGTGTGCAAAATTCTCTGCAGCGATGCTCGTGGGAGTCCAAGTTGTGTGGAACGTCTCCTGGTTGATGTTTCTCCATCGTCCCGAATACTCCTCTGTACCAGTTCAATATTGTCATCCGTGTGCATCGTTCGTCGTCTGCCAGCACCCGGAAGGTTTCTTGCTGCCCCTGTTTTGTCGAAAATTTGCTACCTGATGGTTTATTATTGACTCTGAGGGTCCAAACCGCACATTAAAATGGCGGCGATATGCACGCTGAGTTGATTTGAAAAATAAAGCTCAACAACTTGGGCACGTTGTTCAATTGAGTACTGCTCCATTTTAAATTCCCCAAGTCTTCTTTACAAAATACTGTAAAGAAAAGAAGAGAAAAGATTATAATAAAAAAGTTATATGCAATTAAAACCCCTTCGTTAATATTGGGCCACCCTGTATTTAGCAAAATCGCTTGTAAAGATTCTGCGGAGAAATTCCACGCTTTATAAAAAAAACAACAGATTCTAATACTGTTTATTTTTTTAAAAATCTGATTCGTCTTTGCATCATTTTGCAGTTGGTTTATGAACTGGTTACAAACGAGTCATTGAGTAACTCTTGGCTGCTCAATAACTCAGTTAACTCAATAAATTCCTACAGGGACACACACAGTGTTGGGCAAAATACATGCTCTGATGTATTTAAAATACAAATACATTTTTTTTCCATGTATTTAAAATACAAAATACTGCATTCCAAAAGCAAGTATTTGAAATACAAAATACAGTGTAACAAAAATATGTATTTAAAATACAAAATACTTTTAATCAAAAAAATTTTTATTTTCTTCCTTAAACACCAGTTTTTCAAAAGTGATATCAGACAAACAATCTCTTGATGGCGAATAAAGAAAACCAGCTAACGACAAAATTTCAATAATTTCTTATTAGAAAATGATATTTTATTGAAAGACATATGTACATACATATAACGGAATTAAGAAATAAGTGAGAATTAAAAAAGGTTTCACCAAATCCTATATAACTATATATATATAGTATATCCAAGTCAACATTTGATTGATATTTTTTCTCTTGTTTTAGATTAAAATGTCGAACGCTGTTTTTCCTTGTACTTTATTTTTTCATTATTTAACTTTCTGACAGCTTGGCAACTTTCTCAATGTATGTATGTATGTGCATTCAGTTGCGTTTTCTTTACACAGGTACTTTGGTAATTAAATTGTGGTATTCCAATTTTTTGGAAATAAGACAGTAGCAACATTTTCGATTTTAGTTGATGTATAAATGGAATAATTTTTAATGCATATTTTTAGACATACAAAATACTCAATCGCATTGTATTTAAAATACAAATACATACGTATTTCAAATACATGTATTTCAAATACTGCCCAGCCCTGGACAAACATAATCTGTTGATTACACACACATACATATATGTATATTCAAATTCATGCATATATGTATGTATGCATATTATTTGTCCTAAAATACAACTTTTCATGAAAATTAATAATATTACAAAATTATTTCTCATTGTCATCTCTTAATGCTTCTTTCTAAATTTTGCAATTTTATAACAATTCTAATTCGCTTTCTTTTTTCTTTGCAGAGATTTACAGGGAAATAACATAACTGTGATTTTTGAGTCTGATTTTCAAAGGTTGACTAAACTGAGAGTTTTGTAAGTATACAATTAGTTTATGTTAATTATTTAACCTATTTCCACCAATGTAATCGTTTTATTTTACGAATACCGTGACCTTGAACGATTCCATTACTCAACACTCAAAAAACATCTGACCCCATTCATATTACTTGTTTCACAATGAGATTGATTTACAACAAGTAACTGATATTACACGAAGTGCGTTGCGGTTGTTGTGAAAATGTTGTGTCACGCGTAATTCACGCGTGAACTAATGTAAAATTTTAAAGTGCATAAAGATCTTTATTCCATAAAGATCAATATTCCATACAAAAAGTCAATAAATTTATTGCTTAATAAGCTCAAAATTGCTTTGAATATTGAGAAAAAGATGAAACACAACACTGTAAAAGATGTGTTTAATAAGCAAAAGTATACAATGCGAGATGGATGACGTGATAAATGTCAACAAAAGCAAACAAAGTAATAAAAAATAAAAAAATATCTGCTGTCTTTTTAAACATGGCAGCATTTCCAAATTTTTATTTCTCTTTCTTTTTATTATTGCCGCTTTGGAGTCATAACATGAATGCACTACTTGTACAAGTTCCATATTTCTATTGTACAACACTAAAATCTTTTTAATAAAAGACAGTTTTTCTTCCATTTTTCCTAATTGAAAATATTTTTCACTTTTTCTTTCTCACTACCAAAACAAAAACAACAACTTTTCTCCAGCTGTCAAATACTAATTGAGTTAGCGCAATATTTGTATGTATGAACGCAAAAAATATTATGTCAATAAACTGAATATTATCTCAATTAGAAATGCATGTATGAACAAGGTATAAGAAGCAAATAATTTATTTCTTTCTCGAACACACCAATTGAAAAATTTTTTTGTGCACTTTTGGCGGTAAAATATCTAAACAAAAGTCAGCTGTTTCAACTTTTTTACAATGCCAAACAAAAAGTCACTCACACTTAGTAGTTTAAAATAGTGTTATATTTAAAAGTATTTTAAATATATGTAATACGAAGTGTGAAAACCGCTAGTGTGTTTATGGAGACTGTTCATGTCGTTGTTACTGACGCACAGTGGGTTAGAATAGCATGTTTTCTTGGATCAAATCAGGGAAGCTGTTTTCGGATATTTTTGGAACGAAGTTCCTTAACGCGGCTTGCTGGTAGTGGAAATTAGTAGAAATCGTCACGAAAGCGTGTGAGCTGTTTATATGTATTGGTGTACTGTCGAAAAGCAATTGTGTATGATTGGCAGTGTCTCCACTGACAGCAGCGGAGACACATACAAATAAATATTAATTAGTTGGAAAACGTTCCAAAAATTTAAGGAATCATAAAATTTCAAAATTTTAAAAACAACAAAAAATAAAACATACAGATTTCACCTTGTATTACATTCAAAGATGAAAAAAAAAACGTAAGGAACTTCGTTCCTAACGGGGGTCCCCCGACCGCATTTCTTTTTTCTTTATTTTTCAGTAAATGTCATTGAAAGAAGTAAAACAAAATGTTTTCTAAGTATATTTGAGTATAATTTTATTAAATAAATTATAATTTTATTAAATAAATTATAATTTTATTAAATAAATTAAATAAATATCAGTGTAGGTATATAGTACAAGGAGCACAGCAGGAGAACTTAAACATTACAGTCTATACATCTTAAAGTTAATCATCAACATCATCATAATCATCATCGTCATCATCACTATCATCATCGTTATCATCATCATCATCATTTTTATCATCATCAGCAGCATCAGAAACTTTAACATCACTGAAATAGTTCCTGTTTGGAGCTGCAGGCACAATTAAATCAATTGCCTCCTCTGGCAAGCATCGAACCTTCTTTGTAGGCAATTTTTGAATGCTTAAAATAATTGGGTCAGAGGTTACCAAAAACATATTAAATATGTCTTGGTTTGAATGAAACTCCCTATATTTTTTAAGATCTTTATTTCGAGCTTCTTCTGATAACTGCCCAATAGGTAAAATGGCATTTGACACTGTTTCGGGTCCGTGAATAAAATACTTGTACAAAATGGGTGGCATATTGTACCAAGGATACGTTTCAACAAAAAGTCGTCCTGTATTGTGTGCATATATTTAAAATTTTTCATTATTAATTTCATGGCCACTGGATACAGCAATAAGCAACACCTGATTTACCCGATTACTTGAAACTGCTCAACACTGCACTTTTGTCAAAACAAAGAATATTGTTAAGATAAACAAAAACAAAGTATTATTGAAACAAAGAATATTATTAAAAGAAACAAAAATTACATCATTAATGTACTGAAAAGAAGAGCACAAATAAATAGAAAAAAAACATGAAAAACAACAAAACACAACACACCACAACAGCAGCTGTCGTGAGATCGTGATAGCGCAGTTCATTATTTGGTGCAAATGCCTTGCGTAAGTGCGAATGCAAGAAATCGTTGCTTTTTCTTTGCAACCCAACAACAAAATATACAAAGTTGCATTTACGCACCGCTAATTACGTGTTGCTTTTTTCGCATGAGTATTGCGTTTGCAACACTGACACTCGAACAGCTGACATTTTAAAACAAAGCAAACAAAAAATTGTAGAGATGGAGCCAACAGCAATTACCAAAAAAAATAAAACGTGAAAAATTAAAAACTGTGTATTAATTTATCAGCTGTTATTTGGAGTGCAATAAAATTTGCAAAGTTGTTAAAAAGGGTGCTCAATATTAGTTGCAATATAATCGCAAATGCAAGTAGTCGCAACCAATAACGCACCAAACGCTGAGTACCGCTAATGTGATTTTTAGCTAATTTGACTGCTGCAGCACTTGCATTAAACAATGCATAGCTTCTAAAAGGCACAAAAAGGCAGCGTAAAATTTTGCAATATAATAGAGATTTATGTCCTCTTTAATATAAACTAAAAATTATGACACGTAGGTGGACGAATAATAACTATATATCCATTTAAAATATAAAAATGCTATTTGTTTTACCATTTCCAATATAAATAACTAAATCTAAAACACTTCCACACACTATTTGATACACAAGTGCTAACGGAGTATTTTCAAAATAACCCGAACTTGATGGTTCCATTGAAAAATTGTCAACTTTTGCAATACTTTTTAAAATAAATACAATTTTCAACGATGCCAAATGTAACGACACGTTTCCGCTGGTTGCTGGGGTAGCTCAACCGAGTCCAGAGTCGCACATTAAATAAGAACACGTGGTGTTCTTTTTTTTTTGAAAACGTTATATTTATTTTAAGCCAAAAAAAAAATTTATTTTAAAGAAAAAAAAAAGCAAATGGTAGCGTTGGCGTGACAAGCGTTGGTCATCCAAGTAGAAGACACGAATTTTCTCTGGGAGAGGTAAACCCAGCCTCCCAGAGCAAATCCAATCTTTATAGACTTTTACTTGGAGAGAGTTTCCAAGTAAAGGTCACCAAAGGGCTGAATATGTAGCCAACATTCAGTCCTTTGGTTTGCTTGCTCAGGGATAAAATTTATTGAAATAATAAATAATATTCCTTTTATGGATATTAGAGAAGGAGCCTAACCTCTAATATGCAGTACCTGCCGTAGTGCGAGCTGCCAACCACTCTGAAGACTTCCTGGGTGTACGCTTTAAAGGAGGAAGACTTGGTAAACTACCTGATGCAGTGTGGGCAGAATCCTAGCGGAACAGTGAAAGAGCTCAGGAATTCCTGACTGCCGAACACGATCAGGCCGAAATGGAACAACTGCTCATGTGGCAAGCCAGCCATGACCTCGGTGGGGCCGAATCCCGGGCACCAGTGCCCCCAACCGCACACATTGTCGAAGGAGGCCAACTTAAAATTGCACCGCCAGAACAACAACAGCAAGGTCCACCAATATCAATGCTCCATTCCAGTCAAATGCTACCTGGAGGCAGTAGATCCGTAACCAGACCACAGCCGCCTAAATCACCACTCCACCAATTAGTAGTTCCACAAGGCGCCGTAGGCTGCACGCCAACGAAATCTGAGCCAGAGGTGCTAACAGAGACGACTGGAGTTAACAAGGTCGTAGTGATTGAGACGGTGAGGAAATGGGGTCTTAAATACGACGGAGGTAAAGACCCACTTGCTTTTGTGGAGCGATTGGAGGAGTTAGCTAACCTCTATGAGATCAATCTTGTGCAGATTGTAAGAGTCATGTCTGAGCTACTCCGCGATCGAGCCCTTAGCTGGTTTCGAAACAACAACAACCATTGGAGCTCTTGGAGTGAATTTCGTCAGGACTTTTGTGTTTTTTTCTTACCACCCAGATACTTCGAGAAGCTGGATTTTTTTTTTAGCCTTTTTTGCACAAAACAACCAGAAGGGTCACCAGCTCTGCCGGACTACAAAAATTACCAATTTTCTGTCAAATTTCATGAAAGTGGCAGCCTAGCGGTGCTCGAGCATCCAGTGAAGGACAGCAAACATGAAAATATTTATATAGCTGTCTCTGTTGGTTGACGCCGCATTTGTTTACGTTTGATTTTTGGTTAGAAAAATTCAGTGCAAATCTGATGCAAACAAAACAGCTTTGCAAGCAAACAAATAATAATTATTTGTATTTAATATTTTATTTACATTGAGTACATCACTAGCAGTACATCGACTATATTTAAAACTTAGTTTTCAAAGCTTTTCATTTATGTTTTCTACTTTTTTCGGAAAAATTACACCAAAACCAATATTTTTCCAAACACTTTACAACAACATTTTTTCATTGTTTATGTTTGTTTTTGTGCACACTAGTTAGTCTCACACACTCATATTGCTACGATTTTCTGTACTGCTCACTTCTGACTGGCCCCCAAGCAAATGATATGGCCATTTTTCAAACGTCACTTTTGGGTTATCTGTGTAGTCTGTGCTTTTTTGCACAAAACTTTTATGAATTTTGACTACAAAAACACCAGAGCACTTTTGACATCTATTTTAGCGACACGTGATGTAGAATTTTATATACTCTAACCGGGTACAAAAAATGTTGACGATACTTAAATTATTATTTTTTAATTAATCCAAGAGAACAGGCTATTCTAACCCTCTGTGTGACGCTAGCGTTGTTTGTGATGAGTATGATGTTGTGTTTGTTGTAGCAGCTGGTGCAAATGTAATAATTGTTGGAGTATCACTAATTGGGCTTAAATATTGCGAACTCCAAGAGAGCGGTTTGTGCATTGAAACTATTACGGTGATCATTTAGTAAATAATCTGGTGCAGTTGTGAAAGTAGTTTGAGGGGCAAGAAAGTTTGAATTTATTACTGATGTTTTACACTACTTTCTCATAATGCATTTACAGCAATGTTTTGCAATGTTAACAAGGGATTCCAAGTGATTGATTTAATTTTATTTCCTTTTATTAGCGTCTGTCGCACTTTTTAATACAAATTTCATTAATTAAAAGATATTCTTCTACCGATCAAAAATACGTCACGCCTCCTGCACTGTTTAAAATATACCCTTTGAATGTACAAATTTAACATGTGTTTTTATTTAGAATTTGGCATTTTGTGTGTAAATTTTTTTTATATTAATTTATTACGAGTATCATAAAAGAGAAGAATGTTCGGGAAGTCGAGTACGAATGCGAATATTCGCAACGTCACTAATACATACATACATACATACTTTTTAAACTAAGCTGCTCGCAACGATCAAATTTCTAAAGTCTTTTATCATTTTGTTCTTTTGCATTTTTAGACAACTGACTGATAATCAAGTGCACACAATAGAGAAGGGCTCTTTTCAGGATCTAATTTCGCTAGAAAGGCTGTAAGTATTCAAGCACATTTTAAATTAACTCACAAAGCTAAATGTTAATGGGTTTGTAAAGATAAAATATTGTTGAATTTGTAGCACTCAGATGCGAACGTAATGATTTAACTGAGTTTTGCCCTGTTATTATATTTCCATTATTTTGATACATATGTATTTACTTAAAATCAAAATCAAACATATTTACTCAAAATCACCTTTTCGATTAAGTAGAACAGTAAAATAACATTTTATTGTAACTTATTATTGACTGAAAGCCAACTTTACATTTGCTTTTACTTCATATGGAGATGGTGTAAATTATTATTGTTGCCATACTTCAATATTAATCAAGCTGTAAAGCGGTTAACACGTCAAAAATGCTTTTTCTCAACTCATTTGCACATTTTTGTTTGTGAAACTTTTGTAGCTTCATAAAGGCGCTGCGAGATACGACCCCAGGCTAAAATGGCCCCAAAGGTGAAAACGAAAAATTACCCCAAATTTGAGGTAATAATTCATTATGCATCTAGACCCTGAAAATTTTATGAAATTTGGCCCCATGAAAATGGAAGAACTACCCCAAGAAGTAAATGAAAAATTTACCCATTTTTCAAAGACTTATTTTTCGTTGTGAAACGTTACCCCAAAAATAAATGAAAAATTGCCCCAGAATGATTCAAAGTGAAAAAAGAAATGTTATTTATTAGCTGTTATTCATTTATCCAATGCAATGCAAGCCAAAAAACTTAATTTCAATAAATAAAGTTGTATGTTGTAAATAGTTCTTACGGGAAAAGCTCAATGTTATCTTCCACATTAGCTCTACAATATGGGCAGTAAAGCTATATTAGCAAGCGCATTCTTGCAGATAACACATTCCCTTTCATTGGACACTTCTTCAGCGCTGATTTCTTCTTTTGATTCTTCTTCCTCTTCCTTTCTTCGAAAATATGTTCAATAGGCTGCATGGAGCTACATACACCATGACTTTTACTAACCATCCGATTGAGAAAGTCCGATGCCTTAATTTTCCCCAAATCCAGTGAATCGGTTGCTTCTTTTATTTTGGACGCTTTGTCAATGGAAGTTTTCCCCTACGTTTTCTTGAAGAAGCGCCTCCATTTTCTACAAGGGCTTCAAATTGTCTACTTTTAAAAAACTCTTCGCTTGTAATAGCTTTGGTGAATTTAAAGAAATTTCCATTTCTTTGGATACATTTACCCAAAACACCACTGTACGCTTCTACTGCAGAAGTAGTACGGCTGTTTTGCTTATAAACAGTAAAATTGTTGCAACCAATCTGAAAATATAAATATTAGCGGTTTTCACTCTTGATACTAATTTTACCACTCTGCTATATTCACTACGATTTTTACCACAAAGCTCGAGTGACTTTCTTACCTCAAAGTCTGCATGTTCTTGCATATATTCTAAAACTTGCTGAATTTCTTTATCTGTCCACCTTTTGTTGTGAATTTTATCACGTTTTCTCTTCACCAGTATATTTTTATTTGTTTTTTCCATATTTTTTATTTTCTCAACACAAAATTAAGTTTTGCCGGCAAAACGATTCACAGCACAGAATATCTGTGATTCCCAGTAATTTTTTTACAATGTTTACTAAAGCTTTTTGTTTGATTTTTTAATCACAGCGTAGAAAATAAAAGTTCAGTACATTTTGTTGCTGCAGTGATGTAAACACTAGTACTTTAATCAAATCTGCTACTTTAACCAAATGTGCAACCGAGTTTACTATCAAGAGTGAGAACCGCTATTATCATCATTTTGGTGCATTGAAATATTTGCTTACGTTTTTTATCCACTGCTTTTCAAAGTATTTTAAAAAAGCACCAAATTTGTTTTGACTGTCCATGAGATATATTCGAGATCTAACTTCCATGAAAGCTTCCCTTATTAATGTTGGTGGAAGCAGCGGTAAAGCCATCATTTTATGGTAAGCTGTTGGTGCTGGCTTGGAACTTTTTATATATTGGATCAGGGTGTTGTGGTTACGTACATTTCTACGTACTGCTGGGCAGTAGTGAAACCTACATATGGGTGTTTCCATGGTTACGCACGTGACATTTGTACACGTTTAATTGTTTTGAATATTATAAAAATATAATTGGGTTGGAATTTTTGAATGGAATTTTGCCATTGTTACATTTAATGTGATGAGTTCCTTCCAAAAAGTATATATATTGGAAAATTGAGCACTGGGTACCCAAGTTCCATGCGATCAAAGTTGACTTACGCACGTGACAAAAAACGTAAGTGCCGTTTAAAGGAGCATGAAATATTGCAAAAGTAGGCGAATTGTAGAAGATTTTTATTTCGGAAAAAATGTTTTTATAAAGGTTATTAAAGGGCCTTTATAATCATGGTTTGTTCAAAAACAAGTGTGCATGGGTTGGCTAAGAAAAAAAAATTTTTGATTACGCACGTTACATTATGCACGTGACACTTTTTACCTTCATACATATTTTTGTAATTTAACATATATTTTCAGAAATTTTTTACCATCATTTAAAATTACTATAAGTTAAATTTTTTTTTTTTTTTTTACATAATAAAATGTCAATAGTTTTTTGTTTTCAATTTTCTGTGCTTAAAAAAATTGTGCGAGCGTTTTGATTTTTTAACTAACGGTGGACCATTTCATGGAAATACCCATATATAGATATCAACAACACAAAGTATTGATTACGTGTTGGTGAGTTTTCAATATGCATGTATATGTAAACACAGATTTTTTTTATACATATGTATGTATATGTAAGACTGTCTAATTTAAATACCATATACTAATCTGTCATTATGTCAAGTTGTTTATATTTTCGGATATTTCTTTCTATATGACGATTATTTCGAAGAATATGTGACAGATTAGTGTTTTATAAATATTTGAATCAAATGCATGTATTTTGAAAAAAATCGCGCGAATAAAGTTCTACCACCAAAAGACATGGAAATTTTTTTGGTCTTGTATTTCATATAACAGCGCAACTACCGCGTAGAAATGCATTGGTAAAAATGAAAGGAATGAAAAACATTTTTGTTAAAAAAATACAAACAAAGCCATAAAAATTTCTGTTAATGTTGATGTTTAATTTGGTTATGATAATGAAAGGACCAAAAAATTGTACATTGCAGTTTAAATCCATTGCAACTACAAAATATGTACAAAATGAAACTCTTTTGTTATCAAAAAATGAGTAATACGGGTCTGTTCTAGAATCCGATTCGGATTGATTTAGAAAAATTTTTTAAATCCGCATAATTCATAAATTGGTGTTCTCAATTCAGCATGTTTTTAGATAATTGAAGTTTCTGTTCGAAAAAAAAATTCTAAATGTCAAATACATAAACAACAGGTTTTTATGTTTTGAAAAGAACTATCAGAGGACGAAGCCGATGATAAAAGTTAGCTTAACATACAAATAGTCGCCGGCGGCAAACCAAAAACCGACTGTTGACGACCGTCTAAACAATGTTTTTACAATCACGCAGAAAAATTTAAAAATTAAGTTAAACTATGACAAAAACTAAAACATTAATAGATTATTCTGAGAAAGCAGCCCTACCGCAAGCAGCAATCAGTCGCTCTTGACCGCGACGGATTACCGGCGCGGCAGTTTACCAGATATGCGCACATGAACTACGATCTTTGACAACCATATGTTGTAAAAAGAACGTATTGCCGGACTATTACAATGGAATTTGACCACTAAATACAATCATAAGCGGTACTCAGCGTTTGGTGCGTTTTTGGTTGCGACTATTTGCGTTTGCGATTATATTGCAACTGATATTGAGCACACTTTTTAATAACTTTGCAAATTTTATTGCACTCCAAATAACAGCTGATAAATTAATACACAATTTTTAATTTTTCATGATTAAAATAGATTAAAATAAAATAAATATAGGAAATTTATTCAAATTTCCTTTAAAATGTCAATTTTTCTTTTTCAATAAATTCTGATTGCATTAAGCATTAGTCCAAAAAACATTGACATATCACACTTTAATATGTAGGGCAACTTCGTGTTTTCGAACATAAGCAAAATTGGTGTATTTTTATTTTGCGCAAGTGCCATTTGAGAAAACATAAAAAAATTTTGGAAGAAATTAAAGAAAAGGTTTTTTTTTACTAATAATTGTGTATAAACTCAAATTTTTTATTATATTTAATAAAAAAAAAAACACTTCAAATTAAAAGAGAAAATTTTGTTTTTATTAAAAAAGTTATCACTTGCATGAATAAAAGCCGATTCTATTTACTTTCACTCACCCTATAATACTCTAATTGAAAACGAATAAAAACATGGGGATTCGGATTGCAGAACACCACACCGAAAATTCTAAAGTAATCCACTTTAGAGTGAATTCGGATTCTAGAACAGACCCGATAATTATGTGTACAGATACATGTTTATTTATATTTTGTTAATAAATTTTAATAATTAATTGTTTTTTTATATTTTTGCAAAACATATTTCATATTCACAATTACAAATTTTATCATTTTTTCGTAATTTAACTTGTGTAAGTGTCGTAAGTATTTGACAACACTTGATACAAAACCATAATCACTCTTCAAAAAATACAACATTAGATGAACAAATGTTGTGAACCATAATCGGGGCCTTAAGTCCAGCCAATGCTAGGCAATAAGTTTTAGATTGCGCGAACTATATCGGTAAAATCACCTACGTAACTCTCTGATGGTGGTCAGGGATTCTATCTCTTCTCCAGAGAATTTGGCCGCCAAAATTAAGAATGAATTCGTGAGTTTTTTACGTACCATGGAGCTGAAGTAATCGTGTTGAGAATTTTGTTTTGTTGCCTTTGAATTTGTTCAATGTTCGAAACCGAGGCGGTGCCCCATAATTGAATGCCATAGCATCATCATATAGGCTTTAGAATCGCGTTGTATAACAAAAGTTTGCAATCCAACTTCAGGGTAGAATTTCTGCCCATAAACCAATTTAGGTGCACTGCTTTTAGTTTCATCTGAGTGACGCAAACAAGAAAACCGTCAATGCTTCTTCGTTTTGTTAGAGTGAATCGTGCTCCATGAGCATGTTCATGGAGCACGATTCACGTAAGTCTTCATCATATGTATATTGTGAAAATGGCCGTGTATAAAGTATCTACTCAATCAGCTTTTTGCCATTTGCATAGCAAAATAATTACAAAATATGGGCAAGCGATTTCAAATCACTTTCATGATTTTCAGAACATGTGAATATTTATTCGTATTTTTAGTATTCATAAAAATAATGATCACAAATTATGTATGTTAGGGTGCGAGCAATCGCTAATGTGCCATCGATTTTTAGATAACTTTTGGTGCATGATGGAAATTGTTCCACCGCTACATACATGTGTATGAAAAAGTCATTTTCCAATCGTCTGATTTTCTATTTGTTCCTTCCCCCCTGAAGAAAAGATGTCTACCCCTCCTCCTTGGGGACTGGGTTGGTACGTTCCAAAAAATTTTAGTGAGAAAAGAGTTTACGTGTCTATTACTACGTTTATGCGTACTGTTATTCGCAAATAAAATTATTGTGAATAGAAAAATTCGGCGTATAAACAGTAAATGAAATTTTTATTTGTGAATAGCTAAAGGCCGTGATTCACTATCCTACTCAATCGTACGATTCATTCACTGAAAATTGCTAGTTAAATCTGATAGAATTCTGTCCTAAGTTAAAAAGTCGCATCAAAACGGCCACACTATTATACTTTTGTAAACAACTTCAAAAAGGCAACCCTGATCGCATTGAAGAAGATAAGTTTTTGAAAATTTTCAAAAGATTAGCAAATCGGACAGACTTGTCAAAAAGTCTTTCACACACATACACTTTTAGTCCAGACTATCACACTTTTTGGACACACATGTCATTTTTAACAGATCGTACGATTCAGTAGGATAGTGAATCACGGCCTTAAGTCACGAAAACAAGTACTGATTAAAAGCTATTCGCAAATAAAACACAAAAAGTTGCCACTTTTTTTTATCGGCTTCAAAGTTTTCTTCGATGTGGCACACGTACAATCGTATGACAGAAAGGAAATAATTTACTAAAAATTGCACGAAAGCAAGTCTGCGCCTTCTTCTTTCACTAGCGATTACAAAAGTTGCATGCCTTTTGTTGAACCGTTCTTGCAATATTTCGTGGCTTTTCTGCATTAATTGAATTGTAAGAAACATCATAATTTTTTGGTTCTCCATTATTATTTTAGTAATAACGTCTTTTTCTGAACATATGTTATGCTTAACAGTGTTACCAAATTATTTACATTTTTACCATCTGGCTTCACTAAAAAATACAAATTTTCTGCATTCGCATTGACGCATAAACAGTAGCGGTACCCAGCGTTTGGTGCGTTTTTGGTTGCGACTATTTGCGTTTGCGATTATATTGCAACTGATATTGAGCACCCTTTTTAACAACTTTGCAAATTTTATTGCACTCCAAATAACAGCTGATAAATTAATACACAATTTTTAATTTTTCACGTTTTATTTTTTTGGTAATTGCTGCTGGCTTCATCTCTACTATTTTTTGTTTGCTTTGTTTTAAAATGTCAGCTGTTCGAGTGTCAGTGTTGCACGCGCAATACTCATGCGAAAAAAGCAACACGTAATTAGCGGTGCGTAAATGCAAAAATATTGCGAGTGCAACCTTGTATATTTTGTTGTTGGGTTGCAAAGAAAAAGCAACGATTTCTTCCATTCGCACTTACGCAAGACATTTGCACCAAATAATGAACTGCGCTAGTGAGTTGTTTATTTGCGAATAGTTTTTATTTGTGAATAGGCTACGTATAAACGTAGTATATAACTTTGACTTCTCTGGATTGGTGATTTCGCCCTTTCTAGCATACAAAATTAATACACTACAATATGGTAATTCACAAGAAAAATTCCACGCAACTTGTTAGATTCTTGTTAGAAATGGCAGGTGTCAGGTTTTATTTGTATATTTGATGAAATAAAAATATATCTGTAAAAAATGAAATAAAAAAAGACGAAATAAAAATATATCTGTATAGTAACTGGGAATGCCAATCGCTATAAGTTTTTAGAAAACCTGCTTCTCGGAATTTCCTAACCCCAAAACGTCAGAATTTTCGGTATTTCTGGGTGTTTGTGGAACATCGGCATACAAAATTCTCGAAATAATTAACACTTGATTGTACACAAAAAAAGTGCAAGAATTTTACTTTTTAACATTTTAGTTCTTAGTTTTTCTTGTTTATTTAATCTGTACTTTTAATTTTAATTAATTTCTTTAATTTCTTTTTATTTTCACATATTCCATGTTCAAATGTGGAATCAATAATAATCTACACAATAACACTTGACAATAATGACAACTCTATGCAGACGCCTGAACAACAATCGATTAAAGGCAATACCTGATAACTTTGTCACAAGTTCAGCGAGTCTCTTGAGATTGTAAGTACGAAACGTTTTACATAATTAATTTAAATAGAAATAGTTGTCCTTGTACATAATTGCCCAATGCGGTGCTTGCACCACACAAGCAACCGATCTGTCTGAACAATTTTTATACAAATCACTCAAAAGGTAATTTTTATGAAAATCTTCTTGACAAGTAGTAAATCGCTTGTAAGGTGGAAAATGCATATGAATTCATAAAAAAAAAAAACAATAACAAGTACAGAAACACCTTGAACAGCTGAGTCAATTGCATAAAAACATTTTTCTTGCTCCGAAGAAGTTGTTGCTCTGTTGAATTTGTTGTGGTGTCATTGAAAACTAAAAAAAAATTAGCATTACGTCCAGATTTTTTCCCGTCGAGTATTTTTAAAAGCGCTACAAGTTGACAACGCTGCTTGGGGGTTTACACGTCGAACAAGTTAAAGGGTCCGCCAAATAACTTTCTTTTTTTTTAACGGCGCAAAACATCGAGTGTAGATTCGGCTGTGTGGCACGCAGCGCCGGCCTGTTGAAACCAAATGTTGCCAATATCCTCCTCTTCAATTTTTGTGAACAAAAATTCGTTCAACATGGCACGATAACGATCGCCATTTGCAACGGCCACTCCTTGCTCATTTTCGAAGAAAAATTACCCAATTATGCCTCTAAACTAAAATCCGCACCAAACAGTGACTCGTTTTGGGTGCGTCGGCTTTTCAATGTATGAGTGCCCCAAATGCGACAATTTTGCTTGCTTACATACCATACATACGCCAAGATCAAAATGAGCTTCATCTGCAACGATGAATTTTTTTTTTTGGCAAAATCGGCATCGCAGACCCACTTAGCGAAGCGTATAATTATCTGTCAAATCAGACATGAGCTAAGTGTTTGTTACCATTCGCGAAATAAGCACTAGTTGAAAAAAAATGCTAGATGGCGGACCCTTTATAATGAAGTCACACTTTCAAAAATTGAAGCGAACTATTAACTTTTCTTTCAAGCTGTGTGTTAAAAACACCTAATTTACACACATTCTTTTAATACATTTTTTTATATTTTGTTTTGCAAATATTCCGAACGATGACGTATTATTTGAATTTTAGACAAGTATTAGTATACAGTGTAATAGTCTGATCGGGCCTAAAACAGCAGTGTAAACAATGCCAATTTCAAAGTAGATTTTATTTGCAATCGTTTTGGTGTAAATGGACTGTATTTACCAATTATAAAGTTCGTCCAAAAAGTAAAAATTAACTTATTCATGCTTATTATGAATTCCGTCGGAGCCTCCGACGTAAAAATGCTATCATGAATTCCGACGTAGCTACGAAATTTTCGAAATTCGGGAGATTGGTATTATGAATTCCGAATGAAACGTACTTTTAGCTTTTTTTTTTAGCAAAAATTTGTACGAACTCTTTTTACTGTCGGGAGAATACAAAAATTGTTAAAAATAAGAACAAACTGAAAAGAAGTTCCTAAATTGAATAAAAACAATATTTAAGTAGTTATAAAATTATCTTTCTTTAATAACACTGTGCTAGTTGAAAAAACCGACAAACGGGGCACCCAGTGACTAAACCTGATTCGGGTACGCTGAATTCAGTGGTGCTATCCGTTTTTCTAGGTTAGCTCGCGTTTTCGAGATTTACCGTTATTTTAAAAATGGAGGAGGTTGCACTACATGTATTGAAATAACTAAAAAAATTTTTCGTTTATTGAACTTTAGTAAAAAACCGAAATTCCGCAATAAAATAACATTTAATCTGATATATAATTCATTAAAAAAAATTTTTTTTTTTTAGAAAAAAAAAATTATTTTTTGCAAATTGTTGAAATTTTGTGATCTTTAAAACTGCATAAAAAATTGAAAAATTAAGCTATGCCAACAAATTTTCCCGTGTATATAAAAAATTATGTTTGAAACAAAACGAGCTTTAAATGACCAAAATCTGTGGGCAACTTTTGATTTTATTCACAAAAGATGAAAAATTGTAGTTTCAACCTGTTACCAGACGAAGCCTCAAAAATTGAAAAAAAAAATTTTTTTTCTTGTTAATTAAAGCACATTTCTGCATGTTCATATAAAAAGTTTTTTGTAATTATCTAACATTAAGATGTGTTAAAAAAGTGTTATGAAACCTTTTTGCATAATTTTTTTTAATGAGTTATATATCAGATTAAAGGTTATTTTATTGCGGAGTTTCGGTTTTTTACTAAAGTTCAATAAACGAAAATTTTTTTTAGTTAGTTCAATACATGTAGTGCAACCTCCTCCATTTTTAAAATAACGGTAAATCTCGAAAATGCGAGCTAACCTAGAAAAACGGATAGCACCACTGAATTCAGCGTACCCGAATTAGGTTTAGTCACTGGGTGCCCCGTTTGTCGGCAAAAAAAGTTCCAAATTCAAGCACAGTGTAATTAATTGGTATATTTTAAAATATTTATTGGTTTTGTCCTGATTTGAAACAAAAAAGTAACAAACTAACTGCTGATTTTATGTGTTGAAAAAATCGCTTCATATGCACCATTGAAACATGTGATAGATTGTTTGAAAAATAATTAACCATATAAACAAACAAAAAAAACTAAACAAAAAAAAAAACCGCCTTTTATGTATAGAATTAAATGTGTGTATAAAAAGTGGTACGAAAAAGCCTTTGCAGCATCTACATCTTTTGCAACACCATTCAGATTCGATTAGAAATCGAATTGTACAGATTTGTTCAGCCGGAAGTTTTTAATAAAACTAAATGAAAAATTGGAAAACACATACATATGTATGTATGTACATATCTTCATAATTTGTGATTTGTTTTAACAACTTACGCCTTGTAATCCAAATCAAGGGAATTCTGACCATTCCTCAACACTTTGCGCTCTATTCGCTAACAGCCTTTGTTCCTCTTCCTTCACTGAAAAGGCTGCAGCAATCGAATTCATTGTATTTCCTTTTTATTTTTTGAAAAATATTTTTTACAATCCTTAGAATGTAAACAACACACATCTGTTTTTCATTTAAAAAGTTGGTTGTACTAATTCGAACTTAGGTCAAGAGGTTGGCAACACTAACTTCGAATCCGTCGGAATTCATAATACCTTTTTGTACGAATTAGTGACGGAGATTTTCCATTACGAGTGATGTTCACTCGGAATTCATAATAAAGCTGATTATTTTTCAATAAAAGTTTTTCAAATATTATTTTATTATTCGAGCGAAATGTCCTTCTATTTATTTATTTATTTCCGATATTTCGCCTTCCTATAGCTATACGAATTCTTCAGTCCAATAATATAATAATAATATAAATAATAATATTTAATTTAAAATTGATAATTAATAAATAAACAGACTCTTAGCGCGAATAGCAAAATATTATTAAGCTAAAAAAGAAACGAATAAACTTAATAAAGTTTTTCAAATACTTTGAATGAAATGCCTTTTAGGCTCGATAGGGGCTCAACAAGCAACAAGTAAATACTAAATTATGAGAACGTGTAGAAAATTGTATAAATAATCATCTTTATTTATAGTATTAATTGTTGTTTTCAATGCATCGGCGCCAATTCGTTTGTTTGTTAAATTCTTGATAGTTTTATTTAAAACCACTCCAGATTTCATTACGTATAAACTTCAGTCTGCTTAACAAATCGAGAACATGATTATATACTTCTAAGATTTTAATTTACGGTCAGAATGTTCTTTGAAGTAACGTTAATAAACAATTGGATTGCCGACTTTTTCGACAGTATAATGGTTCTCAAACGAATAAACCGAAATTATTACTACTTTTTTCTAATCGTTTCTAATCGTTTTGTTATGATAGAAGATACATATGTACGTGTTGCAAACTTAATGAAGAAGACAAAGAAGATGCTACAAAAACTTTGACTATATACTAATTTCTAAAAAATCGTTGACATTACCTATTATCAAATTCACACTGAACCTTAGTTACTTTCCAACTTTATGTCTTGGCTTCACTCCTTCTGAATACGCTTGCGGGTGTTTATACAACATCTCGATTGGTTCGTGAATGCCGGATATCTCTGAATGAAATAGCGAGACATTCAGACCTGGAGCTTCGCTGGGTACCTGGACACAATGGTGTGTCCGGAAATGAAGTGGCGGATGAACTGGCAAGATCTGGTTCCCGCCTACGGCAGGAGGATATGGACGAATTTGTTGGTGTTCCCCTCAAAGGTTGTAAGCAGCTGATATAACGACAGCTGCTAGGAACTGCGCAGGAAAGGTGGTCGAACGAGATCACCTGTCGAATATCGGGGCTCACATGGCCCAGATATGAGTATAAGAGGACTGTGGCCTGGTTGAACTTTCCGAGGCATAGGCTTCACACCCTTGTGACTGTTCTAACGGGACATTGTTACATGGGAGTACATGCGAGAAGACTAAATCTTCCGTATAATGATTTCTGCAGAGGATGCAGAGACGAGGAGGAAGAGGAGAGTGTCGAACACTTTCTCTGTCGATGCCCAGCTCTCTCTGACAAGAGAGCAGTTTACTTGGGCAAACCGACACTAAACGGGCTACCAGAAGTGTCGGAATGCGGTTTGGACAGGGTGGACTTGTTTATCCGTTCATCGGGTTGGTTCAGGTCGGAACTGGTGGAGAGCATGTAGGGCTATCCCCCTACAGTTTATTCGGGTATCACAACGGGACCTTTCTACGACCCAAGTGGGCCGGTTTCACTACCGGCGGCCCGCATATTCACTCCTTCTGATACACACAAAAAATCTATAGGTAAAACAAACCAATTTTGTTGGTTGGAATTGCATTAAAGTGGCCCCCATGCGACATGTTTTTACATGTGTAAAAAGAAGACTTGAGTGATATGTTTTTCTTTATGTCAATCAAAATTTTTGAATTTACATAAGGTTTTCAATTTTCGGCCACAAACACATGTGAAATTGGCCATATTTGCTTGCAACAGCTGATATGTTCAAAAATTAAAATTGAATTGTTTGATAAAAGTGTTTTCGAAAGTAAATGTAATAAAAAAAAAAAAAAAAAAGAAATGCGGTCGGAGGACCCCCGTTAGGAACGAAGTTCCTTACGTTTCTTCTTCATCTTCGAATGTAACACAAGGTGAAATCTGTATGTTTTATTTTGTGTTGTTTTTGAAATTTTGAAATTTTATATGCTTCTTAAAATTTTTGGAACGTTTTATTTTTTTACTTTTGACACATGCAGTATTTTTTTTTGTCAATCTGCTACAAAACGAAGAAAATTTTTCAATATTGCTGTTTTTTGTTGTGACATACTTTACTTAGCGACATCTACCAACTGATAGCGTCCGTTTTCACAACTAATTAATATTTATTGGTAGAATTAAGTATTAAAGTTATTTGATTTGAAAAGGGTACCCCTAATCTTTAGAATCATTTTGAAAGAAATGAATTTTATAGGTATGTAGAAGGGGTCGTGGACCTCGCAAAACTGAAGTCAAAGTCTGCCGGTGGCTTTTAGTGTCTTAATAATTCGATGTTGAAGTTGGAAAATATGAAAATGTTGGTAAAACAATGCTGCCAGAGAAAAACGTTTGCGCAGAACGTAAAATACTATTAAATTAATAAACGGTTTTGAAGCATCCAAAATCCTATTATTTTATTTAATTTCATTTCAGAAATTTTCTCATAGGTATGCAAAACTTGAATATGAACTTAATTATTTATTTGCTTTACGAGCCAATTGAAATGTTTTAATTCAGGTCCAAAAATGAACCTTTTCAAAAAATATTTGCTGTATTTTTCAGCTGTCTATATGCCGACAACATTTCGTTGGTGCTAATCAACTCATCAGTAGACTTGAAAAATTTTTAAAACTTTGTTTGAATTTTAAGAAATTTTCAAGTCTACTAATCTAATCATCTGATCGATTGGCACCAACGAAATATCGTCGGCATATAGACAGCTGAAAAAGACAGAAAATATTTTTGAAAAAAAGGTTAATTTTTGGACCTGAATTAATACGAAGCACCAACGAAATGTCGTCGGCATATATATAGACAGCTGAAAAATACAGTAAATATTTTTTGAAAAGGTTCATTTTTGGACCTGAATTAATACATGTGCAAAACTTGTTTTAAACAATACCGGCTTCGGGTCGGCTTTAGTATAATGGTGCCAATTGTCATAAAATTAATACGCGACGCCGGCGTTGGTTCTACCATAGAGGAGAAAATCCCTTAGTCCGGCCGAAGGACGGCTGTCAAGAAGGAGTTTTGCATACATATGAAAAAAATGTTAGGAAACGAAATTGAAATATACGATTTTGGATGCTTCTTCTTTTTTGGATTCAATTCTGAAAAATTACAATTCTTACATCGATTCCATAATACTCTGACTATTTACCTTAAGTTTATTCGAAGTTATATTTACAATGAATGGATGGTTCTTGTTGGTTAGCAGTCTTTATTTTATGTATTAAAAGTGACGAATGCCTTTTATATTTTACAATGTAAAATTTTCAAACTGGGCTCATGGCCATTTTAATCAAAATGTTGCTAATATTAATATCTCAACATAATTTACACAGTTACTAATTTGTTTTTACTTAATCTTGCTTAGGGACTTGTCACATAATGATATCGCAACTGTTGGCAAACGAATGTTTAAGGGAGCACAATCGCTACGGAACCTGCAGCTCGATTATAATCAAATAACCTGTATCGACGAACATGCATTCAAGGGTCTGGTTGATCTTGAGATTCTGTAAGTATTGAAATATACCCTAATGGATATTAATAATGAGTGTTATGAAATACTAACGCCTTCAGATGGATAACAAAATAGTTCTCTAATAAACGAATCGTGTATTTTGGAAACCCCAAAAGTCATATTTGTTTTCAAAAAAAAAAAAAAAAACAAAAAAATCTATGCAACGAGTTGCCATCGCTCACTACGATTTGTATTCTTGAAAGTAACAAAAAGTTGTGAGGAAAAGTAAAAGGCTTCCAAGTTGAAAAAATGTTTTCTTATTAAAGGTTTGTCTGATTCTCATTTTGGTCATGGGAATTATGGAATAAGTTTCAAATATTCTTTTACGAATTTTTCGAGTCTATTGACGAGTTGATTAGCATCAACGAACTGTCGGCGAAGACATTTACTTAAGGTCTACTTTTAGACCTTAAATGTTGTGGAAAATTAAAATTTCTGATTTCGATCCATACATACTCTAAACCGGCAATACTATATATACAGATATATACATTAACGTGACTGTTGTGAGGGGTACTAGAGATTTGCTGCGGCCGAACGACACTCATACTTGATTTACTTATTTTTGTAATCTTAAGAGAGTGGTCGTCCAATGGTAGCGAAATTGTAGCTGCTGACAAAATGTTTAAAAATATACATCCTATTAAAAACAGGAATTCAAGTAGATCTAATCATCTGATCGAGTGTGAATATACATAAAGGGTGTTTTTTTTTACGATGTATAGAACTTTAAGTTGCAATAAAATAATGATGGATTATTCGATTGACATGAATTTTATTCATTCGAAAGATACTCTTGTGGCATTACTTTTTAAATATAATTTCTGGCATATGACCGGATGTAGTCCAATCTGGACGTCCAATTTTCGATGACTTTTTCCAACATTTGTGGCCGTATATCGGCAATAACACGGCGAGTTATTACACCAATGACTTTACATAGCCCCACAGAAAGTAGTGAAGCGGTGTTAAATCACAAGATCTTGGAGGCCAATTCACAGGTCCAAAACGTGGAATTTGGCGCTCACCAAACGTGTCTTTCAATAAATCGATTGTGGCACGAGCTGTGTGACACGTTGCGCTGTCTTGTTGAAACCACATCTCCTGGACATCATGGTTATTCAATTCAGTAATGAAAAGGTTAGTAATCATGGCTCTATACCGATCACCATAATCGTTTTTGAAGAAGTACGGACCAATGATTCCACCAGCCCATAAAGCGCACCAAACAGTCAGTTTTTCTGGATGTAACGGTGTTTCGACATACAGTTGAGGATTAGCTTCACTCCAAATGCGGCAGTTTTGTTTGTTGACGTAGCCATTCAACCAGAAGTGCGCTTGATCGCTACACACCATAAAATGGACGTAGTGCGCTATACGTATTCCGCACAGAGCCATTATTTTCGAAATAAAATTGCACTATTTGCAAGCGTTGTTCAGGCGTGAATCTATTCATGATGAATTGCCAAACTAAACTGTGAATAAATCACTAGACATCTGTTAAATCGGTCGCCATCTTGAACAGTAATGCCAACTTAAAGTTCTATACATTGAAAAAAACACCCTTTATGTAAAAAAAAGGCAACTTTCTTGCTATTACAGTATTATTTGCAAAAGAAAAACAGTATTATTTGCAATTAATTTCAGTTTATTATGAGTATTTGTTAATTACTATATTAAGCATAATAAACGGTTGTTAAAAACAAATTAAAGTAATTAAAGAAATTTTCAAATTCGTAAGAAAATTCATAAGAAACTCCTAAAATTACTTAGGAAATGAACATCTAACGTCCGCCTGTCTATTAACAATGTTTAGTTTTTACACAATACATATGTATGTGTTATTTCTAGACCACAATTTTATTACCATATCGACTCACCTTCACCTTTTTGCGATACATTCTAATACGATTTTTATAATGAATTTTTCTTTTTATCAGCACCATCAACAATAACAATTTGACCACCCTGCCTCATAATATATTTAATGGATTAAGTCGATTGCGAGCACTACGATTGTCAGACAATCCATTGTCTTGCGATTGCCATTTGTCATGGCTCTCGCGGTATTTACGAGGCTCGCCGCGCTTGGCTCCCTACACGAGATGTCAATCACCTTCACAGCTCAAAGGACAAAATGTTGCCGATTTACACGACCAAGAGTTTAAATGTTCAGGTTTGTATAATTCTGATAGATTCTTAAGCAAACTTACGGCTGGACGATTAAACGCAAAATTTACAATTGCCAAAAAAAAAAGTTGAGCGATTTTGAAAAAAAAATAATAATTGTGAAAAAATAATTACGTTCACGGCAACCAGATAATTTCATATAGATAAAGCATACTTGATTCAACAATAAATCAATTCATACAAAACTATTGGCGAAATCAATAGTTATTTATTTGGTGGTGAATACACAAGCACTAAACTCGATTTTAATAAGTAATCAATTCCAATTGTCAATTCCACGGACTCAAAATCGCCTCTGCGTTTTCATAATCATGCTTGATACCACATTTGTTTTTGTTTTCAATGTAATTGTGTGAATGAATCCAAATGTTTCAGATCGTGGAGATGCCCATTAGTATAAATTCGTTGCTCTAAATCATAGAATTTAAACCAAGCTTAACTTGTCAGATTTTTGCGAGCAATGTTATACAGTTTTTACCGCTTTTATGCATTTAAAATTTTGATCGAATTTTTGTTCTTATAAACTTTAAATATTAATAATGATTTCTTGAACTGGAGGTCACTGTTTTCAGTTTTATTTTATTTGGCGTAATTTTCAAAGGGTACCCCTTTGTGTACCCTCGCACAGTGGGGGATTTTGAAAAAAAAGTGGAAATAATTCTGCAATTTCTAAACGGGTAAACTGATTGTAATAAAATTTCACACACATCTTAAGGAAGTATTGTTGAGCTAAAGTTTGGAGTGTGAACTTTATAGACCCGAAGGGGGCGGAGCTATACGCCATCGTAAAAATGCTATCATGAATTCCGACGTAGCTACGAAATTCTCCCGTAATTTTCGAAATTCGGGTGATTGGTATTATGAATTCCGAATGGACCGTATTTTTGGCGTTTTTTTTTTCTTTTATAAAAAATTTATACGAACTCTTCTTACTGTCCGGAGAATACGAAAAGTCGATGAAAATAAGAACAAAGTATAAATTTGAAAACAATTGAAAAAAAACTATTTTTAAGCAGTTATAAAATTAGATTTCTTTAATAACACTGTGCTTGAATTTGGAACTTTTTTTTGCCGACAAACGGGGCACCCAGTGACTAAACCTAATTCGGGTACGCTGAATTCAGTGGTGCTATCCGTTTTTCTAGGTTAGCTCGCATTTTCGAGATTTACCGTTATTTTAAAAATGGAGGAGGTTGCACTACATGTATTGAACTAACTAAAAAAATTTTTCGTTTATTGAACTTTAGTAAAACACCGAAATTTCGCAATAAAAAAACCTTTAATCTGATATATAATTCATTAAAAAGAAATTTCATTTTTTAGAGTACAAATTATGCAAAAAGGTTTCATAACACTTTTTTAACACATCTTAATGTTAGATAATTACAAAAAACTTTTTATATGAACATGCAGAAATGTACTTTAATTAACATGAAAAAATTTTTTTTTTTCAATTTTTGAGGCTTCGTCTGGTAACAGGTTGAAACTACAATTTTTCATCTTATGTGAATAAAATCAAAAGTTGCCCACAGATTTTGGTCATTTAAAGCTCGTTTTGTTTCAAACATAATTTTTTATATACACGGGAAAATTTGTTGGCATAGCTTAATTTTAAAATTTTTTATGCAGTTTTAAAGATCACAAAATTTCAACAATTTGCAAAAAATAATTTTTTTTTCAAAAATAATTTTTTTTTTTCTAAAAAAAAAAAATTTTTTTTTTAATGAATTATATATCATTTTATATATTATATTAAATGTTATTTTATTGCGGAATTTCGGTTTTTTACTAAAGTTCAATAAACGAAAATTTTTTTTAGTTATTTCAATACATGTAGTGCAACCTCCTCCATTTTTAAAATAACGGTAAATCTCGAAAACGCGAGCTAACCTAGAAAAACGGATAGCACCACTGAATTCAGCGTACCTGAATTATGTTTAGTCACTGGGTGCCCCGTTTGTCGGTTTTTTCAACTAGCACAGTGTAATTGATTGGTGTATTTCAAAGTAACTATTGGTTTTGCCATAATTTGAAACAAAAAAGTAACACAAACTAACTGCTGATTTTACTTGTTGAAAAAATCGCTTCATGTAGACCATTTGTAACAGCTGATAGACTATAACAGTGAGAATGAGTTCAAGAAAAAAAATAAGTAGGTTATATGTATTTTGGTGCTCTATATCCAAATCTGCTTTTAGTTTTTCTCTATCACGTAAGGACTTTTTTATGGGCGTGGCTAATTTTGCGCCTTAAATTATAGAGTTAGGCCCATATATTTAACCATAATTCGGAAGACCCTTCTCCCTTCTTTTTAGTGAATGGCGCATCTTTAAATGCGAAATTAATGGAGAAAAAAAAAATTTTTTCATGCAAAATTCGCTCTTTTTTTTTTTTTTTTTTTAATATTCAAAAAAAATAAACTAGAAATTGCAGCATTTTACATTCTTTACATTTTCCTAAGTTCAGCGTGTCTAAGAAATAAAATAAGCTATAATTTTGATTTTATACACAATTTAAAGCAGGTATCTCTAATTGTAATAATTTGTATGTCCACATTTGGCCATACAATTACAACATTATTGCAGATGCTCTGAAATAAGTTTGAATAAATTTATTTTTGAAAACTGATTTTAATTTATGCGCTACGCCAAATTAAATAAATTGTTCGATTGTCGACAATAGCTGGAGTTAAGTTGCGTTGCCAGTTGGCAGAAAGTGTAGCAACTGGTTTCTACAACTGGTTGCTAATTTTAACTAATAATTTTTATTGATTTTTAAAATATGTAAATAAAGAATTTATTTATAAAATGGTATAAATACCTGCCACCTGTATTTAAATTTCTTTTAAATAATTTTTTGTGTGTTTTTTACTCATGTTTATTTATTTCATGTTTCTTCTTTTTCAAAAAAATGTTCATTCTTAATAAGAATTATAGTTGCTAATCTGTCAAAATGACATTTTCGATTGCATTTTGGCAATTTACTAAAGTTACTATACACACTACAAATTTCCCAGTCAGTTGCTATACCAGCTAAACCGATCGAAAATCACCTTTTTAATTGGTTATTAATAAAAGAACAAAACAAGAATTTCATGAATTTTTTTTTTTTATATTCTCAAAAGGTCTAACGGAAAATGCACCTCTGGAGTGTGGTGTGGAAAACAGTTGTCCTCATCCATGTCGGTGTGCGGATGGTATTGTGGATTGCCGAGAAAAGAGCCTGACAAGTGTTCCGCCAACATTACCTGACGATACAACTGAACTGTAAGTGTAGCCGTCCAATATAATTTATTTATTTAGAGAAATTCAAAAATCAATTTAATTATTTATAACAAATAGCAAAAAAAGGGAAATAGAAATCTAATACCAATATTATTTTCAGCCGTCTATATGCCGCCCACTTTCAGGGTGTTCTACTCAACGAAAACATTACTTTAAGATTTTTCGAGTCTACTGGCGAGTTGGGTAGCATCAACGAAATGTCGGTGGCATATAGACGGCTGAGCATTCATTGATTTGTTTTAAAAAAAAACAATCAAAACATTTTTCATTATTATTGTCTTGAAGAAGCTATCCGATGGAGAGCGAAATATTGACAAAAATAATCAAATAATCAAATTCTAAAAGACCTTAAGCTCAAATAAATACATATATAAAAGTAAAGGAATATATTTAGACAAATATATGATATTTTTTGAGTCGAAAAAACTATCTACATATGTACATACATACATATGTATATAATTTAATGTATAATTGCTAAAAAATGATTTCATGAAAATCTTAAACGCGACTACGCCTGAAATGACTCATACGTTGTGTCTAATTTTGGCCTACTCTCTCCAACATGTCTTCCGGTATCTCTCGAATAAATTCTTATTGGCTTCCCGTGCGTTTGGGGCTTGCCTTAGAGCCTTTGCATAGCCCTAAGAAAAAAAAGTGTAAAGGCGTTAAACGGTGCCAATTGACCGGCCCAAACATGAAATAAACTCTTCACCGAACTCGCTTCTCGCTTGGGCTATTGTTTCGCGTGCTGTGTGATATATTATAGCACCGTCAACCACTCCAGTTCTTCTATTTTATTGTAATTGTCTTGTCGCACAGTAGCACTTGCCATTCACAATAGCGCCAAAACGATAATTCACTGTCATCAACAACATTGGCAGATATATGTACATAGCTACGATATTTTCCGCTATCTACACTCTAAGCATGCATGTTGGTGCTTTAGTGTGACAGCGCTCTCTCTTCTATTACGCCACCCTCTCTTCTATGCTGACATTTAAAAACGCAAAAATATGGGACATTTGGCAACTGACAAATACAGCACATACTTGCTGGCAACATTTTCAAATTTTTACAAATGCTCGCGAGCTGCTGAAAAGTTCAACAACTTTGTCCAGTATGTATGTGAGGCCATCCCAAGTTGACGGAGTGTATAGATACATACATACATATGTACATATGTAAATATTTAACAATTTTGCTCTATTCGTTTTACTAAAAATTATTTTTTTTTTTTTTTTTAAATTAAAATAAAGAAACGAAGACCTGAATCGCAGTTAATGATTTTAAGATTTGTATAAACAAGAATCGAAATAGCCAAAGTTTGCATATTAATAACTTCTTTGTAATTTATTTCCAGGCGCTTGGAGCAAAACTTCATCACGGAGCTGCCATCGAAAGCTTTTGCAAATTTTAGACGATTGAGGCGTATTGACTTGTCGAATAATAACATTTCCAGAATATCGCATGATGCATTGAGTGGCCTAAAGTCTCTAACAACACTGTAAGTACAACAAACAAAAGTCTTAAATGTAACGGTAAACTCATGACGGTCCAGGCGGAACATATTGGGAATTTTCGTAAAAGAAATTTGGGATATAGTGTAGGTCTGTATGGCCGCTGCCGGGTTTGGTGATAACATGAAATTTAAATGCTAGTTCTGTAATTTACAACGCAACGCCACAACTTAAACAAAAAGCAATAATAAATTTGAAAATATTTTACAAAATTGTTGTTGGTTTGCACAGAAGTATATGTATCTGTGGCAATATGGAAGAGTCGCTCAAGTCGACATAAGATTGTGAACACGATGTAACTTAATGAAATGAGAAGAATTTAAAAAATTGGTATACAAATTTATTATAAATACGAGATGTTCACCATTGGCCAGTTGAACTGATAGTGTCTTTGGCGCCTTTTTAGAAAATCTTATTACATGACATATTCTTCCATTTTGGAGATTTCAAGTGACTACATATTCCAATTGTCAACGAAAAGCATAATTCACAATAATTCAATTACAGAATGGTAAAAATTATTTTAAGTTTAAATTGACTGTTAAATGTACATTTTTTAAGATACATACTAAATAAATTCAAATATGTAGAGTGTATCTTCAAGATGTATAATATGAAAAAAAGTACTTAAGGCTAAAGGTTGTAAATTCATGGATATCAGAAGGTTTGTTAAAAATATTTTGTATTTTGAACAGATAGAATTGAGTTAAGGCGTTTGGCACATTACAGAAGCAAAGGCTCTTCAATGTGTTTAGTCCATTTTCAAAAATTCTGTTTTTTTAGCAATGTTATGTACATACCTTTACTTGTTTACTTTTACTTGGAAATGCGTAACATCTTCTGAATTCAAAAATATTTTTTTTTTTAATATTCATCCTTCTTCTCTAATAAACATGTTAGCAATAATTAATTTTTAAAATTTTAAAATTAATTCATTAGTTATTCGCAAAAATCAAGCGGAATAACTACGGAATAAACTACACAAAATTGATTATATCTCAATACTTCAATTTTCGACTTTAGCTACTCTTCCATATTGCCACAGATCTAATACTCGCCATTGTGTGTGGCGTAGAAAGTTTGAAAATGTATATGTATATTATTTATTATTTTCTTATTAATTATGTATGTGAAGTTAGCTTCGTTTTTAATATCTCTGTTTTCGTTTACATTTTCTTAGTCGAACGCTGTTGTTTTAACAGAATGATCTGTTTGCTAACATTTGCAACGTATTGCATTAACTAGAGCATTTTTAGAGAAAGTGTTAACATATTAATTTATGTTGAAAACGAAGTTGTGAATATTCAAATATGAACTTAATTATTTATTTGCTTTAAAAGCCAACTGAAATGTATTAATTCAGGTCCAAAAATGAACACTTTTTCAAAAATGTTTTCTGTCTTTTTCAGCTGTCTATATGCCGACATTTCGTTGGTGCCAATCAACTCATCAGTAGACTTGAAAAATGTTTAAAAGTTTGTTTGAATTTTAAGAAATTTTCAAGTCTACTGATGAGTTGATTGGCACCAACGAAATGTCGTCGGCATATAGGCAGCTGAAAAAGACAGAAAATATTTTTGAAAAAAGGGTTCATTTTTGGACCTGCATTAATACGAAGTTGTGAAGTTAGCACCGTTTTTCAATCAAAGGGTGGAAACAAGCGAACAATTTACCTTTTGTTCAAAATGTTTATAGATTTTGAGTAATTGGGCCTTGAAGATAGCACATACTTAACATGAAACTTTTTTCAAAGGTAAAAAAAAGATAGTTTCAGAGCTACTAGACAAGTACTCAAGTGGATACACAGGTCTGTTCTGAAAATCATTTTGCTGCAAATCACGTGATTTCCAAAAACAATTTGCTACAAAAATCTGCCTTTATGCTTATCTTTAGTGATTTTTCCAATGTCAAGTCATTTAAAAGGTTATTCTAGATTGTATTATGTTACGAGGGCCGCCGGTCCTAAGACCGACTCACTTGGGTCCTAGAAAAGGTCCCGTTGTGTGTTGTGTTGTAGATTGTATTTGTATTATAACATTTTATGCTGTAGAAGTAAAGTTGATTTTGAGTTTAGAAATTAAGTGATTTAAAAGCACGTGATTTGCAAAACAGGCCCTATAGTGCAATATACAATGTAAATTATTCAAAACTGTTTTAATAAAAAATTAATTTTTTTATTTGCAGCGTTCTCTATGGTAACAAAATAAAGGATTTGCCTTCCGGAGTGTTTAAAGGACTCACTTCGCTCCAGTTGCTGCTTCTCAACGCTAATGAAATTTCATGCATACGAAAGGATGCTTTCCGTGACTTGCACAGCCTGAGTTTGCTCTCACTTTACGACAATAACATACAAACTTTGGCAAATGGAACGTTTGATGCGATGAAAAGCATCCAGACATTGTAAGTACTAAATTCATGTTAAACTTTTGTTTTCCCTAGATTCCAATCCAAGTGGCCTACCTTTTCGAATTCTCTTAATAAAAAATCGTTATCCGAATAAGAATATACCACATATGTATGTATGTGTATACACATGAACTCTGCTTTGAACTTAAATAATTGTTGTAGGATCGTAGACAAATGACAAACAAGTTTGTCACTTCTTAATCAATTTCAATTAAGTAAACAAAAGTAAAATTTGTATAGCTAGTTGGACAACCGGCTGTTTCTGGGTAGCAAACACCCTTCATCAGCACCCTATGCTGATGAAGGATGCTAAATAGAAAGTAAAATTGCGTGAGCTTTGGTTGCCGAGTGGTTAAAGCGGCTGTGGCAAAAGGGTGCTGATGAAGGGTGTTTGTTTCTCAGAAACAGAAGGTTGTCCATCTAGCTATAAAAAAATTTTACTTTTCTTTACTTAATAAATATTGATTAAAAAGTGACAAATTAAAAAGTGACAAATGTTAAAAAATCATTAATTTGTATGTGTGTGTGTGTACACATTTGTTGAAACGTTGATCCAAAATCAAATACTTTAAATATTTTAAATACTTTAAAGACACTTGGGAATGACAGCTACATTTTGTTTGCTTTGTTTTTTATTTTTTTATTTTTTTATACAAGTCGGAGCAAATACAAATGAATTGGATGCGAAAAGAGAATAACATTTTCATTTGTTTCTTGTTATAACCTTTGCCAAAAGGGTAGATATAGATTTGTCATAAAACAACTGTTTTCGGACAACTGTTTTCGATTATGAAGCCACCAGACAACTTATTGATCTAAATTTTACTTCAATCGTTTTATAAATGTCCCTTCTGCTTGGGGTTTATAATTACTGAGAAATAGACAAGAAAAAAAAACCAAGTAAGAGTGCTATATTCGGCTGGGCCGAATCTTAAATACCCTTCACAATGATATACATATGTATGTACCATTCTGATTGATTTTTGGTGCGAAAAGTTATTTTATTTGTCTTTTAAAGACGATTTCTTGAGATATCGGGAGACGCTATATCTCGGGTATATATGGGTTGATTTTTTAAAAAATCTGACCAAAAAAATGGCCAGAAATACTCCTTAAAACCCGGTTTTTGGATATATCTCGGCTATCCGTGGACCGATCTTACTGAATTTCAACAGCAGACCCACTACCGGGATTTAACACATTTTAGCGAAGAAGCGTTTTCTCAGAAACTGTATTTCAACGACTACAGACGGACATCGCTTAATCGTAATTTCTATTGAATCTGATCCAGAATATATATACTTTATGGGGTCTTAGTAGTTATTTCAATGCGTTACATACGGAATCACAAACTTATATATTATAGGCCATATTCATAATAATTACTGTAAGTTTATTAAGCTCTTATTTGAAGTATTTCTACGGAATATTTGTCAAATAAACGTGTAATAAACCTTCAATAGTTTTTATGAATATGAGTGTATACCTTTACACATTTTTGTGAAGGGTATAAAAACGATAACACAATTTTTTACCACATTTATTGTTTTATAAAAAAAAAAACGAACCAAGACGCGCTCGAACCAACGATATGATATGCAAGTTGAAAGCAGCTTTCACTACCATTGAGCCATCGCCGCTTGATGGTGAGAGTGGCATTTTAGGTGTATGCATGTAGTTTCATGTTAGAATTTTACCCTTTTTCTTATAAGTTTGATTTTTCATAAAACATAGAACTTGCCTTTGGCCAGATACAATTGCACAAAAATATTAATTAGTTGTGAAAACGGACACTATCAGCTGCTAGATGTCGCTAACGTAATGTATGTCACAACAAAAAACAGCAATATTGAAAAATTGACCAACAGTTGCTTTTCTTCATTTTGTAGCAGATTGACAAAAAAAAAAAAAATACTGCATGTGTCAAAAGTAAAAAAATAAAACGTTCCAAACATTTTAAGAAACATATACACCGGTATTCATAAAAAATAAAACGTTGCTCAAACACATTTTTAAAAAAATTTTATATGAAAAATTTGTCGTAAAATGTGTTTCAACAATGTTTTATTTTTTATGAATACCGGTGATAAAATTTAAAAATTTCAAAAACAACACAAAATAAAACATACAGATTTCACCTTGTGTTACATTCGAAGATGAAGAAGAAACGTAAGGAACTTCGTTCCTAACGGGGGTCCCCCGACCGCATTTATTTTTTATTAATTTTTATTAATTTTTTTATTCTACCTTATTTTCTTTTCATATTTGGTTTCTTTAAGTTTGTACTGTAAAATATTCCGTTTACCTCTGGTGTGATTTAAATCTCTTGTAATGTGAAATAAACCCGAATGGACTTTTTAATAGAAATGTATTAGATGTTTATTGTTAAAGTTAAAAAAAGTAATGAAAAATGTTTTCCAATATTCCATGATTGAATAAGAAAAACATATTTCAGTAAAAACGCATCGTAATAATTAGAATAAAAATTACAACAAGCAATTTAAATAGATGTTGTGTTGTACTATGATATTGAATCAGGTTTTTATTGTTGTACGAATTTAGCTTGATTTTTAATTAAACTTTGCCCATGCCAAATTTGGTTACGAAACATCAGTTAAACGTAAAAAAAAAATATAAAAATAATTTTTCATGTTCGGCCCGTCTGGGATTCGAACTCGGACTTCTTGGCTTAATAGTTGGCGCCGTATAATAATGAGTTGTATAAAAAAATAATGCGTTATAAAATACATACAATGTAATGCGAAAAAGTGGCAAATATATACATAAATATAGCTATTACAATGTAATGCAGGCAATAAGCACTTGCTATATATGTATGTAAATTGTAAGTGAAGTTTTCGGTGGTATGCTACAAACATTAGTTACTAAAAATAGATTGTTCTTTCAAATATTTCTATTTTATCTAAAAAATGCATATATAGTTTCTGATTTCTGCTAGTGCTTGCTTGGTCAAAACTCATTACCATTTTAATATACATACATACATAAGTGTCTTTTTTTTTTTCAAATAAACTACGATATTCCAAGGTACATATTACACATTTATATAGAAAAGCTCTTAATTACACTTTGTTAAAGGGTATATACGATTCGGCACTGCCCAATACAGAACTTCCACTTGTTTTCTTTGAATTTGCTTCTTTTGTTCATCATTTTTATTTAAACTTAAACTGAGTATATTTGAAAATACAAATTTATTTGATGTTAAGCCCTACCCCTGACCACAAAAATCATCTTTGTCTCAGATTTTAGATTTTCTTTTCTAAAATTCGAACATCATGTTCCAGCTTTGACATGATGTATTCGATTTTAATACAAAATACGGACAAAAGTTTTCACTTATAGTGGTTTTAAACCAGTCTAATATCATTTTTAGTTTAACCCATTACTTCTTGAGTTATTGAAGAAATTAACAAATAAATAAAAAAAACATTATTTTATCTATAATTTTTGACGTTTATTGTTAAAATTGACAACACTATTTTTTAAAGCTTTAGGTCTTTATTTATTTATTTACAATATATTTTATAAATAAATTTATAAAATACATAAGCAGGCGCAGGGAGACAAGTCCATATGCGCACATCCAAAAGGAGTGGTTCATCATTCTCGTGTCCATAAATTAAAAGTTAACCGATTCATAAACATTGAAAAATAAAATATTAGGAGTTGATTCCAATCAAACATTCTGGATGTTGTGCTTCAGTAGACTGGCTTTTATAGCTGGTATAAAAGAAACGGTGGTGCAGTCAACAATTTTCTCAAAAGGCTCGTCTATTTTTGAAAGTATACATTCCGATAGTATGTGTCTGACGGTTAGAGTGGATCTGCAGTGACTACACTTTGCCTGGTCTGTGTCGTTGAAGTAGTGTTGCGAGTTGAACAACGCCTTTCCAACTCGAAGTTCGGCTGAGCATGATACAATCACTCCTTGTCATATTGATGTTGTATTTAGGTCTTGGAGTATAGGGGTAAAGTCGTCTTTGTGATGATCTATATTGATTGCTGATAATTCTGGGAATACATGGGACCTCCGTTGGGTGTGGAAGTTTTTGAGCATTCTTGGCTGCCGCATCAGCGCATTCATTGCCCGCTATTCCAATGTGAGACGGCACCCACAAAATTAATATTTTTTGTTCAACATTAGGCAATATTACTATGTGGTTATATATCCCATTATGATTTTTAGCTGGGCCGTAATCGCACTTAGACTATCCGAGCAGATTAAGGTTCTAGAGTTCTTGTGAATGGCATGAGAGATTGCAGCCTTAATTGCGGAGAGTTCTGCTGAAAAAATTCCGACTTCATTGGGTAAGCGTGCTTCCAGGATGGTTTCAAAATGTGATTGGCTTATTTGTTCAACAAGACCGAAAGTTGTTATGCCCCCCTGAAATGACCCATCAGTATAGATGATAGTTTCAGGACTAAAATTTATTATCTTCTCCTGCAGTTGTTTTCTAAATATTGTGGCATTGGTCTGGCTTTTTGCATAAAAACTTAAAGTTGCATCTGTTACGGCGTAATTGATGCTGTGATCAGCAGAATCAGGTCTCTCCGGAAAAATTATTTTATGTCTGTTCAGGGTATTTATTATTCGTGCTAATGCAGATACTGAATTGTTGTTTCGGTGGTCAATTTGGGATCGTTAAGGATTTTGATGCCAGTTTTAGGTCTTTATATTTTTCTTTCTTTATTAATCGATATTTCGCTAACAATTTGTTAGCATCGTCAGGAATCTTTAATTGTTTTTATTTTCAATTATTATTATATTAAAATAATAATAATAATAGAATAGTGTTGTCAATAAAATAAAAAAAATAACAGAAAACATTTGTAAGGTCTATTTTTGGACCTGAATGAATACATTTCAATTGGCGCTTAAAGCAAATAAATAATTAAGTTCATATTTGAAAATTCAGAACAAAATAAAACTCAAATTCTTTCCCAGTTTTATAGCGTATTCATAAAATTGCATATAATAGGAAAAAAAAATGAGTTGGAAATAAAAAACTAATGGGTGGGTGCTAGACCCACAGCGTATGCCTGTAGAAGTGACTGTACGGCAGTTTTTGCTTGTTTTGTGAAATTTTACCTCGACGAGTTGATTTTATCCTACCAGCCTAATTTCTTGGCTCCTGCATTTTTGTCCAAACCTCACAAAATATGAGACTCTTTCGAAATCGAAAAATGAACTTAAGGTACCAATGTACATACATATCTACATAAAGGCTGTTTTTTTTTTCGATGTATAGAACTTTAAGTTGCAATAAAACAACGATGGATTATTCGATTGACATGAATTTTATTTATCCGAAAGATAATCTTGTGGCATTACATTTTAAATATGATTTCTGGCATATGACCGGATGTAGTCCAATCTGGACGTCCAATTTTCGATGACTTTTTTTCAACATTTGTGGCCGTATATCGGCAATAACACGGCGAGTTATTACACCAATGACTTTACATAGCCCCACAGAAAGTAGTCTAGCGGTGTTAAATCACAAGATCTTGGAGGCCAATTCACAGGTCCAAAACGTGAAATTAGGCGGTCACCAAACGTGTCTTTCAATAAATCGATTGTGGCACGAGCTGTGTGACATGTTGTGCCGTCTTGTTAAAACCAGACATCATGGTTATTCAATTCAGGAATGATAAAGTTAGTAATCTTGGCTCTATACCGATCACCATTGACTGTAACGTTCTGGCCATCATCGTTTTTGAAGAAGTACGGACCAATGATACGTATTCCGCACAGAATCATTATTTTCGAAATAAAATTGCACTATTTGCAAGCGTTGTTCAGGCGTGAGTCTATTCATGATGAATTGCCAAACCAAACTGAGAATAAATCACTTGACAGCTGTTAAATCGGTCGCCATCTTGAACAGTAATGCCAACTTAAAGTTCTATACATCGAAAAAAACACTCTATATATGCAATGTTCACAATTCAGTAAATACTCTGCTCGAGTTTTTAGCACTTTTCAGTATTGAATTCTCACAAAATAATACAAATACTATGTTCACGTGCAACAATGTCTTTAGGTTAATATACATACATACGTACATTATGGCCATCTAGAAGTCTGTTTACTTAAGAATTTGACCGGCTTCTCCGTTTACTCATATTATAGTTAGACCTTAAGATATGCCATTTGATTTCTACTCCTATAATTTTTGTAATATTGGGAATACACTTAATTTTGAAACCATTTACTTATAGGCACCTTGCAAAAAATCCATTTGTATGCGATTGTAATCTGAGGTGGTTGGCTGATTACTTGCATAAAAATCCAATTGAAACCAGTGGCGCTCGCTGTGAGTCCCCAAAGCGAATGCATCGGCGACGTATTGAAACTCTGCGTGATGAAAAATTTAAATGTAAGTGGAAATTGGAATACAACAAGAGAAACATTTGCATATCTTTTATCCTAATGACTACCCGCAGGTTCCTGGGATGAAATGAGAATAAAACTTTCTGGAGAATGTCGCATGGACACTGACTGCCCATCAATGTGCCAATGTGATGGTACAATCGTTGATTGCTCTGGACGTGGCCTCAAAGAAATTCCTCGAGACATTCCATTGCATACTACGGAACTGTAAGCTAATGCCAATATTTAAATATATACATATTTATTCTATATGCCTATTTATGTGTTATATATTTAAAGATTGCTTAATGATAATGAATTGGAAAGAATCAGGTCTGATGGATTGTTTGGCCGACTTCCAAATTTGTTAAAGTTAAACTTGAAGCACAACAAAATTAGTTCAATTGAGGCAAACGCTTTTGAAGGAGCTTCTCGTATTCAAGATTTACATTTGGCCGAGAATAAAATCAAAGAAATATCCAACAAGATGTTTCTTGGATTACATCAACTTAAAGTTTTGTAAGTTTCTGTTTTATCTAACAGCTCTTGGTAAGAGAAATGTAGCAAAGTTTTCTTAATTACAGAAACCTGTTTGATAATCAAATATCATGCGTAATGCCCGGATCTTTTGAGTTCTTAGCATCCCTAACCACCTTGTAAGTAAAAAGAAAAAGAAAAAACATCATTATTACGTCTGCCTGGTGGTTGTTTTACTTAATTGTATTCTATTCGCTAAACTGTACGTGTTAATCATTTAATTTATAGATTTTAATTTAATGCAGGGGGACTGCTAAGACTTAGCAAGCCCGAATTAAGTAGACTAATGGGAGTCATTACTGGCCACTCTCAACTACTGGCACATCTTAACCGCATGGGAATAGCGGGAGGAGATGAATGTAGAGCATGTGGGGAGGAGAACGAGACACTGGAGCACTATTTATGCCAGTGCCCCGCCTTCTCACAAATACGATCCCGACATCTTGGGAGAAACACCTTACCAGACATAACCCAATTACGGGGCATATGCTGGAGGAAATTAAGGAACTTTGTGAATGACACGGAGTTCCTATAGACCTATGGGTCAAAGTGTATCACGGTTAAATCCACGGAGCGCACAACAAGCCTATACTGGCTTAGGTGTATGTCGCAAGACATGGGCAAGCAAACCCCTCCAATCAACCTAACCTAACCTAATTTAATGCAACTGCATGCTCATACACAAACACACACACAAAAATACTTTCAACGAACGTACTTTGATTGTTGTTAACAATCACACATGGTTTTGCACTAGAGAAATCAATAATATTACATTTTATTTAACCATATTTTCAGGTTTTGAAATGTCTCGAATTGAAAAACTATGACAGTAGAATAAACGAATCTCAAGTTTATGAATGGAAATAAGCTCACAGAATAGTCGTAGGAAAACTAAATACTCTAGCTCAGATGCAACGTGCAATTTTT
Organism: Sturmia bella; assembly: GCA_963662145.1. NCBI lineage: Eukaryota > Metazoa > Arthropoda > Insecta > Diptera > Tachinidae > Sturmia > Sturmia bella. The sequence goes on from OY759172.1 coordinate 43,388,634, forward strand.
AAAGGATTTTTCGCCTTCGCTAAAACGTTTTTGTAAAAGTTTTACAATGTTCTAAAATCTTACAAACGTCTGTACGTAAACTGTTTGGAGTTGAACCTCCATTTAATTTGTCAACACTTCGGTACCGCGAACTTGTTGGAAGTTAAAGTAGTATATTGCAAATATCTTACGATATCCGGTTTCTAATTGTTTATTTTGCTTCATACGTAATTTAGTTGTATGCGAAAATAAGTTTTTTATAAATATCAGGAATACAAGAATTACAAGTTTTATAAAAATGCGTTTCCTATTGAGCGCGTTGGAGGAAAACTAGGCAAAACTTAAGAGTATAACTAGTTGTTGATTAGGAACTTGTTAACTACACATAATCAGATGTTCAGCACATGTGGGTCTATCGTACGACATTACAGGCATCTTGAAATTTCTTCTTTGGCAACTAACGCAGGATAGGTTTCAAGTGGCTGTAGCACAGTCTCCTCCTCGTCCTCATCCTAACACCTTCTGTAGAAGTCATTGAAAAGTAAAACCAGCCGTCTAGCATAGTTTCGACGGAGACAGTATACAGTGATGGTTGATAAAATGATCCTGGGGAGTTCCAAGACTTCTCTCGTATTTAGTGGATCGAAACGAGGCCACGACTTCTTCCAAATGAGGCAAGTGGGCTCTGAAAATCATCTTCTGTGCCTTAATCTGTAGCTGGTCAAGTATGGAAAGTCTACTACGTTTCCAACATGTTGAAAAGCGCAGTATACAGAAACAAACAATATTCTCACTCTAGAGAGACATCTCCAGTTAAACCAACCTCTCGACTATTATATTCCCATTATTGGATCCATATCCATATGGACCCATTTAATGGCCAAGTTTGAATGTCTTACCATACCATCTAAAAGATGTCCAGCATTCTTGGGACAAGACTGGACGTGGAATAGACTCCAGTCAACTCAGTTTTATAGCGGCCTGCCTGTCTGTTATATCAGGATATCTCAAATGTATGTTGTTTAGAACATAAGCACCACCTGGCCCTTAAAACGCTACACCCATCTGGTAGCCTAAAATTATCCTGATGTCAAATTCTTTGATGTACAAGCCCCTTCCAACACTTTCTCCTACCCTGGATCCGTCTGTGTATATACGGGCGCATCCAAGATTCATAGTGGGCGTTGCTCTCAAAACTCCACCATACCCAACATTTCATACAGCAATCTGCGACATACCTGCACATGGTATTATCCTTCCTGGGTATTACCCCTCCATGTAAGTTTGTTGTCCAAATTGACGCAGAGAGAATAAGTGTAGTGTCTTCCGGTTTTGGAAGTATGACAAGTGGGATCTTGTATTTTTTGCTAACTAGTGCAAGTTCTGTTTTGTCTGGACTAGTCTCCAGGCTGCACTCTCTACTTCAGTTGTTTACCATCCGATAGCGTGTTCCAACTATTAATATATAATATCCAAATGGATTTCGAAACTGCAACCGCTGCAGCTTTAGCATAGACAGACAGTCTTGATTTCCCTAGAGTCTAGATATCTAAGCCTATATCTATTTTTTTACCACAACATTCCATGACAGGAGAGATAGCACGGCTCCCTGAAGCGTGTCCTGACATATTTTCTCGTAATTCGGGAGGTCCCCATTATGGAAGTTATACTTCTATGCCGGAGTAAGCTCGAGATAAATCTCGTAGTCGACGAATCAACCATCAGATTCTCAAGAGCATCCATGACTGCTCTAGTATCGACGTTATTAAAAGTTCTCCCAATGTCCATGAATGCTGGTAGCATATAGTTCGATCTGCCCTTAGTATAGGCGTGTTGAGATCAGAATAGATGACTGTTGTCAATTGTGGATCTTGGGTATATATGTATCTAAGATTTTTTCCAGCGTTCTTAGTAGAAAGATGTAAGGCTGATGGGCCTATAGGATTTCACATTTACATAAGAATTTCTTCCTCCCTTGAGGAAGAAGATGAAATGATTTCTTGTCTACTACTCTGGGAAGTGTGACCAGATATGGCAGCATCCACAGATTTCTATTAACCGCGTTGTAGTGAGACTAAAGTTAAGTTGTAGATCACCAGGCCGAACCTGTGTACGACACGAGCTGTTTCTTGGCAAATATACGGGGAAGTGTTCACATCCCATGTCACTGGGATTTGTCATTTTACTATACCGAAAATAATCGCGAAATGTTAAAATGTATTTTAAAATTTGATAGATAGAGTTTTCATTAATTTGCTGTATGCAATTTTATTTTAGAAATTTGGCTTCAAACCCTTTTAATTGTAACTGTCATCTGGCATGGTTTTCCGATTGGCTACGCAAGAAGGGATTGAATGGTGGAGCGGCACGTTGTGTTGCACCATCAAAAATGCGCGATGTACAAATTAAAGATTTGCCTCACAATGAATTTAAATGCAGTCCTGAAAACAGCGATGGTTGCCTCGGGGAAGATTATTGCCCACCCATGTGTACGTGTACTGGCACTGTTGTGCGTTGCTCTCGCAATAATTTAACGGAGGTTCCACGTGGCATACCAAGTGAAACAACAGAACTGTATCTAGAGTCTAATGAGATAACTATAATACCGCAGGAACGCATACGGCATTTAAAGTCGCTTGTCAGGCTGTAAGTATACATTACAATTACTGCTTAATTGTTCTTCTTAAAAAATAAATTTGTTATTGCAGAGACTTGAGTAACAATCAGATAACAATGCTATCGGACTACACGTTTGCCAACATGTCTAAACTTTCTACATTGTAAGCAAACATCGCTCGCAACAATCAACTTATTTGTATTAATATTTATACTTTATTGCAGAATAATATCTTACAACAACCTGCAATGCTTGCAACGATATGCATTAAGTGGTCTTAATAATCTTCGTGTACTTTCGTTACACGGAAACCAAATATCGATGATGCCAGAAGGTTCCTTTCAAGACCTTAAATCACTGACACACATGTAGGTATACTAACACCCTTCGTCTAAGAAGTCTGCTTAAAAGTGTTGTAAAATTTCAGTGCTCTGGGCAATAATCCCTTGTATTGTGACTGTTCGCTTAAATGGTTTTCTGATTGGATTAAATTGGATTATGTCGAGCCGGGCATTGCGAGATGCTCAGAACCTGATTATATGAAAGATAAACTCATTTTATCTACTCCATCTCATAACTTCGTATGTAAAAGTAAAATCAGCAATGAAATACTGGCGAAATGTGATACTTGCTTCACATATCCTTGTCAAAACAAAGCAAAGTGTGTTCCTTTACCTTACAAGGACTATCAATGTCTTTGCCAGCCTGGATTTCACGGAAAGCATTGCGAATTCATGATTGACGCTTGCTATGGCAATCCGTGCAGAAATAATGCCACTTGTACTGTCTTAGAGGAAGGACGCTTCAGTTGCCAATGCGCGCCAGGCTATACAGGAGCACGCTGTGAAACAAACATAGATGACTGCTTAGGAGAAACAAAATGTCAAAATAACGCCACTTGTATTGATGGTATCGAGTCATATACTTGTGAATGTCAGCCGGGTTTCACCGGTAAGTCAATAAATGCTACTTCCATAACACTTAAGTTCATAACTATTAAAAGATCTAGTAAAGTTAAGGTGACTGTTGTCCAGGGTTATTGGCAGCTCTCGTGGACTCTCGTTCGTTTTCTAAAACGTACATAAATTTTCCCAGCAAAATATATTTTGAAGTAGTTCAAAAAGTTTGTCATTTCCACGACATCTAAATCATTGCTTAAAAGGATGTCGTTTAAACTGACTCTTTTATCAGAAAAAATATGGAACTCTTGAAGTGATTGAAAACAGCATATACATATGTTATCTATTGTTATGTACGTTATCTATCAAAAAAAAAACCAAAACAAAATTTCATTAACCAACTGAAAAATCAAGTTCAAGGTCATGGAATATACTTTGGTTCAATTCACTCATTTTAACTGACAGACTTGATCCTAAATTCTCACACAAACACGTGTCGTCCAATGACATGTGAACATAAAAATCATACATTTTTCGAACCCATGATTCAGCAGCATTTTGGTCATGAAATCTTTTGGTGGGTTGTTTCATGTATGTATTTATGTATGTATTGTATGTTGAAAACAAAAGCCCATTTCCATGCCATTTCATATGAATGGTATTTTTGGTCATACTTTTCACATACACAAACACATTCATGCTTATTATCATGAATTCCGACGTAGCTACGAAATTCTCCCGAAATTTTCGAAATTCGGCAGATTGGTATTATGAATTCCGAATGAAACGTACTTTTAGCGTTTTTTTTTTCATCAACAATTTGTACGAACTCTTCTTACTGTCGGGAGAATACAAAAATATGTAGTTAAAAATAAGAACAAACTGAAAATGAGTTTTTAAATTGAATAAAAACAATTTTTGAGTATGTAGTTATAAAATTATATTTCATGAACAATTAATTGATATATTTTAAAATACTTATCGGTTTTGCCCTGATTTGAAACAAAAAAGTAACATAAACTAACTGCTGATTTTATGTGTTGAAAAAATCGCCACTTATACACCATTGCAACATCTGATAGATTGCTTGAAAAATAATTAACCATGTAAACAAACAAAAAAGCAAAAACCGTCTTTTCTGCATAGAATTAAATGTGTGTACGAAAAAGTGGCACGAAAGAGCCATTGCAGCAGCGACATCTTTTCCAACACCATGTTGGTAGCAAAATTTGTTCAACCGGAAGTTTTAAATAAAACTAAACGGAAAATTGAAAAAAAAACATATGTACATATTTTAATAATTGTTCATTTGTTTTAACAACTTATACCTTGTTCATACATGCATTTCTAATTGAGATAATATTCAGTTTATTGACATGATATTTTTTGCGTGCATACATACAAATATTGCGCTAACTCAATTAGTATTTGACAGCTGGAGAAAAGTTGTTGTTTTTGTTTTGGTAGTGAGAAAGAAAAAGTAAAAAATATTTTCAAATAAGAAAAATGGAAGAAAAACTGTCTTTTATTAAATAGATTTTAGTGTTGTACAATAAAAATATGGAACTTGTACAAGTAGTGCATTCATGTTATGACTCCAAAGCGGCCATAATAAAAAGAAAGAGAAATAAAAATTTGGAAATGCTGCCATGTTTAAAAAGACAGCAGATATTTTTTTATTTTTTATTACTTTGTTTGCTTTTGTTGACATTTATCACGTCATCCATCTCGCATTGTATACTTTTGCTTATTAAACACATCTTTTACAGTGTTGTGTTTCATCTTTTTCTCAATATTCAAAGCAATTTTGAGTTTATTAAGCAATAACTTTATTGACTTTTTGTATGGAATATTGAGCTCAATAATGGACTTTATTGCGATTATCTCAATAAAGGCGCATGTATGAACATGGTATTAGTGTTATATTCAAGTAAGGGTACTGACACGATCTTGCTCAAAAGTCTTAAGAGATTCGTCTTTGCACCAGGTTTTGTGAGTTGGCTTTAAAACGTTTTCCTTGTCTTCACTAAAATTTAACGTTGCTTTTTATCTCCCGCATTTTTTTTTTTTTTTGTTTTGTTGTGAAACCAATTTTGTATTAGTAAAATCAAATTTCTACGACTTTAAGAAATTAACGTAAATAAAAACTTGGGCTGTTTTTATTTACGTTGTGCTCTCTCTGCCTGAGATCTCGTAAAATTGTTTTTGGTAACAAGGCAGGTCGATACCAGGTAGTCGCATAACTACAACAAACACAACACCAACAAACACTTCATGTATTTTGTTGGTAGAAATTATGACCCTGAAGGAAATGTCAATAGAAAAACTCTAGTGTTTTACTATTGACATGGTCACCAGTACTAGTGACATATTATACCTGATACAATGATTTTTTCTGTTGACATGCAACATGTGCTTGTCATTGCAAATCAACTGCTGACGAAGGAACTAGTGACTAGGTGGTTATAATGCGACTATATGACGAGCATGGTACTATTTTTTCTCAGGATAATTTAGACATTGTCACTACCCTGAAAGAAATGCCAGTAGAGAAACTCAATTGAAAAATCAAGAAATAAAATTTGTCTACTCATTAACAATATTGTCAAATCAATGTTTTCTTTCCAATTAAAAACGATTTTTATTTCACGATTTTGGTGGGCTTCCAAATCTCAACAATCACAACACTGTTCATAAAACAAAAAACTGGAGACACTCTGTTGACAATTTGATAAAAAAAATTCACCAATATAGACGACAAATGTTGCGACTTGGAGCCACTTGACTCTTGGTTTCCTTCAGGGGAATTACTGCCACCCATTTGTTTGCGTATGTGTGTTGTATATTTTGACAGTTATAGAAGCCAAAAGCAGTAGAAAGCTGGGCTTGTAAGGTATTACTTGGTATCGAGCTGCGTTGTTTGGTAGTTAACAGTGTTTTAAGTTTAGTGAGAATATAATGTTTACACCTATTTGTTGTCCATATACTCATATGTATGTATATTTTGTTTTAATTTCAGGAGAGTATTGTGATGTTAAAATAAAGTTTTGCAGCGAAGACTTCAATCCATGTGCAAACGGAGCAACTTGTCTAGACCACTTTACGCACTACTCGTGTGATTGTATGCCAGGCTTTCATGGCACCAACTGCACTGATAACATCGATGACTGTCAAAATCATATTTGTAAAAATGGCGGAACATGTGTAGATGGCATAAACGATTACATTTGTATGTGTCCTGAAGATTTTACGGGAAAATATTGCGAAGGTCACAACATGGTCTCAATGATGTATCCTCAAACATCTCCTTGCCAAAACCATGAGTGCAAACATGGCGTGTGCTTTCAACCGAACCCTGCTGGATCAGATTATTTGTGCAAGTGCCATCCTGGTTACACTGGAAAATGGTGCGAATACTTAACAAGTATAAGCTTTGTTCATAACAATTCTTTTGTGGAACTGGAACCGCTCCGCACAAAACCTGAAGCGAATGTAACTATTGTCTTCAGTACATCTGAACAAAACGGCATATTAATGTACGACGGCCAAGATGCTCATTGGGCCGTTGAGCTGTTTAATGGCAGAATACGAGTTAGTTATGATGTCGGCAACTATCCTGTATCGACAATGTATAGCTTTGAAATGGTTGCAGACGGCAAATATCATGCTGTTGAACTTCTTTCAATCAAAAAGAATTTTACGTTGCGCGTTGACCGCGGCCTTGCTAGATCCATTATAAACGAAGGATCCAACGAATTCATTAAGCTTACAACGCCCCTCTACTTAGGTGGTTTACCCTTTGAGCCCGCTCAGCAAGCATATAAAAATTGGCAGCTACGCAATCTAACAAGCTTTAAGGGATGCATGAGAGAAGTGTGGATAAATCATAAGATGGTTGATTTTGAAAATGCTGCTCGCCAACAAAAGATTACGCCAGGCTGCGCTTTGTTAGAAGGAGAAAATGCCGATGAAGACGACGAGCAAGATTTTATGGACGAAACGCCACACATAAGCAAAGAAGTATGTAAATATTTATGTTTAAATTAAGGAAGGAGAATATAATTTTAAACTGATGCTCTTTGCAGGTTGACCCATGTGAAAATAATAAATGCCGCCGAGGAAGCCGGTGCGTTCCTAATCTAAGTTCTCGCGATGGTTACCATTGCAGATGTAAAAACGGACAAAAGGGAAGATACTGCGAACAAGGTGAGGGCACTATCTTTGAGGCCCCATCGAATACTGGTATTATTAATTCATTTGTTCACACATACATTACTAACGCTTTCACAAAAACAAAGTTATTCGTTGAAATGTTTTCCATATACAACAGTTTAACACTTGTATAAACATGATGAAAAGCTTGTGTTATTATCCCTCTTAAATGTTCTAAACGCTAATTTTTCGACCCATGTTGATTGCTTTTCTTCAGAGCACTTGTAGATACAGACGAACGGTTGCCGTGAAAATGTTGTGTAATCGCCCGAAATCGTGATAAAATTTTAGAAAAATCACGCGCGAGTGCGTGATTTAAAATTAAAATTTCGTGCGTGGCAACCATTTTAAGACAATTTACGAAGTTACAAAAAAAAAAAAAAAGAGGCATTTTTTGTTGAATCATTTTGCAATGCAGAAATTTCTACAACACATGTTTGGTTATGGTACACGAGCTACCGGTCATGAGACCGGCCCACTTGGCTTTGATTTGTATGGAAGTAAAAAATCTAAAAATCGTTAGCAAGACCAAAAACTAATGCTTGTATTCAAAAAAATCTTTAATTATGTGTTTTATTTGAAAATTTTCATACAAAAATTTTTTAATTTGGATATGAAATAGATATTAATTTTTTTTTAATATAAGCGTAAATGATTAGTTATACCTGTGAATATTTTTATTTCAAAAGCTATGCAACTTTCTTGTTTATGAATAAAAATGTACATACATATATCCTGAAAGCATAAATTTCATGACATTAAGGTCAAAAAGCATGGAGTGCAAAGAGTAAATGAAATGCTAGAAGAGCAAAATATTATGTGTATATATGACGTATATCAGGACATCTCTTGCTGTAATTCTCCAGTGCTGCATGATCAAACGTTGAATGAACTTTTGAATGTGTATTAAATTGCAAAAGAAAATGGTTCGGAAAACAGTTGTATTGAAAATTAAATTGCATCATACCTAAAAGTAAAAGTTAGTGCTCTTTTTTAGGCAATCTGCGGGTGATATTCCACTTTTGAAGCAGGACAAATTGTAAGCATTGCAACACTGTAACAAGGTGTGAAAGTGTTACTCGTTGTCAGGATAGATATTAAAAGGAAAGCAAAGCTGCATAATTTCCCATTGTTTGCGTAACTGAACGATATGTACACGCGATAACAGCATACATGTCTATTCGCAAAATCACTTTGCTTGAATCCAAATGATTTCTAAAAACAAATTGCATTAAAAACCTGACTTTATTCTTCATGTGCTTAAAATGTTGTTCCAGACTTCACTAATAATATAAAATTCTATGTTATTGAAGGAAGGCTTATTTTGAATTTTGAAATCTCGTAATCTGAAAGTACGTGATTTGTAGAATAGGCCCGATAACTGGACTGTAGGCGAAATCCAGCTATAACGGATCCGCCATCTAACGTTTTTTTTTCAACTAGTGCTTATTTTGTGAATGGTAACAAACTCTTAGCTCATGTCTGATTTGACAGATAATTAGTTTTATCCTTCCGCTAAACGAATATGGTTGTGTATACGCTTGAACAAGTATTGCGACATTACTTTGAAAATCATGGTAATGATTTCGCCAAAAAAAAAAAAATCATCTTTTCAGATAAAGCTCATTTTGATCTTGGCGGGTATGTAAACAAGCAAAATGGTTGCACTTGGGCAACAGAAAACCCGCACGCATACGTTGAAAAGCCGATGCACCCAAAACGAGTCACTGTTTGGTGCGAATTTTATTCCAGATTCATAATTGGGCCATTTTTCTTTGAAAATGAGCAAGAAGTGGCCGTTACAGTCAATGGCGATCGTTATCGGGCCATGTTGAAAGAATTTTTGTTCACAAAAATTTAAGAGGAGAATATTGGAAGCATTTCAACAGGACGGCGCCACGTGCCACACAGCCGAAGCTACACACGATGTTGTATGGCATTTAAAAAATATATATATTTGGCGAACCCTTTATATGCTATAATTTTCTACTAACAGAACAAACAAGACAGGTTTGAAATAATCGCTACCAAAAATTATATAAAAAAAAAAAAATAAGCGTTAAAATATCCTAGAAAAGATGTTTTTATTAAATCTTATATAAATTCTTCAATATTATAATTATTAATTCATCGAAAATTTCTTCTAAATCGCCCATTTTTGATTTTATCAAAGAAACACGGTTTAAGAATTGGTCTGTTTTCGCTTTCGACCACGATGTTTCGATGCAAACGTGATCGATCGTGAGAATTATTTTCCCTTTTATTTTTTGTGTGAAAATGCGTGATTAAAAAAGGTTCGTGAGTCATTGAAAAAATTTTTCTGGTGAGCGTGCGTTTCGAGAGGAGCAAAAAAATGGCAGGCGTGAAAGTGCGTGTGGAAAATTATTCTTATCGTGAGCCTAAAAACGGACACAAAACTTCAAAGTTAACAGACCTCTGTTAATGTAATAACATGGCTCTGTTAAGCCCAATAACTCAAATTAAAAAAAAATGCATTTAAAAACAAAAGATTAAAAAATTTATTTCTTTAGGTCTAAAAAATAGACCTTAATGCTTTCTGTCTATGCACCCTATGGACTTTGGACGTGTCAAATTTCAATTTTGCTACCCAGAAACAGCCGGTTGTTCACTTAGCTATAAAATGTTCATTTTCTTTACTTAATTGATATTGATAAAAAGTGACCAATCACGGTTTGAACTTGATCCTGAAAAAGTAATTTAATATAAATGTATTACAACATCATGGTTCAATGTAATTAAAATTTCACTAAAATTGTCCTGGTAGTTTGTTTGTTGGTATACAATTTGTAATTGTCCATGAGAAATTTCATACTGTCATATTTATTACACGAGTAAATTCCTTTAGCAAAAGCATCGCTGATATTGCGGTTAATGGTATTGAATATATTATATTAATTACAGTCACGTCTACATGTCGCAAAGAACAAGTGCGGGAATATTATACGGAGAACGATTGTAGATCTCGTCAGCCACTAAAGTATGCAAAATGTGTGGGAGGATGCGGCAGTCAATGTTGTGCAGCGAAAATCGTTCGAAGACGAAAGGTATTTAATTTTATTACAAAAAGAAAAAGGATTCAAGAACTGACTTATTTTGAAAACTCAAGAGTGCCAGTTATCAAGAAGTTTAATGCCATTTTCTCGTTGCAGGTGCGAATGGTGTGCAGCAATAACAGAAAATATATCAAGAACCTTGATATTGTAAGAAAGTGCGGATGTACAAAAAAATGCTACTGACTGAAAGATGCGACTACCCAATTAAATAACAGCAGCTTAGAAACAAATTTAGAACAACATAATAATATCACGACATTAAGCAGTAGCTTTAAGAGTAATAGTTATTTTATAAAGAAAATTAATAATAGTAGCGATAGTAATAATAGTATTAAGGCAACCGAACACATGTATAATAATAGTAAAAGTAATATAGGAGAGAAGTTTAGTGCAAATGCTAGATACAACAACAGCCGAAATGGAAATATAAATGATTATGTAAACGAAAATGAGACTGAACGCAACGAAGAACATTCTGACAATGACAATGACGAGCGACAAAATCCAATGCAAATTAATCCAAATACAGACTATTATAATGACGAAGATGATAGCATTTATTCTGATACATACGACAGTAGTGAGGAAGATGAGCCAGAATTATTGCCAGAAGCTAAAGAACTAGTGCAATTGCCAAGCAAGGAGGAAAAGAGAATTTTAAATGACGACGATGATGAAGAAGAAGATATGGGTTACGACGAAGACGATGAACGCATAGCAATCGCTGTTGAGAGACCTAAAGAATTGCGCTCTCATAAAAATGATTTTTCAAATGATGAAGGAAGTGGAAGTTTCGAAAGCAGGCGTTCGTACAGTTCGCACACAAAAAATGTTGACCACAAGTTAGGATCTGACTACATGAATTCTTTTGGTCAAAACCAACACAAGTTGTTTCCAGATCATTCAAATAGTCAGGTTGGAGTTGTTGCGACGGAAGTTGATTTGCGAGAAAGCAGTGGCAATTTTGCTAACGATGATGAAGATAATGATGACGAAAGCGATGACGACGATGATAGCGATGGGTTTTTCAACGCCAAACGGAGATCAAATGGTCGTTATTTTAGAAAAAATACCAACGATGCCATAAAAATAATATCGACTCCTTTAGGCAAAGTTGGTATAGTATATCAGCAAAGTGGAAGTCATGCTAATGAGAAAAATATTGAAAATAATGATAAGAAGTCAACATCGTTTACAGATTTTGATGCCCTATCGCCAGACCCTGAAAGCAGTCATCGTTTAGCGTCTTCCCATCCCAAAATTACACCCGTCTTAACACCCGATGGCAAGGTTGCCCTGCTTTATCGCGGCGACTCTGAAAGCTCTAAGTACGAACCAATTAGAAACATAACAACTCATAAGTTAAACAAAGTCAATGATCATCTTCAAGATAAAAAGAAACTGAATCCAATTCATGCCGATTCAAGTGACAGCAGTGAATACAGCGACGCAGATTCAATGGGCGATACAGACGATGAGTCCGATTTTAAAACGTCATCTGATAATGATGATAACAATAACAGCAACAACAACAACAACAAAAACAATATAGATTTAAAAATGACAACAGAAGAGCAAGCGGCGATTTTGCCAGCTCCTGATGCAGCTCCCACCACCGGATCTTTTATTATAAGACCAACTGATTCCGTATTACCCATGATAAATCGACCACTTTCTGAAGTGTTGGGTATTAAAAAGAACCAGTTTAAGCAATTTAGAATCAAAGATTCGTCCTCAACAACGGAAGGTACATCAGGATCGTTGCCGGCAGCTAATGCGGCGGATAACTCGGAAACAAACTCATTACACTACCTTACAAAGGTTAACCTTGCCGACTATCCAACGTCGTCGCGCACACGCAATTATGACTTTGACTTCAGTCGTGACAACACAATGCTGGACGAGCGGTCGCGAGGCAAAGAATATCAACAAATCAAAACGGAAATTAACAGCGATCAGCAAATGGTTGGCACCAATGATGCGATGACCGAAGAAATCTTGTCGAAAACCGAAGTTGTAAATTTGGCAATAGTTCCTCATTTCGACGAAGAACTTGAACGTCTCCAAAGACTCAGAGAGTATGAAGAACGACGTCATAATCGTCAGCGTCATCGACAAAAGCAAAGTGACCAAGATTTGTCCGGCATCCATTGCATCATGCAGGCCATGATGGGAATTGCGGCAATTTCAACCGTCTTTGGAATGCTCGGTACATTTTTCAAGCAACGTATTCTTGATCAACTACGCCTCATGCACTGGTAGTACAACAAGGGTATTCGATTGTTTATTCTCTCGCAATTGAATACCCCTTTAAAGCAATGTTTAACATTCAGAACTCTTGCTATTGCACTGATTGATGTTTTCAAAATTTTCATTTTCAAAGTATCATATAATTTAATATTGAGTGAAAATTGCCATAAGCAGTTAGTTATACTTTCTTCCTAACTGGCACACATTTAACAAATGAAAGGCTACTTGGGAACTACTCGTTAGTTCCAAGCTTCTCACGAAAATACTATATGATGCTATTAAGAGTCGAACCGCGAAGTATTGAAAACGTCTTCAAAATCCTTGTAAAATTTTGCCATTTATGCTCATTTCTTGCCAAGCTTTTGCTAAGCATACATTAGTTGAGCAATCTTGTTCTAAACAAACCCAATGAAACAATTCTATACCATAAATGTTCAATTAACTTTTTAGCAAAAAAGAAAAAGCAGTCAAATATTTCAAGTACATACTATTAATTTGTTAAAAAGAACCTCACAGCGAATTGATATCGAATATCGAGTACACTGCATTCAAAATACTCCTGCAAATCACTAGTTGCCGACACATGTCTGTTTCCCCAACTCCCTTAAACTTACAAATAACTATAAGCTTGTATTTTATCAGTATTCTATCTCTACTCTCAAAGCAGCTGAGAAATAAAATGTACTATTATTTTCTTATTGTACTTTGCTATTTATAAACTTTGTTAACAAGAAGATCAGCTTAGTTTAAGAACGAACCGACACTTACTCTCATCATACATGAGGAAGTGCGGAACCATTTTCAAGAAAACATTAACGTAACTTAATACTTTTAATAATAATTGATATTTCCGCAACAACCAACTCTTTTATGCCCGCCTTAAAAACAAAAGTATTTTATTGAAATTAATATTATGAAAATAATCGGGGGTGTCATAGAATGCAATATTATTGGAATCGGATTTGAAATCGACAATCAAATTTCTTGAGTGTTTGAAGATCCAGTATCAGCAGCTTTTGTTCGAACCAGACACTAACTCCAGTTCATACAAAAAGCAAACACTATTGATCCGTTTCAGATCTGATACCGATAAGATCCGATTCTATGACACCCCGGAATAGTTGTATGAAACTACGTATACATTAATTCTTTGGTTCACTGTTTCTGTTAACATGTTTGTCAAATATTCCTAAAGTCCTGGTGCCACAGCCCCCATCAAAGAATAAGTTATTTCAAGGGAAACGTGGACAATTCAAATTAATGAAAATATCCACTTGGATTCTTGAAATACGAAAGCTTGTACAATAGTCATATAACTTTTTACAATATTTGCAAATAGTAATAGCATAATTTAATAGAGTATAAAAAATAATGTTTTTTTTTAGTTCTAAAAATGTTTCTCACCACTGTACACATTGCTGGTAATATAACCGGCAATCCCGTAATATTCCAAACTTTTCTTACTGCAGTAAAATGTTCAAACATTTCAGTGGAGCAAAAGTGCCATTGAAATTGTGCAACAGTTTTTGCCAATATGCAAATCAGCATATCGAGGGCTTATATATATGTATATTCAAAAAGCGCTAGCTGCACAAACAAAATTTCATTAACATTAAGTAAAGCTTAAAAGTCCTGGGCAAATGTCATTTACTACAACTTAACTATTACTCTCTGTGTGAGAGAAAAACTGCGATTTCTTTGCTGTCCCTTGAAATTTTGTTTGTATAGATAGCACTCCTGCTTATAATGAACTACACATATGCATATAAGCCCCCGATATGTAAGTAAATATTAAAAAAAGAAAAAGAATTGTATCTTGCTTAGAACACGCCCAGATCTCCTAAAAAAGCAATATTCATCATATAACACCTGCCACCGCATAATAGTAGTAGTATGTCTAATTTTTTTTTTTTTTTTTGCAAAAGTTATTTATGTTTATGCTTAATGCACAACTGTGAATAGCAAATTTAAAAATTTTTAGGGCCGCTGGTCGGTGAACTTTTTGAAAACATAATTGTAATTATATTTTGAATAGATGAATAGAATTATTTGTTAACTAATAATTATTCCCATTCATAAATTTGCAACAGTAATGCGGTAAAATTGCACACAACCGTAGCATATGCGATATGGATGTGTTGCCACTAAAAAGCTTGCATTTTCGAGTGTGCTGCAAAAACATATTAAACAAGTAGCAAAAAAAAAAAAAATTATAGATATTCTCCTCTATAGGAAAACTTTCATCGAACTTTTATTACACCACATGTAAAAGTTCGCATTGAATGTTATTGCAATACAAAATTAAATGATACTCCAATGGGGAAAAAATTACTGCAGTTTCCAGATGTTTGATGAAAAAAAAAACGTACTGCCAAGATTTTGCAGCTGTTACATTTACGAACGCACAAACTTAAAAAGTTGGCAGGACTGCACAACAGATGCATTTCTGGGAAATGTTCTGTAGGACAAACTCTTGAAAATGAGTAGCAGTTATGCCTTAAGTAACACCTGATTTACACACATCCAGCTTAACCCTTCAAGCGCCGACATTTTGCGAGAGTAGGGAAAACAGAAGGTAAAGGGAATGAATAAAATTATTGATAGTGTCACAATTGAAATGAAGTGCCCGAAAGCAAAGAAGGCTCAGGGTAAACGAAAGAGAAATTGATCGCGGCGCATTGGCCAGCACTAATGGCGTTTTCGTTTTTCAAAAACTAATTGCTCGGTAAATAGGTGCACCCTCCCATAATCATACCCTTTTATGACTGGAGGCGCCGTGTGCCTCCAAAATCAACCAATGTTATAATTGAATTTTTTTTTTTTAATTTATGCTGCTGAACAAAAGCTTAAGCACATTCATTTTAGGGACTATTATTATTGCCTGCACACTGTCGTTGTTCTCATTTAGAAAGAGCCTAACTCGCTCTTGTTTCAAAGTCGATTTTGTACTCATTTCGATACAAGATGCTTTAATTCATCAAAACATGTAAAATTCTCGACCACGAACAAATTAAAGTTATGACCTTTCTACGTAAGACCGACGATGTGTACGTATGTATGTAACAAAGCGTTGTTACAAAAGGGAAAAAATCATTCACAAAGAAAATATTCAATCAAAAAAAAAAATTTATTTCTGTAGTGCGAATCTGTAACTTTTATTACGATAATCGTATCGAATTTCCTTTTCAGTAACATTTCTGAACGATATTCGCTCTATCACTTTTACTGTCTAATCTGAGTTTTTTAGCGGCAAATTTTTAGTTGCTGTTTATTTACCCGGTAACGTGTATATTGTGTTTAAAATGTAAGGAGATAAATAAAAATAAAAAAAATTATAAAAGCAGAATTTACTTCACTTAGCTTGTTCAAAATGTAATAGTAATTAAAAGATTTACTTACAGTTTTTGAGGAATATTATGGAGAAATTTGTCCAATAACAGCTTATAAGCTTTACTTTAAAAGTTTTAATTCCAATTCCTTCTCATTGCCAAGTTCTTTGCCGACATCGTCGTCAGTTTTTAGCCGCAGTCGTATTTGTCGACGTTGCCACCAATTGACAAAAGTCAAACGGTCCCAAAACCTGTTAAAACGCAAACAGTTTCCCAAATTACAAGAGCGTATAAAAACCTTAAAATATTGCTGGCATAAAACCCCACGGAATTTGCAAACAAATTAAAATAGATTCTAAAAGTCTTAAACAGCTATAAAAAATACCGCAAAAGTATTCTTGTGCACTTTGAAACTTTCTATTCTTTGTGACCGTTCGAGGTTTTTATAAATTAGTGCAACTCTTTGAGTGTGTTTTTGAGTTTCTAAAGCCGTTGTTGAGTTAAAATCGTGTTGTAATTGTTTAAAATTATAAGAACTATTGCAAGTCCATTGTATGTTTTCATTTTCAAAACATCTCTTGAATGGATATTTTTCATCCAACTGCATTTTCGTGTTGATAAGTTTGTAAGAAAAAAAATTAAGTCATTTCAAAAAAACTCGTAATATCTGTTCTCCGAGGAGTTAAGCTTTTTATGTTTTCTGAAAAATTTATTGTAGGCGCTTACCTGGTCTAAAAATAAACACATAACAATTACGTTTATCATTAAAAATTACTGAAACGCACTACTGGCGTATGAGCCCTTACTTATTATTATGTGTTACGTATACGTAACAGCTGTTTGCCGTTTTCAAGTTATACTCTTTTTTTCTTTGCAAACAGATGTATTTCAAGTGATGCTTAGTAACTACTAGTATTACACCTTAAGCACTTTTACCAAAAATGATTAGTTTTTTCCTCAGTCTGCTTCGTGTACATAAAACAATTTCAAACCTGTTATTTGTTTTCGTTTAGTTTCTAGCGTTGCGCTGTGAATTGCAACAAATAAAGGCAATATTATTCCTACCTGTGCCAGACTGTTTTAAATATATGTAGCATACTTTTAAAAGTGAAAAAAAAAATTATAAAGAGCAAACTATATTCAAATTTTTTTGGTTGTCTGAAACGAAAACGCCATAAGTGGTTCTGCATTAGTGCTGGTGAATTCTACTACTTTTCATTGCTCAATGATACTCCATAAATATCATTTGGGTACTCAATGCTTTTGAGGGTTCCTTGAATATTTAAACATTTACACCGGTATTCATAAAATATAAAACATGGTTGAAATACATTTTAGAAGAAATTTTTCATATCAAATTCGTTCTAAAATGTATTTGAGCAACATTTTATTTTTTATGAATACCGGTGTTAGTTTCTTGTATTGTGCATACATACATTTACACGTATCCAAAATTGTTTTCCATTTTAATAAAAAAAAGAAAATAAAAACATATTCCTTCGTACTTCAATTGTTGTCATCGTCGTCACATCAAGTCAACACCGAAAAGCTCACTGTTGTACATTTCTCTTCGACTACAATTTACTGCTTCTTCCCAGACAGTTGACATCTTCTAGACCTGAGGGCTAGAGAAAGCCTAATAATCGCCTTCAATTGTTGGTAACGAAAAAGCAAGTGCCAAATTGTTTTGCGTCGACTTAATGTGACGACGATGACGACAATTGGAATATAGGCGACTATATTTTTATTTCGTTGTCACCCTTAATTCCACATTGATGCTTTTTGAACAGGCTTTCAACTCTGGTGGTGATTTTCAGTGGAAATTGAATTTAATTTTGAATTTCCCGTAATTTTGTTGGTGCAACTCTTGAAAGTATTTTGAGTATTGAGTATGCAAAACGAATACTCAGTACTCGGCAGCCTAATACTCAATACTAAACCAGCACTACTACAGATAAATACTGCCAATACAAATCTGCATTTGTTTGTGCTGCATTCTTAAAACGAACTAAACTAAACCATATCGAGTCGGACTTGAAGTTACGATATACTACATAATATGGTGAACTCATCTACAACAACTATTTATTATACATATTAACATACATATACTCCACTAACGTTTCTATATACATACATACTTACTTACTTACTTACAAACATATACATATATACATATAGACAAATGTGAAAGCTACCCAGATAATGGAAAACTTAAATTCTGCATTTACGTACAAACATATAAGTATTTATTTATTTATTTACACACACACACACACACACACACATAAGCATTTATTTTTGCATAAATAGTATTATTTGTTTTTCTATTTTACCATACTCTTAATTAACACTTTATATCTCAACTTTGTTATTTGAACTTTTTTATAGAACGTGCTATAAAAATCTGCACCTGCATTGTATGTGCCCCCGCCCCCTTATTTTATTATACATACTTATAATAATTAGTAATTATGTACAAATCTGCGGACTTTTAGTAAAACATCTCGTCGTATGATTTCGAAAAAGTCAATAACTTTTCGTGACGAAGCCATGAATTTTCACAATAATGATTTTACCTCGACAAATAGAAGAGCGAAGGCCTCACTAGTTTTCACGTTCAGTTGCCGTTCTTTTCCGGAAAAAATAATTTAGAATTATTTGTTCCTTGAAATGAATTGGTTTTGTTCGCAAACTGTTGTTTGTGTGAAGGATTTCCTTACTTACTCTTTGTTAGCTTTCATCAAATACTGGATAGAATTCATTTTGTGTTTGCTTTCAAGGCGAATTGATTTATCAGGTGATGCCAAGTCTACAGCAACAAAATCTGCCCTGTATTTTGTTTTTGCATTAGTCAATTGAGCTGTCAAAAAGAAATGTGACCGAAAACAACAACGAAAACCGAGAAGAATTCAATTTTCTTGTGAAGGAAGCGCTAAGAAATGACCAGAAAATTTGCAATGATATCGAAAGCTGTGATGTTTCCCAAAACAAAACTACAAACAAAATTAATAATAATAATTCACTCGAAATATTGAAATATCTTGGCAACAACACTGATGATAATTCCTCTGATTTGAATGAAACAAATGGATCCGTAACAGAGGACAGTATTACAAAATTCTCTGAGTCTGATTGAGATGAAAGAAACAAATAAAAAATTATGAACTCGGCACATATTAACACATTTATCAAAGAACTAGAAATCAAACTTTGGTAATTTTTGATAACCATTTAAGCGAAAAATAAATTTTGGAAGTCGAATTACAACTTCAGTTAATCCAAATCGTAATTAAAATTCGCCTTGTTTGCTTCCATTAAAAATCTGTCATTTTTCAACAACAACAAACAAAATTTATTCATTATTGCTGTCACTTAAGGCCTTTTTATCAGGTCAGTGCAACTCCGCAACAACAAACAACGTGCTTTTATTTTGCTTGCGTAATAATAGTGTTGAGACTGTCAAACCTTCGACAACCACACACGTCTGTACAGCTTTTGACAGTTTCACCATGAAAACACACACAAAATCATATGAAGAGATTCATTGACCTGTTAATTGAACCATTGGCTTTTGCCTTCACTTTGCGCTCTTTGCCGTTCTTTTCTAGAGAAAATAATTTCTGATTACTTTTTCCGTGAAAGTAATTAATTACTTTTTTCTAATATTTTGCAGACAAAAATCTGGTTTTTCTTACCCATTGTGGTTTTGGAAATTTTGTTTTTAGCTAAATTTGTACTATTTTGAAGAAAGATAAAACAAAACGCTGAATGTTGAATTCTATTTTCTACAGATTCGTCAGAAAAAAGTAGAAACAAATCACATTCATACGCAGGGTGTCCGCCGGGAAGACATACATACTACTTTTTCTTTCTTTATTAATCTTCTGATTAAATGAAAGAGAATGAATGGATTTTATATTGATAAATGTTTTATCTAATATCGACAGCTACGTATGGAATACAATGTCAGATAAATGTCCGCCTCTATTAGCCTCACAAATTCGATGTCTTTTAAGCACCTTTTTCATTTCACGTTTGATCAAAATTGTGGCCAACGTTGTTCTTTGAAGACCAAACGCCTGAGTACGGCGTCTCGAATTGAGGTTGATGGATTGTTTTAAACCATAGATGCCCATGGTAGTAATATTGCTGAGAGTGACGAAATAACACTGGAAGAAAACAATTTGCTATTCATTTTATTCATGTCTTTGTGAACAGCTTCAAAGTGCTTTTTTTAAAATTATATTTCTTAGTTTTTTTAAATGTCTTATGAAAAATACGACCTTGCATGTCATCAAAAGCATTTTGTAACAAAAAATACTTTTTCATTAATATATCGCAATAATAAGACACAGAATTTCTGCAAGTGTAGTTTGTCTCTCCCACTCAACATGGTGATATTTCCTATTGGTTGATTGACGATCAAACAAAAGAGCGTAATAATATGTGTGAGTTTAATTTGCTGATATCAGCCACTACTGGGCATCTATGTTTTAAACACTTTCTTGTTTTCAGTCGATCTTGCGGTACCTTGTGATGCAGGCTACAGTTGTTTTCAAGTTGTTTCTCCCAAAAATTTCACGTAATTTTGCCATCGTCACTGCAATCGATGATTGATTTCGATGAAATATTTTATAGACTGAAACACGTTGGTTTGCCACGTCTCTACTTCACGACTGCCAAATATGAACTGTCAAGACTAATGTTTAACAAAATGCCGCCGGACACCCTGTACAGATGTGCATCTCACATATTCATATGTGACAAACTCAGCTCAGAATTAAGTCGTAAGACGTGAATAAAGCTTTCACAATTTTCTTGATAAGGTCGACAAGAAAAGTCAATTTGAATTTTTTGCTTCTTAGGAAGTTTTTTTGAAGTCATTGTTGGTGCAACTGCAAATGAAAATTGTAAAATTCAGTAGGCTCCAACTTTTCAATGACCTGCAATTAATGCCTTGAGTGCATCAGGCAAACAATTTTGCTCTCCCCACTTCATACCTCGAGCAGGGGGGGCGTTTTATTAAAAGTCCATGGAAATATAGTAATAATTTTAAGTTGTGATCAAATATAGACATTAATTTTTTAACACAAAAACAAGATTATTGTTCCTGTCTACTAAAACTTAATATTTTTGATAGCAAAAATAAATCCATTGCTCACTTGAATGAATTTCCAAACACAACACAAATACGTGTGTACATGAATATCGATGTGTTGCCTTCGTTTGTTGACTGACAATCGAACAATCGAACTGACTAACTAAAACGCATTTACATACATATGTATGTATGTATGTGGTATACCCAGGATGGGTTGCAAAGCAAATTTAGAATAAATTTATCGATATCGAAAATCGCAATCCATTTAAAAGCTACCGGAGTTTATTGAAACAAATGTCCGTTCCTTTGTGAGTTGCGACGCATGGATTTCTGTGCAAAACACGTTCACAAAACCAGACAAATCGATCATATCCGACCAGAACAAGCCCCCTATTTCTTTCCCACGTATCTAAGTAAGCACATGCGACATTAATACGTGTATAGAATTGTATTTTTAATACAAAAAAAAAAAGCAAACTGATTGAGCGTACATTAATAGTTATTTTGTATATACATACAACATATAAAAATATAACTGTAACACAATGCATACACACACACATACATACATACATATGTATGCATGTATGTGAGCATCTGCGAGTATTTTGCACTGTGTACTACTCTTAATTAAACTCTAAAAACCTAAAATAAATATTTATTAACTAAATTTTCAACAGGCAGTTGCAAATTATTTAATTAAGATAGATAAGGAAGGCTCAATTGTAAACTTATTTATATACATACATACATACATACATACATACATACCTATTAAGAACACAACAATGAATTTGAAAAAAAAAAAATAAAATAAAATAAATTAAAACAAAAATAATTAACATCTAAGCTGGGTAGTCGCATGTAAAAATATGATAATTAAGAAACTAATAATAATACTAAAAAATATTTATGAAATGTAAATTAAGTTGAATAATAATAATAATAATAATAATAATAACTATAAATAATATTGATAATTAACAAACAAAACCTACATGCATATACAATTAATATTTTAATAACATAGACTAAGCATTAATAAAAACAAAACAAACAAAAAAAAAAAAACAATTTTCCTCCACAATGTAACCATTCCTCTAGTGCAAATTAATCATAGCCAGCAGCCAGCCATCGTCACATTTATAAGTTCATTCAAAATCAAATCGACAACCAACGAGGAGTAGTAGTGAATGGAAGATGTTTTATCAATTTTAAACGAATCAATTTAGGACAGCTGTTTGTTATTCATTCGATCGAACTCCGTAGTCTTTGCCAAAATACCGGGCCATGATACAATTAACAAGGTAGCCTCGTCAGCTAAACCGTTAATCATCTGACTACTTTAGGTTGTCAAGAGATTGCAGAGATGAAAGGCAGCCAAAACGAGATAGCTAATCCGCGTAAGCTCAGTGCATCTCTCTTCTGTAAATGTAGAAGTGGCGTCTTTTTGACAGTTTGCATAAGTTGTACAAAAACAAAATGCATGCTATTTTTATTGAAGTTGTTCTTATTGTAGCGAAAAGGTTACCTTGTTAGTTGTATCATGTACCGGGCAAAGATTTTTCGCAATTCAAAAATTTAATACGTCAGATATGCATACATACATATGTATGTATAATTCTTAACAATTGAAAACATGTGGAAATGATGCTAATGAAACCATTTTTATATAATATATACTATACTGTTTTTAAAAGCTTTTTGTAAACAATCGTAAATAAATAAAATGTATTTTTCTTTAAAAGAGTCCACAGACTTGGACTTGCTTTTCATTCTGAAAGTCAACAAAATTGATTTGTTGATATCAGTTTTCAGTGATCGTTGATTGTCCGAATATGGGGATCCACAAACTACATTCCGCTGAGGTCGCGAATATCGATTTTTGATGAATACAAAAAAATCGAAACTAACACCATGTTCATACATGCGCCTTTATTGAGGTAATCGCAGTAAAGTCCATTATTGAGGAATATTGATTCCATATAAAAAGTCAATAAAGTTATTGCTTAATAAACTCAAAATTGCTTTGAATATTGAGAAAAAGATGGAACACAACACTGTAAAAGATGAGATGAATGACGAGATAAATGTCAACAAAAGCAAACAAAATAAAATAATAAAAAATAAAAATAAAAACATTGCAGCATTTCCAAATTTTTATTTCTCTTTCTTTTTATTATGGCCGCTTTGGAGTCATAACATGAATGCACTACTTGTACAAGTTCCATATTTTTATTGTACAACACTAAAATCTTTTTAATAAAAGTCAGTTTTTCTTCCATTTTTCTTATTGGAAAATATTTTTCACTTTTTTTCTCACTACCAAAACAACAACAACAACTTTTTTCCAGCTGTCAAATGCTAATTGAGTTAGCGCAATATTTGTATGTATGAACGCAAAAAATATTATGTCAATAAACTGAATATTATCTCAATTAGAAATGCATGTATGAACAAGGTATAAAACTCAAAGCCTTTCCCAGCGCTGTTCAGTAAGTTAATAGCAGTCATTACTAATTACTTTATTTTTGTTTTAAGGATGAAATAATTGATTATAATGTTTCGATTACTTTCGATTTCCCAAATACGAGGTCTGATCAAAAAATAAGGATAAAATAATTGATTATAATGTGATTACTTTCGATTTCCCAAATACGAGGTCTGATCAAAAAATAAGGATCAAATAATTGATTATAATGTGATTAATTTCGATTTCCCAAATACGAGGTCTGATCAAAAAATAACCGTTATTTTCAAATTTCGTGAGTTTTGTATGTTCGACTTTCGCATTTTTGGAACGAAGTTCCTCAACGCGGCTTGCTGGTAGTGCAAATTAGTAGAAATCGTCACGAAAGCGTGTGAGCTGTTTATATACATTGGTGTATCTGTCGACAATCAATTGTGTATGATGGGCGGTGTCTCCGCTGCTGTCATATTAATTAGTTGTAAAAACGGACACTATCAGCTGTTAGATGTCGCTAAAGTAAAGTATGTCACAACAAAAAACAGCAATATTGAAAAAGTGGCCACCAGTTACTTTTCTTCGATTTGTAGCAGATTGACAAAAAAAAAAAATACTGCATGTGTCAAAAGTAAAAAATAAAACGTTCCAAAAATTTAAAGAATCATAAAATTTCAAAAGCAACACAAAAAAAACATACAGATTTCACCTTGTATTACATTCAAAGATGGAAAAAAACGTTCGTTCCTAACGGGGGTCCGCCGACATCATTTCTTTTTTTCTCTGTTATGTTCACATACACATGTCTCTTATAACGGGTTATCCACTTTGCGGTTTCAAAAGTAACCGTGAATAAAACACATACATATGAAATATTTTTTTTCACAATATTTCCTTTTTATTATAAAGTTTGAACGTTGACATTATGCGTAAAAAAACTAAATCATTTAAACAACCACCTCGCGAAGTCTTGCCAGCATTAATTCTTTTGAGGTAATTTTCGACCACTTTTTGACACATATTGGGCGGTATCTCAGTCATAACTTGACGAATGTTGGTTTTTAAGTGCTCAAGATTTCAATATTTATCTGCATAAACACGGTCTTTCGCGTAGCCCCACAAAAAAGTCTAATGCTAGGAACACAACCGGGACGAACGACGAATTTCGCACAACACGACGAATACGATGATTAAAATTCGCTGTGTAAATTCGTCGTATGAAGCACAATAACGACGAAAAACAAAAACATCTGTTATAATTGATAAAGTTGTTTATTGTTTGTTCAGAGATAAAAAAAATTAAATGAATCAAAGAATTTCAAATTTTGTAAAAATTATTAAAATAATGAACATGAGCCCAGATTATATAAACATTCATGAAGTTTAACATTTTCAATTATAATTTCACTTGTATCCATTTTCTCAGTTTTTTAATTTTATCTTATTATAGTTGAACAGCTGATGGGGTGACCATAAGAAAAAAAATTGGTTACTAAAAAATTTAGCACTACCAAAAACAAAAAATTAAACACTACAAACATGTTTTATAATCTAATTTATTGGTTTTTTTTATTTTAAATGCAAAAAGTCAAAGCTTAGCACTTAAAATAAAAACTATTAAAGTAAAAATTAACTGTTTTTATTAAAACACTTGAAAACTAATACCAAACTGGCCACATGGTACTGATTTGTTCGTCGTTCGCCGGCGTAAGAAACGTACAACGAATTTCGATCGACGCTGTGACTGTGTGCATTTTCATATACACCAAGGCGAATCAAGTATAGGTGGTCGCAATTCAATTCGCTTCAACATTTTCTCTCGAGACGTCACAAGTTTTGTTGGCGTTTTCTATCGGCTTTGACAACTCAGAAGATAAAATCGTGGAAAAATGCTGAAGCGAATTGGTATGCGGGCACCTGTAATGGATTCGCCTTGATATACACCAATGTGTTTTATTTTTGACGGCGAATATTCGCGGCGAAAAATTCGTCGTTCGTCCCAGTTGTGTTCCTAGCATAATGGTGTCAAATCGCATGATCTTAGTGCCCAGTTGATATCACCAGTATGAGGATACACGCGGCCAGGAAATGGTTCTTGCACTATAGCCATATTCGCTCGAGTTGTGTGACGTGTGGCACCGTCTTGTTGAAACCACATATTCTCCAAGTCGTATTATTCCATAGCAGGCAAAAAAAGTCGGTTATCATATGACCATAATGCTTCGAATTGACGGTGACAGTCAGTTTTCGAATAAGTAAATTCCAATCACACCTTCTGACGAAGGAGCGCACAAAACGGATTGACTTTTTCTGGATGTAATGGCCTCTCTTCAATTACTTCTCGTGTTGGGATTCTCAGAACCCCAAATACAACAATTTTGTTTATTAACATACCCACCGAGTGAGAAATGTGCTTCATCGCTGAAGAAAATTTTGTTCGAAAAATCGCCGTCCACCGCCTGTTCAAGCACCCATTCCACGTTGTGAATAGTAAGCTGGCTTCAGTTGTTGTATGAGCTGGACTTTATATGGATGTAGATGTAGATCTAAATACAAAATACGCCATAATGTGCCGTAAGATTGTCCTAATTCCTGAGAACGACGAGCGAGAATCGACACATTCCGGTCTTCGGCAACACTTTCACTTACAGCAGCGATATTTTCAGCGGAACAAGGGAAACGATGATGCACAATATTTGTAACCGCTCCAGTCTCTTCAAATTTCTTCACAATTTTGCTAATTGCTTGCGTAGTTGGACGATTATGTAAACCATAATATCCTCGTAAAGCACGACATGTGGCTGTGGCAGAATCACCATTTTTCAAGCATGTTTTGTTAATTTTTATGCGTTGTGTGATCGTTAAGCGATCGGTTTTCGTCAGTGTCAGACTTTCAACTGAGAAGAAAAAAACTGGTTTAACAATTTAATTTGACAGATGTCGAATTCCAGTCCTATACTTTGGAAACCACGAAATGGATAACCCGTTATATGTTGGCATTATCAAACATTTCGGATTGTCAGTTTGTTTTTGACAGATGAAAAGGTTAGCCGTGTTTTGGTGTGCTCTTCGATTTTTTTACTATTCGAAAAAAATGGATCAAAGAAACTGTATTAAGTTTTGTTTAAAAAGTGAAATTAAATGCGCAAGGACATTTGAAATGTTGACTGTGGCGTTTGGCGAGTCTACTATGAGCAGAACACAAGATCAATTGTGGTATAACCGGTTTAAGGAAGGCCGAGAAGATGTCAATGCGATGGTCGCCCAAGCACCTCAACATCCGATGAAAACATTGAAGCAGTGAGGAAAATCATTTTGGATAATAGTCGAATCGCTATCAGGGACGTTGCTGATGATGTTGGCATATCGTTCGGCTCATGCCAAGCAGTTTTTGCGGATGTTTTAGGCATGAAGCGTGCGGCAGCGAAGATTGTTCCAAAATTTCTCAATTTTCAGCAAAAACAACGTCGCATGGACATCGCTCAGGAGCTGTTGAACATCGTCAACGAAGATCCAGATTTCCTCAAAATGGTCTTAACTGGTGACGAATCATGAGTGTACTCGTATGGCTATGACATTGAAACCAAAGCAGAATCATCCCAATGGAAGCGTCCAGAAGAGCCAAGACCGAAAAAAACACGTCATGTCTGGTCAAATGTGAAGGTTTTGCTCACTGGTTTCTTCGACTGCAATGGTCGTACGGTCAATAAGGAATACTACCTTGAAGTTATGCGCCGTTTGCGCGAAGCAATTCGTCAGAAACGCACAGAACAGTAGAAAAAACAATCATGGATTTTGCACCATGATAACACACCAGCTCACACACCGGTGCTTACGCTGACTTCTCCCCGCTGACTTTTTCCTCTTCCCAAAACTGAAAACAGCGATGAAAGGAAAGCCTTTTGCTACGATTGAGGAGATAAAAGAAATATCGAAACAGGAGCTGTTGGCGATACCAAAAAGTGCGTTTCAGAAGTGTTTCGAGGATTGGAAAAAACGCTGGCATAAGTGTATTACATCTGAGGGGGATTACTTTGAAAGGGCCAAGATAGTTATGGATGAAAAAATAAAAAGTTTTTGAAAAAATTTAAAATAACTTTTTTTATCAGACCTCGTAAGTAATGAACTAGAATTCCACAAAAGTAGAATTAGTCAGGACTGGGGGCTTATTCTGTATTGCGATGCTAATACGAATGCGATGCGAACAATTGGTATTCGGTATTGCGATAATCGCATAGTTGATTTTTATTCGCATTAAAAATGTGAAAAGGTGGCAATTCGGTATTCTGCATTGTGAAAACGAATGTCAAACAAACGCCATTTTCGCAATATTTATTCGAAAGCAAAATATCATTCGCAAAGCACAAAAATGTAAGTAAAAAAAAAAAATATTTCATATATTTATTCACTGTCTACATATGTATGTATATATTATTTTATTCAGAGAGACAAAACGTAGAATTTATGACAAACCACAGCCAGTTGGTAAGAGGCCGTTTAAACACACCGAATGCGCGTCAGTCGGCAAATACTTTGTGGCTAATGTTATTTAAAACATATACAAAAGCTTCTTTGCTTAATCTGAAATTTTTTTATAAAGCTGGAAAAAAAAAATATTCTGCATAAGTAAACGTTTATATTTCCAAAGCTCAAAATAAATTACCTTTTTTCATTCAAGCTTAGAATATCTGATTTGCTTCTAAGCAATCTTCTTTGCGCCCTTTCATTTTGCTCATACCTTTCTTTATCGCCATCGAACCATAATGCCACAGAATCCACTTTTTTATTTGTCAAATTATATATGTATGTAGGTAAATACAATTTATAAACAAATTTTATAGCCAAATTCTCAAAAAATTGTTTTAATTTTTCATTTGACGTTTCTTGACACTGGCATTTATTTGACCAGTGCTGCCACTATTTAAAAAAAATGCGATTGCGAAAGTCTTGCAGAATACCAATTTGCATTCGCATCGCAATACAGAATAAGCCTCCTGATTTTGATTATTCAGAAAGAGTCAAAAGTTATTCAAGAGTAGTAAGTGAGTGGTGGAATAACGAAACATGAGGTAGATGGACAGCTAGACTGATCGCGGATCTTGATGAAAACTATCTCCATCAGATGGGAAAGGTAGACACAGATCTGTGTATGTATGGAGACAACTATGAAGATGATGCAGGACACACATTTTTGAGGTGTGAGAGATGGAGACTGGGGCGCCAGATGCTAGAACGGAGAAACGTTGGCCAAACAACACCCAGTGCAAACTATGTTGGAAAGCGAGTCCAAATGGACGCACCCAAAAAGCGAGGCCCAGACGTCGGCACAACAGCAGCAGTTCGATAAGAACAAAAGTGGAGTCCCACCCTGAAGCAATGCGAAAGCGGTCCCATCTTGGAACAATTGCCTCAAATATAAAGGGAGGGTTTTTAGTGGATGCAAGCTCCGCATATCAGAATTGTGACCACATTATCTGAATGCGTTAGGCATCTCCCCATCTCTCGTCTGTCAAATTTATTATGGCAGTCACATAACACAACTTTATTAATTGTGGTAAAATTTTCCGCTTGCTTAAAAACAATGGCAATTTACATCAGAGATACAAGAGTTGATATATGTACATAATTATAAATTTTTGGCACTATCCGAAGCTCAAAAGTGAATTTATTTTAAAAGAAAACTTAATTTAAAATATGTGGGTATAGACTCTTAAATGATTTTGAAAACAGCTTTGTAATGGAGTTTAAAGAAAGTTTATTTCAACTTCTATAGTTAGAAAAAAAATAAATGTTTTACTTTGAAAATTCAGTTTTAATAAATTAAATTTGATTAATCTATACGTTACTTTAAATAAAAATCTGCCAGTACTAAACGAATTTTTGGTCAAGTAAATTTTAACAAAAGTTAAAAAAGAGGTCAGAAAAGGTGGCATTTAATTGGAATTGAACAATGATACCGAAGATTAGTGAAAAATATGATCCGTGTATGTGATGCTATTAAATTTGTGTTAGGATACATGTGCATCTTTCTGGAAGGGTTGCTTTACTTGGCAGTTTTTTGCATGCACGCATGTATTTTCGCGGAAATATGTTCTACAAATAAAAAACAACTCTATGACATACACAACACCTAGATGTTGTAAACCATAATCGCAAAAAGAGTTATATGTTGTGTTGTAAATGTAACAACACAACACTTACTTAGGTGTTGCGAACCATAATCGGGAGGTAAATTAAAGTGTACTAGTCGAATACCTCAACGCCAATTCTTAATCCACCCAATAAGTCTTTGGATTTCTCTCATTGAAAAAAACTATACATATGTATATATTTGTATGAAGTAAATACTTACCTCATTATTTTACACAGTAATTAAAGATGAAAGTTTTTGTGAAGTTTTCAGTATTTCCGCACGATTAGTTTAATGTTTGTAACAATTCCTATGATGTAGTTATTTTCTTAAAATACATCATATTATCTTGCAAATTTTAATCTTAAAATTTTGCTTCCATTGTCAACCTATTTTATCTATTAATTTGCACATATGTATAACACTAGCACTAGGTATTGTTCTTGTTGTAATTGATAGTCTAATGATAAAGAAATATATACAATTTAAAAAGCGGCAACACTTTCGCTCCCCAGAATCCTACCCATGATACAACTAACAAGGTAGCCTCGTCAGCTAAACAGTTAATCATCTGACTAAGAAACGAAGTTCCTTACGTTTTTTCTTCATCTTCGAATGTAATACAAGGTGAAATCTGTATGTTTTATTTTGTTTTTGAAATTTTTAATTGCTTTTTATGTATATGCTTCTTAAAATGTTTGGAACGTTTTATTTTTTTACTTTTGACACATGCAGTATTTTTTTTTTGTCAATCTGCTACAAAACGAAGAAAATTTTTCAATATTGCTGTTTTTTGTTGTGACATACTTTACTTTAGCGACATCTAGCAGCTGATAGTGTCCGTTTTCACAACTAATTAATATTTATCCGCTTCTGTCAGCGGAGACACCTACAAACACAATTGTTTGTCGACAGATACACCAATACATATAAACAGCTCACACGCTTTCGTGACGATTTCTACTAATTTGCACTGCCAGCAAGCCGCGTTAAGGAACTTCGTTCCAAAAAAACTCTTGTTGTGTCCGCGTCACTAATAATGCCCCGTAGTCTAGAGTTTGTTCAAATAAAATTAATTTTGTGCTTTTGCTTGAACCTTTGAAGGGAAAGCTTGTATTTGATATTCTTGAGTTCCAATATACATACATACAGACATACAGACATATAAGACATTAAAAAACATGTGTGTAAATTGTTTGAAACAAAGAAGTATTTATTTCGGTAAACTTGAAAGTCTTGTAGCGTTCTCGATATTAGCCGACTTTTCAACCAGACAAATCACCGTGATCGAAAAGAGATTGATCGTATAATTCTGCTGTCACACGGCGACCGCCAAAAAATCTTCCATGCAGAGCATCTTTGCCACGAGCAGCTTCAGAAGATTTTGAAAACTCAACAAAAATTTTAACAATTACTTCTGCTTCGTCGTCGTCCTCGTTTTCTGTTTGTTTCTCATTAAATATTATCACTCGACTGACACTGCCATACTTGGAACACTCCTCCTGAATCTCTTCTTGCAATGTTTCGTCCACATCTTCGGGCCCAACCATATTGCGCAGAATAATAACTCCAGATTCTTGTGGCCTCATCAAACGTTGCATTACAAATTGTCGAGCACTTTGACCTTTGATGGACATATTCTCTTGTTGCTGTAGTGTTTGCGTTTCGACCTCGTCCATTATCATTTTTTTTAGTTCATCTTGTTTGTCGTTGGATCTTTTATCTGGATCTTGCTCATTTGTTACAAGGCTTTCAATGGTAGCATTCACATTAGCTGGTGTTATAATTGGGCCAGATAGTGTTGCAATGGGATTTGCTTCGGGTAGTCCAGTGGCTAATTTGCCAGCAATTGGAAGTGCTATATTAGCGGAGTGAACTAAAATTGATTTCGCAGCAGGATTAAGACTTTGAGTTGAAACTGCTTGCAGAGACGGAGGCGCAATGATATTAGACGAAATGCAAGGAGTTTGAAACATGCCAGCTGATATAAATGTTGCAGCTGCAGCGTTGGGCAAAGCAATGGAAGGAAGTATACTATTTCCAACAGGTGTGGGGAGCGGCAAATTAGTTATTTTATTTGCGAGTGGTGATATTCCAAGAGCGGGTGTGGTGGAAGTTAAGCCAAGAACAGCGTTGCTCGCAACAGCATCCAAAGCCTGTATTTTTGCCGTTGCAGCTGCGGCTGCCACAGCCGCTGCAGTTGGCATAGTAGAGTTTGTGGCCGGACTCACCAATGCATTCGGTGGAGTAATTGAACGCCCAACCCTAAACATTAGAACAAATTAAGATTAGTTATTAGACACTTTTAAAATTTAAGAACATACATATTTTAAAATATAATAAATTATTCTGGGTCTAAATAGACCTTACTCGCATTAACTGTCTCTTCCAGCCGTCTATATGCCGCCGACATTTCGTTGATGCTACTCAACTGATTATAATAGAATAAATTTAGAAAAATTTTACTTGAAAATATTAAAGGTATACATTAGATCCGTTTCATTTGTATGACACCAAAAACAAAACGAAAACATCAGATATCAGGGGCCAAATCGTCGCATTCGATATCGAACGAATTCCGTCACTTATGCTGTGTGTTTGCTGTTTATTTTGTTTTACATTATTTTTGCTCGATAGTTCATTCGATGATATCGAATGCGACGATCTGGCCCCAGAACTGTAATCTCCGAAAATCTCTTTAGGAATCAAGCGTCCGAAATCAATAGCCCGAACTTCACTGGGAGAAGTTCAATTCTTAAGTACTTTTTCGCATACAACTTCATGTCCATTTGTGAGGGCTGGGAGGGCTGTTTCCATTCAAATCGTGGTTTCTTGGGAAAAGAATCGCAGAATTTTCTGTAAGTTACGTTTCTGCTACACGAATCGGTTCGGAAAAAATCAAAGCGGCTTGATATTCATACATACATATGTAGATATCTATTAGTTCGGGTCGATTTGTAGGGACAAAAATTTTTCGATATTGTGCCTTCGATTTTTCGGTAGCTTTTGGTATGAGGAAAAAAAGTTCCAATACAATACAGTATTTTTCGGTTAATTGCACATCAAAATTTGCACAATTTTTTGTTCAATTAACCGGGGAACCAATTAACCGATACCCGTTTAATTGAACAATTCGTTCAATTACAAGAACCCTATTTAATTGAACAGTTTGTTCAATTACAGAAATCACGCGTAATATGAACTATGTACTAATGAATTAAAAGAAATCGCATATGTGCACTTTAAGTTTTTCAAAATAATTTTTTTTTCAATGCAATTAACCGGGTAAAAGTAAGAGGAAATTTATTTTTGATGACATGAATTTTGAACGAATTAAGCGGGAAAATCAATTAACCGGGTTCAATTATTCGAGGAAATTCACATGGTGTTCGTATGCAATATTTTTTTTGCCCGATCATGTGGTTCAATTAAGCGTGGAAACCAATTAACCGTAGGGTCAATTAATCGAAAAATACTGTATACGAAAAAAATCAATTTTTGTATAGAAGACCCCCTCCCCCCACACCAAGGAGGCGTGGTACAGGGTCGGTCCTACGTTTGACTTCTCAATCCCAGGGGCCCGTTTTTTTGTTTTTGCAAATACATAGGTTTTACCTGCCCCTCTCAAATAGCCGGGTTTTGGCCGGGCGCAACGAGTTTTTAGTTCACAATTTGTCCGTTTTCTGGCTTCGCTTGCGCATATTTTCCGAATAACCGTTCTTAGGCTGGACTGAAAGAATTTTTTTATCTACTGTGTCAGATTCTGGGTTCGCTTCCGACAGTTTTCCCCATAGCCGGTCTATGGCCAAGCGAAAGGAATTTTTCATCCATAGTATGTCGAATTATGGCTTCGCTTTCCAAATACCATATTTTTAACACCAATTACTTTTACTTTCTACAAGTAAACAGTACATAAAGGCCGGTACGGCGGTCTTAAGGAAAGTTACGTGTGCGAAAAACTTACGAAGTTTCACGTTGATGAATTCCTCATGTAAATTT
The DNA here is from genome assembly GCA_963662145.1 of Sturmia bella. Lineage (NCBI taxonomy): Eukaryota > Metazoa > Arthropoda > Insecta > Diptera > Tachinidae > Sturmia > Sturmia bella. The sequence continues at coordinate 43,422,691 of OY759172.1, forward strand.
CCGGAGTAAAAAAAAAACGTCATTATGCACTTGATGGATGATCCAGGATATTTTGAATTTTCGCTATAACTTGGTAGTTTTTAGAGCAGACGCATAAAATTTTGTGCATTTGACTGTCGGACTTTGAGTAGTCGACTACTAGTTAACTTTAAGTTAACTTTTAGTGACTAGCATCAATACTCAGAAAACTTTGTCGGTAAAATGAACTGAAAACACTCTTTAAAATAAACGAAACTTGATTTAAAAACCGTCCTACTTATTTTTCATTTAAATTTACTAATTACTTCATTTGAATTTAAATGTTAAAAAATCTAAGGAACCCAATCGGTAAAAATATTGATTTTTCCTTTATTCTAACTGTCAAATAATTTATGCGTAATCAACTTGTAAAGTTTTTTTATATTTTTTCTTAGGTGGTCATTTTCGTCAATTGCAGTTTTCTATCTGTATTATCTCCTTTTTCAATTCGCTAATTTAATTTTTGCACTGCAAAGCCTCTGCTGAGATTCGAATATGCAACATCTCGCAACTTGAAAGCAGCTGCCATACCAACTCGGTCATCGCAACAATCAGAACAAATTCAACAACAATCAATTTAAGCAAGGCGAATCAACTACAGGTGGTCGCAATTCAATTCGCTTCAACATTTTCTCTCGAGACGTCACAAGTTTTGTTGTGGTTTTCTATCGGCTTTGATAACTCAGAAGATAAATTCGTGGAAAAATGCTGAAGCGGATTGGTATGCGGGCACCTGTAATGGATTCGCCTTGAATTTAAGTAAAGAGTATTTATGCTACATATGTATGTAGAAACCAATTATAAGTATGTATGTATGTATATACATATTAACAGCTTGGCTCCTTCATGTACATATGTGTAACATAAGTTACTACTGTCATTATTAACTGTCAGCGAAAATCCGTATTTAACTGTCAGTTAGTTCTTTAAGTAGCTGTACAAATCAGTTAAAATCAAAATTTCATTCTTTTTTTAAACGTTTTGTCATTTAAAAATAACTGCAAAAATATTCTGAGTGAAGTTAACTAAAATGCAATCGATTTGTAATTCACTTTTTGTGGACTGGCAATAAGCTAACTGAAAAGTAGTGCAGAGTTGACCCAAAATTCAAATAATAACATACCCACATATACGGTAAATAAGTCTTTACTTAAATTGCTTGTTGTCGCATTCGTTCTAAATGTTGCGATAGCTGAGTGGGTATGTTGGCTGCTCGATTCCTACCAGAGTCTAACGAAGGAGCCTAGCAATACACAAATAAGTGGAATATAAAAAGAAAAGAAAATATAATGAAATTTAGTTAGATAAAATTAATAAAATATATCACCACCGAAATATAAAACCAGCCTTGACTTGCACACCTTTTTCTGTGGGCACTGACTTTTAAGTAGCAAACTTTTAGTTGAAAAGCAATGCGGCGTCGAACTACTTCCCAGGACATCACCATGTTAAAATAGTCAGTTGTTTGCGTTGAGAAATAGTCTAAGCGTCAACCAGTGCCTGCTGTGAAATAGTTAGCTTTAAGCTAAAATTAATTTCGTTTCCGACAGGTACCCTTTGGCTTTGACGTCAAATTGAAGTTGTAACTTTCCCATTCCTGGTTGATATTCCCCATAATGGCGACAGTTTATGTATTTGGAAACGTGAAAAAACTGCTTTCATAAAATTTACTCATAAAAAAAGTAAATTATGTTGTTGTTTCGTAACTCAACCTCCTGAAGAAAACTGGTGATAGGAAAAGAAAATCCAAGTCGCCTAATTTGAAGGTATTGCCATGTTGGAAAAAAATTATTTTTTCATTCCTGTGATCACAAATGTTGAATTAAAAAAAATTGTTTTTTTCTCTAATAATATCGTCAGTTATCCTTCATTCATCTACATTTAAGAATTCGGACTGTAGTTACCGAACTCGCAAAGAAAATCTTACATTTTGCGACTTTTTGTCGCAACAACAACACCCACTTTTAACTAGCCGTATTGAAAAAAAAATTGCACTAGGTACCTTGGGCAAGTTCCGTTATTTTTTCTATTTATAGGTTCATGCAGGTTTTTAAATAAACCTCGACTTCCCGAAAATTCGAAATGAGCCTTTTACTCTGGGCCTCCTTACATGAGGTTTAGCGAATACGGGCACTAATTTGCAAAATCGACCAGCACCACTGAAATCAAAACCTTCGAATTAGCCTTACGCCAAGCTTCTTCCAATCTGAGACTAGCACAGTGCTATAATTTATTTATACACTTACCCCCTAATTCATAAAAAATAATACAAGCTTATAAGACTGTTATTTGACATATTTGTATGGAAAATCTGTCAAATAGGAGCTTTATAAACCTGTTATAATTTTTATGAATTAGACGGTTAGGATCTAATTCATAATAAATATTTTAGGTTTATTAAACTCTTATTTGACAGATTTTCCATCCAAATATGTCAAATAAGAGCTAATAAGCCTGAAATATTTTTTATAAATGAGGGGGTTAAAGTGTAATTCTTTGTAAATGGGGTGCATTTGCCCGCCTCATAATAATAGTGCGGTCAAAAATTGCTAAAGCAACAAAACTACGATTCTGATTTTGTATTGTTGTACTTCACGATGCAAGGAAGCAAGACAGCTTAGAATTAGTAAATGTGCTACATATGTACGTACGATGAGCAGGGCTGGGCAGTATTTGAAATATGTATGTACGTATTTAAAATACAAATACGTATTTTATATTTTGAATACGTCCCATGAATGTATTTTAAACACTAACCGTTTAATTCATAAAAATTATAACAGGTTTATAAAAATCTCTTATTTGACAGATTTTCCATACAAATATGTCAAATAGCAGTCTTATAAGCCTGTAATAATTTTTATGAATTAGGGGGTAAGAGCTTAACACCGGTATTCATAAAAAATAAAACGTTGCTCAAATACATTTTAGAAAAAATTTTATATGAAAAATTTGTTGTAAAATGTGTTTCAACAATGTTTTATTTTTTATGAATACCGGTGTAAGTATTTTGTATTTCAAATAAATACTTGTGCTCTCAGAATTCATTTTTCCAAATACATTTTTAATTTGTAATTAAAAATATGGGCTAAAAATTATTCCATTCATACATCAACTAAAAACGCAAAATTTTGCTACTGTTTTATTTCCAAAAAATGGCAACACTACAATTTAATTACCAAACACCAAGTACCTGTGTAAAGTAAACGGGGTGAAAGTTTCTCACCACAAAGGTAAATATGCAATGATAAATATAGAAAAATAAAATAGAAATGGTGTGTTTGATAAGTTACACAACTCTAGCAACCCAAATGCATACAACGTTGTAACTACTAGAATTTATTAAAGCTGTCATTTTTGACTGATAAGTATCTTTCCTTTTCCTGTTAACTTTCAACATGAACACATCGTTTTTCCATTTATAATAAACTTATTTGAATTATATTATATTGAATTAAAACAAAGTGTTTTAATTAGAACGTTGGCATCGAGTTCTTGAGAACTTCCACTGGTTTATAAAAGAAATCTGCAACAGATATAATTAAAAATTTAGACAGAAAATATACAACTTAGGTGGCTGAGTGGCATGGTTGTCGCTTTAGAAACATGAGCCCCTGAATTCAAAGACGGGTGCTGACGAGAAAGTGTGACGGCTTCGAAACAACTAGTTGTCCACCCTGCTAAATGTCTTTGCTGTCTTCTTTGTCTAATTTAATTAATATCAATCACAAGGATAATATAGAAAGAACTTGAGCCTGATAAACTTAATACAGAAATAATTTAATTATAATTGTTAACGCGACTCCCAAAATCCTCATGATTGCCTTTTAGTCTGGCATCACTAATTTAATTTCGAAAAAAGTAGTCGCTGAAAATTATGGCATATTTGCCAATTTAAAGAAAGTTGTATTGTCAAGAACGTCTTACCGCCTTTGCCATTTTTAAAAGAACTTAATTGCCATCTTTTAATAAGCCATTTTTATTCTAATTGCGAAGCGGATCAGACGTGATAGTCCTTAGTGTCATAGGATTTACCAGGAATTTCGATACCAAAAAGTATGTAGAATTAATTATATTTATTATGAATATTTGAATTTAATATACATACATATGTATGTTTTTTTTTTTTAAAGGAATTTTAATAAAATTATATTGCGTAATGAATCAAGCCTTTTGTTACGTTTTGTAGTTTATTCAAAATCCCGTGGAAATGGCTGGCTCGACCGATAGCCTTCTCAACAATAATTTTTTTACACATATTGTGGTATGCTCGTCTTTTAATCTTAAAACGTTTAAGAGACGATGAATATGAGTTTTTATTGTATTGGACATGGAACCTTTTTTAAAATTACATAGAAATATTGTATGCGATATACATAAGTCGTATTGTTGGTGATTTAAATATACATAAAAATGTTTCGAAGCAAATGTCTATAAAGAAACTACTACCAATAATTTCGGACATAAGGCTGATGCAATATGTTGAGAATTGGTCAAGTGTTCTCAATGCTTATGAATCAGGGGGCAAATCACCGCATTCGAAATCGAGTGCTTTGTCATCGAAATGCTGTTAAAGCCCGTATGACACTACATTTTTCTTGCATTGTTCAAATTTTGGAGAACAGTGCAAATATAATGTAATAGTAGAATTTAGTATGTGCAACGCGTTCAGCTATATTAAGATAAATGCAAAACTGTCAACATTTTTGTTGAAGTTATCGATAAAAAATGAGATTATGTCAAAAAAAATTTAAAATTTTTCAACTTAAAATTGACATTTCAAACTTGAATGTTGCTGTGTCAGCGGTTTATGGACAATTTTTGCGATTTAACGCTTCTTTTTTGGAAACTTTTTATTTTCTAGCGCTTTCTTGAAATAAAAAGAATACAACACTTACAAAAAAGATGCCAGTTTTGTTTACGTTTTGTATATTTGGTTCTTTCTAGCAATTGCTGTTTCTTTCTATCAATTCTATACCAATTAATGAAAGAAAAATGAAGTATCATACGGGCTTAAGGTGGATCACATGACTCGTTATCGAAACGCATCTAATCGATATTCTACTCGATTGTTACTACACTATCGAAAACAAATAAACTTTAGCTTTTAGCAGCAAAACAAATAAAATAGCAAAGAAGCGACAACAAATTAAAGAGATAATTTAAAAAATATAAATTTTATTTGTTTTTAGTTAAAGTGAATACCAAGAAAAAGATTTCCCACTAAGTAGTGTATTTCATTTGTTACAGTTTTCACCGCTTTGCACATAGTGTTTTGTGCCAACCCCACTAAAAAATAATTCCCGGCCACTGGCCAAAAAGGATAATGTAGCAGCAAACTGCAATACGGGTGGTACGCTCATCGACATGTGACCAGAGATGTTGGTGCTTATTCGGGAAAACGTGCTAGTGAAGTGAATCTGTACATGTAAAACAAGAACAAAATGTCAAGAGTACAAACAAATTGTTTTTATGTTTCGTACAAAATTTACCGTTTACTGGTGAAAGAGATACGCGTGGCCAACTACCTCGTTAATTTTATTCTTGCGATGTAGGGAAAACACAAACAATTCTTCATATTTTGTTTTTGTTTGCCAAGGAAAGTTTCACCTCTTCGGCGCGTTTTTCAGAATAGCCACCATTTATTTCCGATAAAATGTGTTCAAAAGCTTCCTTAGAGAGCCGAAAACGTCTTTTGAATCTATGTACAAACGATGAAACATTTAGTCCTAATCTTTTGCTTTAAACTCGCAACTTACTCAGCTTCTGGCAGTGAAAAAGGATTGCTTTTGTCACAAATGTTCCTACTTATAATGGCAATATTGGACTCATCCTCCGATTCCGAAGATGAGAACCATAAAAACACATTTGGATTCATTTATCTTGAGGTTTTTCACCAATTTATTTATAATTTGTTTTCCTTTTTCGTTTTGTTTCTTTATTGTCATATGCGTGCTGCGATGTAAAAATAGTAGTAGACAATATTAATTGCGATCGAATACTGTGATCCAAGAAATTGCAGACGTCGAAATATTTGTACACACGAAAGAAGACTTGATTTCGAATGCGGTGATTTGCCCCCAGGACAGTCAACCAGTCAGTCAACACTGACTGGTAAATAACATTACTATGAACAGTTCAGATATATGTTCTATGGACAACATAACGCTTTTATTAGAGGAGGAAGTAAAATCACACGTACACAAAAGTTTCCATCAGTTTTCTCACATTTGCCTTAAGAAAATTATAGAAACTTTGTTTTACGCGATGATGGGCATTTCTTTGTCAGTGTCGGTCAAACGACAGTCACTGTTCTTGTAGGGTACACCTGTTTTTGTTGAATACACCTTGTTTAAATATAAAAATAGTAATAGTTTTTTTTTTGCAATCGTTCACATTATTAATAAAATGCGGCATGTAATTGATGCCACCGTAGACATCACATAGACGACATTCGAAATTTTCCGATGACAATAGTCATCAGATTGATGTTATTTTGCATAATAGTGATGACACAATTCAGATGACATGCCGTCATCAATACGAACGAAGATAATTTATTTTTGATTGTACATACATATGTTTATGTACATCAGTCTTCAAAACATCGCACTTTTGCGAATGTTCTCTGAGCATTGATGAGAGCAGGAATAACAAAATTATTAAGACTTGCTTGATCATTAGAGCTGTGCCAAATCATTCGTTTTAGTGGCCGGTCATTTTCGTTCAATTACCAGACTAATGCGTGTTCGTTCAATCGCTCACTTTGAACGAACAGTACAGCAACAATTCGGTTCGTTTGTGACTCTTCCGATCTTTATCAAAACAACTGTTAAAAAAATACAAACAAGAAACAAAAAAGAAAAAAAAACAAAAAAAAGAAGAGAACAAAAAACATAGATGAAAGAGGGTCAAGAAAAATAATAAAAACGGTGATATCTTTTTTAATAAAAGCTCTATGAACTTCGTTTTGGACATGTTACGTACTTATACATTATTTGTGAAGCGGACAGCACATTTTTTTTTTTCAGAATATCTGGATATTTGGCATAACTATACTTCAAGTAGACATGAGTATGTACGAGTATGATGAATAGTTTTTTTTATTTTTTGTAAAAAGTTATTTGTTAAATTCTGGATGCGTTGGCGTTTTTTGAATTTAATTTTTTTTTAATAAAGCATGAAATTCTTATAGAAAATCGTCCAATCTAATGTAATTTAATACCAGGCAGCCACATAATTACAACAAACACAACACCAACAAACATTTCATGTGTTTTGTTGGTAGAGTCACTTTATGTTTTACCTCCCATTTGTCCACGTTTGTGCATAACTGATGTGTATTTATGCAGGCTGCAAACAAACATTTGAGAGTTCTAGAAGCCAGAAGCAGCAGTCAGCTGTTCTTGCAAGGCTACCTGGTATAAAGATCCAATCTTAAAAAAAAAAAAATCATGTGCAAAACCGGAATGACATATTTGGGGCTTTCACGATGGGCAGTGCAAACTGTGCAAACGAAATGTGGCAAAAACGCTCTGCTCAGCAAAATGTATGTATTTGCACTTTGCTTAATTTGCACTAAAAAAAATCTTGAGCAAATAGAAGTGTTGAGTTGAAATTAAATTATGTAAACAATAGATTGCGCCAGCAGATGGCGAAGCCGACTAAAAAAATTCCGCCGAGTAGACAAAAATAGCGGCGGTGACGAAAAATTTTAACACAATAAAAAACAAAGTCATGTGAATGAAAAATAAGATTTATAATCACAAAAGAGATCGCTTTTTAATTTTAATTTATATGGGCGTCTCTCTAAAAACAATATTAGATCGGCAGCGGCTTGCAACACAAAATTAACAACGGTGGCGGCTTCGCCTTTCGTGTCATTTCATGCCTAATTATTTATATATTACAGTACAGTTATTTAGAATTTCGAAATGAAGTGCGCTTCATCGCTAAACAAAATTCGCTTATGGAAATCGGGAATTATTTTTGATATAAAATTGCAGTATTTGCAAGGGTTGCTCAGGCGTGAGTCTATTCATGATGAATTGCCAAACCAAACTGTGAATAAATCACTTGACATCTGTTAAATCGGTCGCCATCTTGAACAGTAATGTCAACTTAAAGTTCTATACATCGAAAAAAAACACCCTTTACATTTAAATAAGTATATTTTAGCTAATTACGTTTTAAACAACATTCCTTCAGTCATGCAATTAAAAAAGTATGCTAGTGCACCGTAAGAAATTATAATAGAAATCCTTGTTACAAGTGAATTTAATTATTTATTTTCTAGTAGAGCTAATTGATATGCATCATGTTATGCCTAAATAGACGTTATTAATTGTGTACTATCTTTTTCAGCCGTCTATTTGTGATTCATATTCGTATTCATGGGTATAATGGAATATACATATAGTAAAGTTTCAAACATTGTTCTGGTTTTTTCGAGTCTACTAACGAGTAGCATCAACGAAATGTAGGCGGCATATGGATGTCAGTAAGGCAGAAATCAATTAATAAGGTTTATGAAGACCTAAAATAGTTTGTATTAATCATATTAGCAATTTTTATTAATTAATTGACTGATAAAAGTACATATGTATGTAGGTATCGATACCTTTTGTCCGATACTAAGAAGGCATCGATATTTCATAACCGATACAAGTAAAGGTATCGATTGTGGGATCGTTTCATTCCCAATTTTAACGTAAGTTTAAAATGACCAGTTGGATTTTATTAAACAATAAGTCCAAGTCACAAAACTTAAGGACGACATCAAAGGGCATGCCAAAAAGTTGAAAATATTTTTTGCAATTGTTTTCAATATATTTCTAAACCTAGTGGCTGACCGGCACAAATTGTTTTCGAACTACCCTAATGCACATCGTATTTATATTCATAATACTCAGCGCAATAAGTTAGGAATAAATGCTCACCGCCGGTTGAGCAGTGCCACAACCATACACGGTTATTGGCTTGCCTTATAACCTCATCAAAATGTTCGAAGCAAACATTAGATGTTTGAACTAAAAAATAAATAAAATACTTGGAGAAAAGATGGAAAAATTTCAAAATGATTGCTTTAGGTTCTGAAGTACGTTATACATGTAATGAAACTTTCAGAGCTTCTGACCAATGGAGATAACTCCATGTAACTTCTACAGCCTAATTAAAACGCTAAGCTAATTTTGGTAAAGCAAATGATTTTTTTTTTTTTTTTTTGAAAAGACTGGACGATTTTATCATTTTTTACTCCGATAAAATAATTTAAAAAAATTTAATTTCAAAAGCGGCAACACTTTTGCCTCCCAGAGCTCGACAAATAATCATCTTAGGAAAAAAATACTTACACAAATTCCTGTCTACAAGAAGTACACATAAATAGTTATGGCAACTATCATGGTATTCTGACAAACAAACAAAAAATTGTTGGGCTAGCCGCTTCACATAAACATAATGGCCCATAAACTAAATTCACATACGTATAATATATGTGTACTTTTAAAGCAACTATTTCTAATTGTATGTACGCAAGATCAACTGAAACAAAGATTTCTCCGGTCTAAACCGTTTCTTCACGAACGACACAGCTCTATTAATCATTCACACGAGCTTGTGTAGTCGCTTGTACAGACAACCAATGTGACCATATAAGAATTCTCAAAATTCCATTATAAACATTATTTTAACCAGTAATTTAATGTGGTTTAATAGTAAGGCTGAATCACTGCAAAGGGCCATCCTGGACCAACCTAGCATTAATAATAATAAATAATAAGGCTGAATCACTTAACAACATCAGTAGCTTATTTTTTAATATCACATACCAATACAGTACAACCTTGGCAATGCGGATAATTGAGTATTATATAATTGAGATCCTGACCCGGATTATCAAGTTATACGGATTACCGACAAAAAAAAATATTTTAAATATTGTTCTTGCAGTAAAAGTACCAGAAAGCTGCTAACAAAATTCATACACATGCTAAGAAATATCAGATTTTTCCCTAACCCGGTATCTATACCTCATGAATTTCTATCATGAAACATTGGAAAACTTCCCCCTACAAAAATCCCTACACAATTTTACTCTTAAAATAAAAGAAAACACCTTGTTGTTCTGTTACGCGGGCCGCCGGTAATGAGACCGGCTCACTTGGGACCTAGAATGGTCCCGTTGTGCTACCCGAATAGGCTGTAGGGAGATATCCCTACATATGCCACGTCGGTTCCGACCTGGACCAGCCCGATGAACGGATGAAGGAGTCCACCCTAGCCAATCCGCATTCCGACACTTCCGGTAATCCATTTAGTGTCGGACTGCCCAAGTAATTTGCTCTCTTGTTAGAGAGAGCTGGGCATCGACAGAGAAAGTGTTCGACACTCTCCTCCTCTTCCTCATCTCTGCAACCTCTGCAGAAATCATTATATGGAAGACACCTTAGTTATAAAAAATATTTTTTATTCAAATATCTATGCCTTGACAAAAAAAACTAAATTGAGCAACAAAACTAAAAAAAAATGTTTACTTCTAGTGTAGTATTTCCCACTGTTTTAAAAATTATCTTGATATACAATTTGAAGTTTAACTTGCTTCATTTTTTGGAGGATGGGTTTACCCCAAATTAGTAAACCAAATTAGTATGTACAGGGTATGTGGTGGCAAATTTATATTTTTAAATACGATTATTTCACGCAGTTGGAATTATCGATTGTGGGGATTTGTCAGTCACGATGTCTCAGTGTGGTCGAGTGAGCATTGCGCGCTGCTGTGGAGACATTTTTTAAGAGTAATGATTCTTACGTAATTGCATTTTGCTCAAAGTTCAGTATTCGGTGAATACGTGATGGACCGAGCGCAGAGATTCCGCGCAACTGCTTAGGCTATGAATATCCCTCGGCCAAGGCTCAGTCGATCTTCAAGCACTCCCGAAAACCTTGAACTCGTTGAAAGCACTTTGCGTGAAAGTCCACGGTTTTCAATACGGAAAAGAGCATCCTCCACTGCGACTCCCAAAAGCGAACTCATGAAATTTTAAAAAAGGATATGAAGTTCCATTCTTTTAAAATTCAAATCGTTCAAGAACTGAAAGAAAGTGACTGCAACCCCCGATTAAAACATCTAAAACCATGCCCCGGGATAACTGTTTGGTGTTTCTTATCTACGAGCGAGATAATTGGTACTTTTGTCGAAAATTCTCGAGGCCAGGCGACGAACATCGGTGAAAAATGTCAACGCATGATTATGAAATAAATATGGAGTTTTGAAGCTTGCTTGTTCTGTTGAGAACATTACTAAAAAACCGCTATTTATGCAGTTATGTCGTAAACAATAAGTTACGACGAAAAATCCTAAGATATTGGAGAATGTAAAAAATGTGTCCGCTTCTCTATTTTAGTATGAAAAATCCCTACATTTCACGATTTCCCCCTACTTCTGGCAGCACTGTTTTAAACACATATTGTATTCAAAGCGAATCCGTTACAGGTGCCCGCATCCCAATTCGCTTCAACATTTTTTCACGATTTTATATTCTGATTTGTCCAAGGCGGATCAACTACAGGTGGTCGCAATTCAATTCGCTTCAATATTTTCTCTCGAGACGTCACAAGTTTTGTTGCCGTTTTCTATCGGCTTTGACAGCTCAGAAGATAAAATCGTGGAAAAATGCTGAAGCGAATTGGTATGCGGGCATCTGTAATGGATTCGCCTTGGATTTGTCAAAGCTGATAACAAGGCGAATCAACTATAGGTGGTCACAATTCAATTCGCTTCAACATTTTCTCTCGAGAGAAAATGTTTTGTTTTGTTTTCGTTTGCTATCAGCTTTGACAACTCGGAAGATAAAATCGTGGCAAAATGTTGAAGCGAATTGGGATGCGGGCATCTGTAATTGATTCGCCTTGGACGGACGAGAAGATAACAAACTAAAAGTTACATAGTTTAGTTTGATAAAGTAGTTTGTTAACTTCCAAATTCTCTCAAAATCCTCTCCCATGAAATCTGCACACAGAAACCAAGAAGAAGAGTGAATTTTGTAGATTTTGCCGAAAAAAAGCACCAAAAATAACACTTTTCACATCTGGTAGCTCAGAAAACCCCAATTTTTTCGATATGGTACCATGGAAAATGCCACTTCTTGGACTTGGTACTACAGAGAATGTGGTCTGCAAAGATGAAACACTCATTTCTCATCTGCATACAGTCTGCAAAGCGAGAATCGCTATTTTACTCACTGCAAATTTGAGTAGTTTGTTATCTTAGTTTGTTATCTTCACGGAAATTCGCCTTGGCTTATAAGAAACGACAACAAAACTTCTGACAACTCGAGAGAAAATGTTGAAGCGCATTGAATTGAGACCGCCTACTTGATTCGCCTTGTGACAACTCGAGAGAAAATGTTGAAGCGAATGGAAATGCGACCTCCTGCAGTTGATTCGCCTTGCTTCTATTTATTAAACATTTAAATGTATAGCTCCATCCAAAACGAAAAACATCAATAAAAAGGCACCATTAAAAACGAAAAAAAAAGAATAGAAAAGTTCGTACCCAGTTCATTGGACTGGTCCAAATTGCAAAAACCTCAATATATTGTGCCCCACAAGGATGTCTGTATTTCAATTGACGAAACCGATATACATATGTACATATGTACATAAATTTAAAACTTCACACACATCAGATAATACTTAGAAGTTCCTAGATATTTACAATATTACTCTGAACAACTCAAACTAAAGCAAAAATTCGAAGAAAAGTCGAAATCTCTCTAGTGACTTTGGAAGTAGTTATTTTGTTGAATTGAACATAGTCGGCCTTGTGGAGACAAAAAAAAAGACAACTGCAACTCCCATATAAAGAATATTCTTGAACTATAGTCTAATGGTACACGTTCCAAAACAAAATAATTTTTGAAGCAAAACAAATAAAAGACTAGCTTTACTTTTAGGTAGTAAAAAAGTGATTCATTACATACACAACAGCAGATTGTATGCAATCTGTGCTACAGTAAAATAAGCCAGTATATGGATTGCGGAATAATCTGGGGATTATTCTGTATTGCGATGCGAAAAAACATCTTTCGCATCGCAATGCAGGGCAGCCCCCTTTGAATTATCGAGATCCAGACAATCAAGATTTTACAGTACATACATTTTAAATGTGGTCACAATGGTGTGCCATAACGAACAACTAACAAGAGCGTTTTTTGATAAGGATGTATGTATGGGTGTGGTGATCCCTACTATGTATGTATGTATGTACATATACACATATTCTCGATTTTGATTCACTAACAATGTCACTTACCTTAGAAGCTGGCCACCGAGGTCGAAAAGATTCATGCTTGCAATCGCCTCGTCCATTGCTTGTTTATTCGCATATTCGATAAATCCATATCCCTTGTGGCTATGAAGGGATGTACCCTGCGCAAGTTTGCAATATAATATGGGACCAAAAGCTTCAAAAACACTTTTTATATCTTCTTCAGACAAGTCTGGATGAATAGAAGCTACATAGATTCGGTTAAAGTTTTTGGCTTCTTCTTGGATTTCGTCGATTACTTGTTGCGCTTGAGGCATATTACTGGGTCGGCCAACTTTTATATTACGACCACCCATTAAGGCTCCGTTCATCTGTTCCAAAGCCAGTTGAGCCCCTTCGGGTATTTCATATTCGACAAATGCGAATCCTTTATGCTTTTGTGTTATTGGATCCCATGACATGTTAATTGATTTTATTGGCCCGAAAGGAAGAAATGCAGCTCTAATTGTATCTTCTTTTAGTTCGAACGATATGCTTCCAACGTAAACCCTGAAATTATAAAGGAACGCTTCGAATTAAACATTTAAACGTTTTGCATTCATCTTTTCTAAACACGTTTGCATAAATACAAAGATCAGATCTTATCAGCTTTATGTAGCTCATAATATTATTGCTGTTGAATAAATTTCTTAACTCGAACATATTTATTTCATTGAGCAATAATATTAGCACTGTTTCAAATTCGTCACATCTAAGTATTGTTATATGTTATGTTACGCGGGCTGCCGGTCATGAGACCCCCCCCCCCCCCCCCCCACCAGTTCCGACCTGACCATCTAAGTATATGTATTATATAATTTTTTCAATTGGTTTTTGGACGAAACGTACTCAAAAATGTATGTACGGATAACCAGAGGTGCACTGAAAACAAGCCGAATAGTTATAATTCCTATCCAAAGAAACTCAATACTATTATGGCTTAAATTCTGGAAATTTTAAAAAGCAATTTTGACAATTATCTGACAATTTTGACAATTATTTTACTTCACTTTTATAAAATCATTAAAACTGGAAGACCTTCACTACTAGCTAACGAATTTTCTTTTGGTAACTCAACACGCAACATTCAAATCAACGTCCCCTTGGGGCGCCTTTTAGTATTTGATCGATCTTTTGTGATGTTGTGAGTCAATAATGACAATAACAACAACAAGCGAAAGTTGACCACAGGCGAACAAAAAACAGGTCAACAGTGCAATAAACTGTTATTGCAGCCCATGCAATAATTAGAACTAATTGTCACAGCAGTGGTTTATGCTGACGGTGTGATTATTAACAATGGGAAAAACAACAACAGCAGACAGCAGTAGCAGCAACAGCAAATAGCAGCACGGGTAGAGACCCATCACAATTAATTAGTATAAATAGAGTTAAGTTTTAGAATAAGATAGGACTTGATTGGCATTAATAAAGACGTTAAGTTATAAACAAAAACCGTCAGTCTTTTCCTCACATATAATATAATAAAAGAGCCTGCCATACACCCACCAACCACAGGGTCCCTGAACGGCTCACATAATAAATAAATTAATAACCAAATAAGAAACTGCCTGCGATACCTACGGGCCCCTCCAGGCAGTATAACAAAAATAAAGATTATGCTGCGATTTCTAAGGGACCCTCCAGGATAATTCTGAATAAAATATTAATTAATAAAATTAAATCATAACAGTGATAAGAGTTCATCGTATTTGGAGTCAACTTCCTAATACTCTCAAATTATTTTGTTATACTTATCATACTTATAGTAAAATGCTCTTCCGAGTATTTTAACAATATTCATCATTAAATTTTTAAATCTTTCGAAGTAACCTTGGTTTTAGGAAATGCGATTGTAATTCTCAATCTAATCGAAACTAGTTTTATATTTTTGGCGGTATTTAGATGGTTGGGGAGCCTTCTAACTAACAATTAGGTTTTAATTTTAGAATTAGTCAAATTAATTTACATAGACATTTCACTAACAATACATTTATTATTCTTTGTATTGAAATCAAATAAATAAATAAATAAAAAAATAAAAATTCTTGGGTGTATTTGTAACAACATTTGTGTGTTTTAATAATAAATTAAATTTTAAGGTTTAAGATCTTTTTATAAAAATGTTTGCAACAAAACAAAGATTATTTATTTATTTCAATATTTCTCCCACAATTTGTTGGCTTCTTCAGGAATATTTTTTAATTTAGCGGTTCTCACTCTTGATAGTAAACTCGATTGCACATTTGGTTAAAGTAGCAGATTTGATTAAAGTACTAGTGTTTACATCACTGCAGCAACAAAATGTACTGAATTTTTATTTTCTACGCTGTGATTAAAAAATCAAACAAAAAGCTTTAGTAAACATTGTAAAAAAATTACTGGGAATCACAGATATTCTGTGCTGTGAATCGTTTTGCCGGCAAAACTTAATTTTGTGTTGAGAAAATAAAAAATATGGAAAAAACAAATAAAAATATACTGGTGAAGAGAAAACGTGATAAAATTCACAACAAAAGGTGGACAGATAAAGAAATTCAGCAAGTTTTAGAATATATGCAAGAACATGCAGACTTTGAGGTAAGAAAGTCACTCGAGCTTTGTGGTAAAAATCGTAGTAAATATAGCAAAGTTGTAAAATTAACATGAAGAGTGAAAACCTCTTTTATTATTAAAATTAAAAAAGATCAAATAAACTATACGTTAAAACATTTGTGTGTGCTTGAATTTTGTTTCACTCTTGTTAATTACTGCGACAGCTGGATTGTTAGAGTCGTTAGGTTCCTGGTTCAAGACTGGACAGAGGCAATATAATATACAAATAGGGGGGTTTGTCGTACATACATATGTATGTAAATTTGACTCCTCCAGACGCACCGTGAAACTAGTTAGGATGATGAGGGTAAAATTTACAACGACAAGGAAACGCACATCTTTTTAGGCACGTAGACATAGATGGCCATGATATGCAGGTCAATGAGTATCAGGTGCAATACAATGTCCAACAGTGTTTCTGTAGGATAAGTTTACATTTCGTCTGCTAAGCTAATACAAGAAGAAGCATGTATCACATTACATACTTGAACGATGTAATGTGATACATGCTAAGCCGTTCACATCCATTTGGGAGCAACAATGTGTGAGAAGCGATACCAAAGTGCTCTCGGAAGTAAAATTTTGACAAATTTGGTTTTCTTCATAAGAAAAGCTGCGAAAGAAAATGTTTAAGGTCATGTACGAGTCGAGCCGTACATGTACTGATCATCCAATCAATCCAATTCAAAAAATATATAGCTGACAACAAACTATTTATAAGACCGCAAGAATATGTAGAATTTCCAACTTCTTCATTGGAAAATGAGTAATAATGGCCCCCTACTATATCAATGGACATTTTATGTATAAACAATTTGTTCGTGTTGAGTTCTTTATTTATGAAATAACTGCCAAATGAAGAAACACCCACCGAAATTTCGTTGGGATTTATTTAATTATTTTCATTTTCTTTGTGTAGGGCCTTTCGCATTTTGCAAAATATGACTTATTTCATTTCTCTTAAAATTATACAGCCCAACTCTAAGCCAAAATTCTGTAATTACAGCCAAACATTGGCACTCATTTCATTTTGGACTTTGGAAAAGTTGATATAGTATATCAACTTTTCGGTAGGGCTTTTCAAGAAATATGCTAGAAGATCAATTGAGTCCTAATCTCCTCAAAAGCTGTGTTTAATCGATGGACGGTATTGAGTACAGGAGCTCGATAATTTTGATTTCTGTTACAATTTAAAAGGCATTTCCCTTAAAATAAGATTTATTTTTGCTTCAACTTTACACAAAACTACGCGTTTATTTTGAACTTTTTTTCTAAAATGACACTTCCAAGATTTTAGGGAAACTAAGATTAAAAGAGAATGTCACCATAACCATAAAAAATTAAGAAAATTTAATAAAACAATGTTCTTCAGAATTTCGGTTGTCACACAAAATTAAAAATGTTGCACTTTGTTGTAGAAAATTAAAAATAGCATAAGTTAAAATATCTTGAAATAACTTGCTCTGATAAGTCGTAAAACGGGTGGAAATGCAAGACTTGCAAGAAAAAACTGGCAGCATTATTTTTAAAGTAGAAAAAAAAAAAAAAATTCGATCCATCCTAGAGCATGAAACTAAAAACTTAACTCCTTTTGTCTATGACCACTCCAAATTTCACAAAAATCTATTCAAAAGTTTAGAAGTTCCAGATTTTTGTAACGAAATTCTATCAATCAAAAGCAAAACTTATGTAGTAAATTGAAATTGGATTGAACTAAATTTATGCGATAAAATTTAAATTATACGATAAAAATTTACCTGCACATAAGCGCCAAGGCTTGCTGTCGTTGGACTTGAGTCCGCTGGGATGCCAATTGCTGAAAAGAGAAAAAAAAGTAAAATTGAAAAATTGAAATTCAAGTGTTTTAATTAAATTAAAAAAAAAAAAAAAAATATATATATATATATATATATATATATATATACATTACTTAATGTCAACACCTGACAAAATGTCAGACTCAATATAAAAAAAAATAGACCAAAGACAAAAATTATTTTATATACATATAGACTGACGTGTGCCTCAACAAAATTTTGCGAAAACTGTTCACAAAATAACTATTGTTGAGGAAATTTTTTACAACTTTATACATTTGACTTTAATTAAAAATTATAAAAATTGAAAAATTGTTGCAATTCGCAACAAATGAACAAATTTTTTCCGATTTTTTTCCAAATTAAAATGTTGTATTTATTCAAGTTTCAAACGAGTACTGAAAAATTATTCGATTTGTCAATAAATTTTCAAAGAACAATTTACAAACAATATACACTATTCTCATTCTTCAACACCTCCACTAGAATGACTGCCCATTTCCCTAACTTTACAGCAGTGCAAATGTATCCAACAAGCTTGTCGAATATACAAGTGTATATGCGACAAGCTGGAAAGTTTCAAGGGTTATTCCCATCCCCAAATCTAGCAATGACTCGTCTGTAAATAACTTTTAACTTTATTATTTTACTGTAAATTTTAATTTCATTGATCTTCTGTATTCTGTAATTTAATATAAATAGTATTAACTATTTTACTTTTAATAAAATTTTGTGAAAAATCTGTTATTTAAAATTAATGTACTTTTTATGTGTGTGAAGTTAGCTCCGTCAGTTAGATAGCTTCGTTTTTAACATCTCTGTTTTTGTTTACATTTTCTGAACCAAACGTTGTTATTTTAACAGAATGATTTGTTTGCTAGCACTTAATATTTAGACCATTTTTGATCTTTGATAAAATTTTCATGTTAAGTATGTCCCATCTTATCACAACGGGACCTTTCTAGGACCCAAGTGGGCCGGTTTCACTACCGGCGGCCCTTATAACATAATATCCTATCTTAAAGGCCCGATCGCTAAAAACCTATAAACATTTTGAACACTTGATTTTTTTATCATTAATCAAATTTATATAATCAAATCATTAATCAAATTTATATAAAAAAAAAACGGAGCTAACTTCGCAGCTTCGTATTTAACATAAATAAATATGTTAACACTTTCTCTAAAAATGCTCTATGTTAGTGCAATACGTTAGAAATGTTAGCAAACAGATCATTCTGTTAAAATAACAGCGTTTGCCTTAAAAAATGTAAACAAAAACAGAGATGTTAAAAACGAAGCTAACTGACGGATTTAACTTCTCACACATCTTTTTTTTTGTGGATATTTTTCGTAAATAGCACAACACTACACGATTGCGTAGTGCTAGGACCAACATTTATAGCTCCCTCGAAAATTAAAACAGTTTAATTTGTTAGATATTTAAATAAATAATAAAACTACCTGCTGTTGATGTGCCAGTGTTTGCTTCATAAGAACCATTTTAATACTTTGCTCCATAGCGTATTTCTTCGCCTTGCTAACGGTGTCATGCTGTTCAGAAGACAACTTTGGAAGAGCACCACCCAGTAGCCCCAACAGCGCTGATCTAGTTCCTGGTCCAAATTTAACATCGCCCGTTTGTTTAAGATCGTAAATTGGCTGAGAAATGAATGGAATTTTGGTTTCTACATTTTTACCTGTATTGAAGAAAAGAAAAAAGAAAACGATTAGGGCAATCAATAATTATGCATGTACCAAGTTATCTTAATACCAGGTAGCCGCATACCTACAACAAACAAAACATTAATAAAAATTTCATGTATTTTCTTGGTAGAATCACTTTAAATTCTGTCACCTATTTGTGTTGTGTATTTTAACTGTTCTTCAAGCTAGAATCAGTAGTCAGCTGGTTTTGTATGGATACCTGGTATAAAGGTACAATGGTATGTACATGTGTAACAGCTGCCTATACTGCGTTTTAAAACGTTAAGTGCCCAGGTGACGTTCAATAAAGTCGTCACTTACGTTTGATTGTGTGCGTGTCGTTTATTTTAATAATTTGCTGCAGACATACAATAAAAGACGCAAACATCATAATTTTTGTGACTTTCTAGCGTTCGTTTCTATTATGCCATCGTATGGTGAGTTATTTTTGCCTTGCGTTGTTTTTGTTTCCCAAAAAGATAGTTTTCAATAAACCTTCAAGTACACACATTATTGTAGTCAAACCACTTTAAAATTATTCACTTGTTGGTATATGTATTTCACCAACATTCGTTCATTGATTGTTTTATATACATATGTATGTATATTCTTGTCAACAAGAACAAAAAAAATATGATTAGATTGATTTGAATTTTTATATTAAATACACCTATTTGTTAATTGGTAACAAAATTGTTTTATTGTTTCCGAGTAAGACCATAACATATTGTGGCGACGAGGACTATGGCAACTGATTCAAGAATTTTGGAATTAATAGAAAGACAAGGCGAAATTTTATCTAGATTGTGCTCTGGTGTTTCAAGTAACCAGGAACAATTAATGGATAAATTATCAAATTGCATTTCGGAGTTCCATTTTGACCCAACAAACGGAGTAACTTTCAACATTTGGTTTAACCGACATGAAGATATATTCCTCGTAGATGGCAAGAATTTGGATGATTCAGCTCGAGTAAGACTCTTAATGAGAAAGTTGAGTACCATCGCCTATGGTAAATATGCCGCCTTTATTTTACCGAAAAATATGAGATCTTTCCTTTGATGAAACTGTCAAGACTCTGAAAATCATGTTTGGGGTGCAAGAATCTTTATTTAGTTTGCGGTACAAGTGTCTTAGGATGGTTAAAAAACCTCAAGAGGATTTGTTGTCTTATGCAGCACGCATTAATGAAACATGTGAGCAATTCAAATTGTCAGAAATGAATGCAGATCAGTTCAAATGCTTAGTGTTTGTCTGTGGATTGCAGTCTCATTCAGATACGGAGGTTCGTATGAAATCATTATCAGTTCTGGAAGATGATTCCAGTCAGACAATTGCCAAATTGGTAGCAGCGGCACAAAGGCTGATGAATTTGAAATGTGACACGGCCATGATAGAAGATGGTACATCACCAGCTGTAAATGCAATTAAACATAAGCCAAATTCGCATGGAACAAAGCTAGAAAGCAACTCGGGTACTCCAAAAACTCCATGTTGGAATTGTGGTTCAATGCATTACGCAAAGTTTTGCACGTTCATCAACCACAAATGCAGTCAATGTAATGTTATGGGTCACAAAGAAGGGTACTGCAAAGCCTCTGGTAAAAACAATACATCATGTAATAATTTCAACTATAAGAAGAAAAAGAGGCATTATAAAAACAAATCAAGCTCTCTAAAGACAAATGTGGTACAAATCAACAAAATTTCACATGCAGCTAGGCGCAAATACGTCATGGTTAACATTAAACCTTTGTCCAACAATCAACAAAATCAAGAGTTTACAGTCAAGCTTCAAGTAGATACAGCCTCAGACATCTCGATGATAAGTAAAACTTTTTGGATTGAAATGGGAAAGCCAGGCGAAAAATTCAAAAATCGCTGTGACGAGTGCATCAAATAATAAAATAAAACTTCTAGCTGAGTTTGATTGTCAGGTCAGGTTAAAAGGAGAAGTAAAACTTTGTAGTTTTTCTGTGGTAGAACTTGATTCACTTTTAATATTTGGTGCGGATTTGTGTGACGTGTTCCGTATATGGGAACAACCATTAGCAAATGTTTGTTGTCAGATTAAACACGCTGAAATTGGTTCTGATGTTTTGAGCACTATCAAACAAAATTTTGCTGATATATTTCAAGATACCCCGGCAAAATGTACAAAAACGCAAGTGCAACTGTATCTTAAAGAGAACGTTCAACCAATTTTTAGAGCAAAACGACCAGTAGCATATGCAATGCTTCCACTAATAGAAAATGAACTTAACAGATTGCAGGCGTTAGGAATAATTCAACCTGTCGATTTCTCAGATTGGGCAGCACCCATAGTAGCCGTTAAGAAGCCAAACGGAAAAATTCGTATATGCGGAGATTATTCCACAGGGCTTAATGAAAGTTTGGAGCCACATAAATATCCACTTCACAGACCAGAAGATTTATATGCAAAAATTGCTAATAGTTGCTTGTACACACACATCGATCTTTCCGATGCTTATCTCCAAACTGAAGTCACTGCAGAATCAGCAAAGCTCCTGACCATAAACACGCACAAAGGCTTATTTACTTTCAACCGATTAGCACCTGGTGTCAAAAGTGCTCCTGGCGCTTTTCAGCAAATAATGGACAACATGCTAATGGGCATCGATGATGTAGCAGCTTATATAGACGACATTATCATTGGTGGTTCAACAATTGAAAAACATGTGGAAAACGTCAGCAAAGTTCTTACAAAATTACGTGAGTACAATTTCCATATAAAATTTGAAAAATGCAAATTTTTTGCCAGAGAAGTAAAATATCTTGGAAATATAATGTCGCCAAATGGGTTAAAGCCTGATCCTGATAAGATTAAGACTATTTTGGATTTACCTCCTCCACAAAATATATCGGAGCTAAGATCATTCCTAGGATCTATCAATTATTACGGTAAATTCGTTAACCAAATGTCTAATCTAAGAGCACCACTTGACAATCTCTTAAAAGAAAATGTAAAGTTTATCTGGAGTGCTGAATGTCAAAAATCTTTTCAAAAATTTAAAAATATATTAAGCTCAGATCTCTTGTTAACTCATTACAATCCGAATTTACCAATCAAGGTTGCTGCAGATGCATCAGGCAGAGGTATTGGCGCGTTCATCTGCCACATTTATCCAGACAAGTCGGAAAAAGTCATTGCTCATGCTTCACGCACCCTTACTCCAGCTGAGAAAAACTATTCTCAAGTTGAGAAAGAGGGACTCGCGTTAATTTTTGCTGTGAAAAAGTTTCATAGATACATATACGGTCGGCAATTTATATTGTGCACTGATCACAAACCACTTTTATCCATCTTTGGGAAAAAAAATGGTATTCCAGCTTACGCAGCGAATCGACTTCAACGTTGGGCGTTAACTCTTATGATGTATGATTTCAAAATTGAATACGTTAACACCAAAGAATTTGGCTGTGTAGATGTTTTATCAAGGCTTGTTGATTCAAAAACTAAACCTGATGAAGACATCATAATTGCTTGCACAAAATTAGAAGAAACTTGTTCAGAAATGCTAAATAATCATTTTAGTTCACTTCCAGTAACATTTAACATGATATTTAATGCAACAAAAAAATGTAAAACTATTCAATCTGTAATAACAGCGTTAAAAGAAGGATGGAACAAACGTTCATCTAGAATAACGCCATATTATGCGAGAAGAGATCAGTTGAGTGTGGTTCAGGGCTGTCTAATGTTTAATGACAGGATTGTGATTCCTGAACAGTTCAGGAATTCTATACTTAAACAATTACATCGTGGTCATCCGGGCAAGGAGCGAATGAAGTCTTTGGCAAGAAGTCATGTCTACTGGCCTGGTATAGATGATGATGTTACAGCTCATGTCCGTAACTGCCACCAATGCGCGGTCATTTGTTCTGCTCCAATCAAACACGTACTACATTCGTGGCCTTTAGCAAAAGAGCCTATGGAGCGTATTCATATAGACATTGCTGGGCCTTGCAATGGTCTTTATTATTTTGTAGTTGTTGATGCTTTTTCAAAGTGGCCTGAAATTTTTGAAACTTCAAACGTTACGTCGGTTACTATCATTTCGAAACTCACTGAAATGTTTGCCAGATATGGGAATCCTGACACCATTGTTTCCGATAATGGTACTCAATTTGCTAGCGCTCAATGTAAGCAATTTTTGGCTGAGAGGGGAATTGTGCATATCAAAACGGCACCTTATCATCCACAATCTAACGGGCAAGTGGAACGTTTTGTTCGAACATTAAAACAAGCTCTTGCAAAACTTAAAAACGAAGGAACAAGCAAGGAAAATTTGGAAACATTTTTACAAACTTATAGATCAACTCCAAGATTGGAGTCGAAGTCTCCAGCAGAGTTATTTCTCAACCGTAAAATAAAAACTACTTTAGACTTGCTCAAACCACAACAGCAACGAACTATAGAGCGTAATACTCGACAAGAAGTTATGTTTAACAAAAAGCATGGAGCAAAAGCAAAGAGGTTCGAAATTAATGAAAAAGTGTATGCCCAAGTTTTCAACCATAATAAGTATTCTTGGGTAATTGGTACAATAGTAGAGCAGATAGGATCGGTTAACTATAATGTATTAGTTAAGTACAATGGCAAACAAAAACTAATTCGTTCACATGCAAATCAGGTCAAGAAAAGATTTGCACCAGAAGATCCAACAGTTTCGACAAATTTATTACTGGAAGTTTTTGGTTTGAATAGGGAACCAGAAAACGCTCCTTTACTCCAGTTGGACCAAGATATAGGAAGAAGTGGTCAGGTGAGCACAGAGCGTAGCGAACACATCGTTGCTGATGTAAATGATCAACAGGAAGCTGATTCTTCATTCCATTCAACATCCGATTCTGTTTTCCTGGAAGCGGTTCTGTCACCTCCCACAAGCACTTTGGAAACTGTTAGACCCAGAAGACAACGCCAACCACCTGTATGGATGAACGATTACAGCCCGACTTAAAAAAAGGAGATATTGTAGTCAAACCACTTTAAAATTATTCACTTGTTGGTATATGTATTTCACCAACATTCGTTCATTGATTGTTTTATATACATATGTATGTATATTCTTGTCAACAAGAACAAAAAAATATGATTAGATTGATTTGAATTTTTATATTAAATACACCTATTTGTTAATTGGTAACAAAATTGTTTTATTGTTTCCGAGTAAGACCATAACACACATAAAAACTTAAATAGAGTTCTCGATTGATTTTGCATCCTGGAATGCAACTTTTGCATGTTTATGTATACTTTCAAAAAATTAAGTTGCCATGTAGTTAACTGAATAAAGGCATCCACAAGACAACGAAAATATTGTAATGAATTGTCCATGAAACAATGAATCTACTGTAGTGTATGCATACTTAGATTTAGTACTGTAGCAGTGTAAGAATTTTGTTTACTTTAAAATTAATTTTTGTATGACATTGAACTTGAAATTCAATTCATTTGTTTGTTACTTTTAAGAATTTCACTTTTATTGTGTTGGGTCAGCAATAATATTGTTTGTATAAAAATGTGTATGGGAATGACACTGTAATATGAACTATGTATGTCTAAGTGAACTGTTGGCATGGGAATAATTTATTTATTTATTTATTTAAGTTCAGTAATACAAAAAGCCTTTCTAGGCCAAGAAATATATTGTTACAAATTTGGTCGTGAACGGACCGATTGTGATTGTTCTAGAACGTACTAAATCATCGTTATTTTATATGTGCGTATATTGTCTTGTTATTATTTGTAAATGAACACAGGAGGTATATACACGCATGCATGCATAGAAGCTTGTTGATAAACAAAACGGCAGCACAGCGAGTGTGCACATACTGACACACATGTGTGGATAAATAAGCACAACAGCGAAATAAAAGAAACCACCACCGCACGATACAATATTCGTGTGTGCATGTATGTGCGCGACTCAGATGCTTGAGTTTTACTGCCGCGTGTATGTATGTCGGTGTGTGTGTATATCTTTTGTTCATGATGAGTCATCGCACATCGCACTATAGATGTGGCGTGATTAGCTTCTGTAAACGTCTAGAATGTTCTAGTAATGATCATTGGAGGTATACAGCGGCCAAAAAAAGTATTCGACATATATAATAAAGCGCATTATTTTATCAATAAAAAACTGTAAAATATTAATCTTAACAAAAAGAAGGCACAAAACGTTTTATTAAGGAAGCAAAATGTGACATTCACTACAAAAAATAAGATCTCAAAACAAATAGTACAAAAAATTCATGACTTAAAAAATAAATAACAAAAACCAAGCAAAAAAAGTATTCGACACTGTTAATATATTTAATATGTATGTATGTTGTATGTACATATTATACTACAACTTTAGTAGCGAGTTGCTATTTCTTGTTGTCGTATGACCTCTCTCAAACGATCTGGCATAGATGTTACCAATATTTTAATATATTCTGGGTCGATTTGGCTCTATTCCTCCTGTAGGATGACTTTCATCTGGGTTTCGTTTAAAAATTCACGATTTCGGATTTTGTTTTCCAAATGACCTCAAAGATGTTCAATGGGGTTAAGGTCTGGGGACTGTGGCGGCGTTTTTATTACCTTTGAACAGTTATACAGCAGCCAAAGCTTTACATTAATCGCGCAATGTTTGGGATCATTGTCCTGATAGAATTTAAATCTATTTGACAGACCCAATTTTTCTACGCTTGGCTGTAAATTTTGCTTTAGGAGATCAATGTATTGTCGATGATCCATGATCCCATCAATAAATTCTAAATTTCCAACACCTGACGCTGCCATACATCCCCATACCATAACACCACCTCCATTATGTTTTACAGTGGGTACCATCTTCCTTTCTTCCAATTCTGTGTTAGGCTTATGATACACCAGAACTTTGCTATTACATCCAAAAAGGTTATATTTACTTTCGTCTGCAAAAATTACATCCATCCAAAACTCAATGGGCTTATTTACGCGTTCTTTCGGAAGGCCTAAATTCTATTTTTCCATTTTTTTCGAAATATGCGGCTTCTCTCTAGCTTATCGCGCCTAGAAGTCATAGTTTCTTATTGTTTGTGAAGTAACAGATATGGCTAAGTGCTCCTCAGTGAATTTTTCTAAAATCGTGGCATTAGTTTTCTGATCTTTTCTTACTTCCCGCACGATTCGCAGTTCATATATTTTTGTTAGCTTGCAAGGTCGACCAGTCCTTTCCTTGTTTATTACGGTGTTTTCTAATTTAATTTTTTTTCTTATACCATGAAGAGTAGTTCTTGGTTTCTGAACGATTTCTGCTATGTTTTTTCAGTCTTTCCTAATTTAAAATGATGTATTATTAAATTTCTTACATCAAGAGAAGTTTCTTTGCATTTGCGTTCCATCTTTGCGATCACTTGCATAAAAATTTAAAAAAAATTTATGTAAATGATAAATAAGAACCCTAACGGTATTCTTACAAACAACAACATCAAATATTACAAAATACATAATCACTATAAAAGAAAAAAAAAACGGTTGTCGAATACTTTTTTTGCTTTAGAATTTGTGTGCTTTTGTTCAAAAAGATGAATGTGTGTTAAAATATGCAATGTTGTTAAATTTTATAACGGTATATTCTAAAGTACTTACTGTACAACGTTATCTCAATCAGAAACATAAAAATGCTTAAATAATACTAACATTTTCAAGTCACTTTTAAAAAATTACTCTAATGTCGAATACTTTTTTTGACCGCTGTAAAAGCAGCGAAGCTCAACGCTGAACAGTCAGTCGATTTTTAGCTGCGCTAACGTGTAAAGTGTCTTAAGTAAGAAAAAGTGAATAAGTGAAAGTGTTGTTCTTTTAGTAAAGTGTTCTTATTAAAGTGTTTACAAGTATAGTGTGTTAAAATAAATAAAGTGTTGAACTGTTGACTATTGTAAACTGAACACGTGAGTGTTGTAACTTCATTACAATTAAAGAATCTACGGAAAACGTTTTGAAAAGGTTAAAACGTAACAATTGGTGTCAGAAGTGAAATTGTAAAATGAAGTTCGACGAGCTTGAAGTGGAACAACTGAAAAAGGAGTTGTGCAAGTTGGATCTGCCCACAACTGGTAATAAAGTGGAGCTGCAGAAGAGGCTAATGGAGGAGTTTCATCGGCTAGGCCTGGACATCAATACTCATGACTTCGAAGAAAAAGAACTGGAGATGAGTGCACGACCAGCTACCAGTAACATGGACTTAAACTCGATGTTTGCAATAATGATGCAGAAAATGGAGGAAAACTCCAAATCCATGAAAGAGGCATCAATTGCAACAAATCAAATGCTGAAAGCTAACAACGAGAAGTTAATGGAAATTTCGGAGGCCATGAATCTGAAAGTAAATGCTATTGAAGAAAAACTAACCGGCCTAGAGAGAGATGCCAGTGAAAAGTTTGTTGCCCTACAAAATGATGTCGATCAAAAGCTTCATAGCCTGGAAGCTAGAATGAATAGCCTTCAACTGCAGGAAGTACCAGTCCGAGCTATTCCTGAAGTCGTGAGCAGAATAAAAGCGCCCACCTTTGATGGCAGCACACCATTTAACATTTTCCAGTTTCAGTTTGAAACTGTAGCCAATAAGAATGCATGGAGCGAAGATGAGAAATGCATTGAGTTAATTTTGGCATTGAAGGGTGTCGCTGCGCAGGTTCTGGAAACGGCGCCCGCTTCATCTAGAGACAATTATGAAGTCATCATGGCAGCTCTGCAACGGAAGTATGGTGGAGAACACAAGAAAGAAATCCACAGGATGGAGCTGAGAGGCAGAGTGCAGAGAGGCAATGAGACTCTTCAGGACTATGCAATGGAGATTGAGCGTCTGGTGCAGCTTAGCTATCCTGGAGAGAGCTACTCGTTTTTGGACCATTTCAAGACGGAGGCATTTGTGAACGGAATTCGAGATCCCGACATTAAGCTTGCTGTGTGCGCAACACAAAAGCCGTCATTCGCCGAAACCGTATCATTTGCGTTGGCCCAGGAGACAGCCAGACTAATTTCAAGGCCACAGGTCCACAAAATACGGGAGCTAGAGGTAGTTCATGAGCCAGGAGATGGCTTGGCCGGTATGATTAAAGAGGCAGTGTTGCAAGCGTTGGCCGAAATCTCGAACAAAGGCCGAGCTAAGTGTTTTAACTGCGGAAAGAGAGGCCACTTTCAGCGCAACTGTAAAGCTCCCAGGAGGCGTACTAGATCCGTATCTCGACAGAGGCCGAGCAAAAGGGCAGGCCAACAACAGCTGACCAAGAAGTCACGATCATACCAATGGGGAAACGAGCAGAAAGAGTGCGTTATTGATGTTCGGCTAACGCAGATAGACTCTCACGACGACTGGCCAACTGCGCAGGAAAATGACCCGGTGCTCGGAAAAATAATAACTGCTAAGAAGAGTGATAGCAGGCCTGCACGCAATGAAATTGCGGCTGAGAGTCCCCTCGCTAAAGCGTATTGGGCACAATGGAGCAGCTTGCAGCTGGTAGACGGATGCTTATACCGTATATGGGAAAGTGCGGATGGCAAAACAACTTCTAACTTAATAGTTGTACCATCATCTAAGATACCGGAAGTTTTGCGAGAGTTCCACAATGGTCCCAGTGGTGGTCACCTTGGAGTTAATAAAACACTGGAAAAGGTAAAGCAGCGTTTTTACTGGGTTGGAGCGCAACAATCAGTAGCCGACTGGATAGCGAACTGCAAGGAATGTATAGCGGCGAAGGGTCCAGCACGGAGAACTCGAGCACACCTGCAGCAGTACAATTCAGGTGCGCCCTTTGAGCGAATAGCTATGGATGTAGCAGGTCCTTTTCCAGTCAGTACTGCCGGTAATCGTTATGTCCTTGTGGTGATGGACTATTTCAGCAAATGGCCAAAAGTATACCCCATACCAAACCAGGAGGCTCAGACTGTGGTAAATGTTTTCATCAATAATTGGGTGTGCAGATATGGTGTTCCGATGGAGTTGCATTCCGATCAAGGCAGAAACTTTGAGTCTGCAATTTTTAAGGAAATGTGCGAGCTCTATGGAATAAGAAAAACCAGGACAACACCGCTTCACCCGCAATCTGACGGTATGGTTGAAAGATTTAACCGCACGCTGGAGGAATATCTGAGGAAAGTAGTGAGCGACCATCAGAGAGACTGGGATGAGCACATTCAAAAATTTTTTTTGGCATACAGGTCCGCTGTGCATGACTCAACGTCTAAAACACCAGCAAAAATTGTCTTTGGAACAGAACTCAGATTGCCTGGCGATTTGGAATTTGGCATAAAACCTGTACCGCAGAATGAGGATGCCGAGAATGCTTCACAGGAGAAAAGTGACCTGCACGACCTACACGAATTTGTACGCAACAGAATTCGAGTAGTCAGCGATAAAATGAAAGCCAGGTACGACCGAGCAGCAAACTCCAACGGATTCCGCGAGGGACAACTGGTTCTACTATATAACCCACAAAGGAAGAAAGGACTGTCTCCCAAATTACAAACGCATTGGGATGGACCATATAAGGTGATTAAGAGGTTGAACGATGTTGTATACAGGATACAGAAGCATAACAGCCATCGATCCAAAATGAAGGTTGTACACTTAGAACGACTCGCAAGGTACGGAAGTAGTGGTTCTGGGCCTGTTCGGGACGAACAGGCTTGAGCGGGCGGCAGTGTTACAAATTTGGTCGTGAACGGACCGATTGTGATTGTTCTAGAACGTACTAAATCATCGTTATTTTATATGTGCGTATATTGTCTTGTTATTATTTGTAAATGAACACAGGAGGTATATACACGCATGCATGCATAGAAGCTTGTTGATAAACAAAACGGCAGCACAGCGAGTGTGCACATACTGACACACATGTGTGGATAAATAAGCACAACAGCGAAATAAAAGAAACCACCACCGCACGATACAATATTCGTGTGTGCATGTATGTGCGCGACTCAGATGCTTGAGTTTTACTGCCGCGTGTATGTATGTCGGTGTGTGTGTATATCTTTTGTTCATGATGAGTCATCGCACATCGCACTATAGATGTGGCGTGATTAGCTTCTGTAAACGTCTAGAATGTTCTAGTAATGATCATTGGAGGTATAAAAGCAGCGAAGCTCAACGCTGAACAGTCAGTCGATTTTTAGCTGCGCTAACGTGTAAAGTGTCTTAAGTAAGAAAAAGTGAATAAGTGAAAGTGTTGTTCTTTTAGTAAAGTGTTTACAAGTATAGTGTGTTAAAATAAATAAAGTGTTGAACTGTTGACTATTGTAAACTGAACACGTGAGTGTTGTAACTTCATTACAATTAAAGAATCTACGGAAAACGTTTTGAAAAGGTTAAAACGTAACAATATGTATATTACAAAGATATTAATTAACAAAAATATTATAATTACATTAAATGAATATACAAAATAACTAACTTATATTCTTTCAAAATAACAAATCAATGATTTCTCAAAGTATGGCTCCCCAGCCAGATATTTAACTTAATTTAGCAATAAACAACAATACAATAATTATATTAATTTGTTGCAATAATGTCTTTCACGTGCCAATGGTTCATGGGAATTAAAATGTAGGAATGTGCTATAACCTTGAGAACAGCAGAACAACTATAGATTTGTTGTTATCCCAAAATATTGCTGATATTTTGGTATATAAGCTTGTATTTTTTGAAATAAAATTTAGAATTGTTTTAGATTGAGACTAGATTGTTTCTTTTTACTTTGATTCTCTCCGGGCATATTAATGCTCAGTTTAAGCGGCTGAAGAGCTAAGATAACACTAAAAACATTTACAACCTAAACTCTCCCGCAAAAACATTACATGTCAATAATCGATAACAACCACATTTAAAATTTTTATAGTCAATATTATTTTCAGGAATTGTCAGTAGTACAAATGACTCGAGTCATAAATTACTGCAGTCACACTTCCTGCAGGGTACAAACAAACTTCATATGTATGCACATTAATCTAAATGTATGCATAAAGAAACACAAAGTAGCAAAAAATACGCATTTTGCTTCTTAGTTTTCATCCGCACATTTATGTATTTATCAACCACGATATTTCAAATCAAATGAGTTTTTCCTGCCACGCAATAGTACAAACGTGAGGGAAAAATTGCTTCCACAAAAATATCAAAAACTTTTGATTTTTGCTTCAATCGATCGCACGATCGCATGTACGTGTGGCCGAACAGGCACGACCGCACGTACGAAATCAAACGAGTGACAAGTTTATTACACATAACCTGGGCACTTTAACGTATTGCACCGATGTTATAATATCTGAGTTGCCCAAGCCGAGAGAAGACCTTAAAAACGATCTACTAAATTTATGTATCTATTTCAAAATTAAAGTTGAGTCGAAGGATACATTGCAAGCTGTGTACATCAGAACTGCTATGTCGGTTTTGATTAACTTTTTTTATTTAACCCATTTTTATTACACTCGTCAGCAAAGTAACAACAAGTAATTGATTATTAGTTGGATATTAATAATTAACTTATATTAAACTTTATCAATATCAAAAACCTACTCAATCGTGTGATAAAGTGGACTAAAAGTGTATGTGTGTGAAAGATGTGTTGACAAGTCTGTCCGATTTGCTAGCTAATCTTTTGAAAGTTTTAAAAAACTATCTTTTTCTATGCGATTAGAGTTGCCTTTTCGAAGTTAGTTATTTACAAAAGTATAATAGTGTGGCTGTTTTGATGTGACTATATAAAGTATATAAAGTAGGACAGAATTCTATTATAAATTAGGACAGAATTCTATCAGATTTAGCTAACAATTTTCAATTTTTGTACAAAAAGCTTCATTCAATATAAAATTGTATCAGTTTTTTAAATATGTAGCTGACATAAACAAAACATGAACTCAACTGTTTCATGTATTAATTCAGGTCCAAAAATTAACCTTTTCAAAATATTTGCTGTATTTTTCAGCTGTCTATATGCCGACGACATTTCGTTGGTGCTAATCAAGTCATCAGTAGACTTGAAAAATTCTTAAAAGTTTGTTTGAAACTCAACCACTTATTCCATAATTCCCATGAACAAAATGAAAATCAGAAATGTTCAAACAAACCTTTAACACAGCAAACATTTCTTTTCGTTTTGCAACTCGTTTACTTTTCATTGCAACCGTCTATACAACGAGTCACCATTGGTTGTTACGATTTGTATGTTTGAAAGTATCAACAAGTAAAAGCTTTTTGTATATTCAAATATGAACTTAATTATCTATTTGCTTTAAGAGCCAATTGAAATGTATTAATTCAGGTCCAAAAACATTTCTAATTCTCATTTTGTTCATGGGAATTATGGAATAAGTAGTTATGTTTCAAACAAACTTTTAAGAACTTTTCAAGTCTACTGATGAGTTGATTAGCACCAACGAAAAGGTTCATTTTTGGACCTGAATTAATACATTTCAATTGGCTCTTAAAGCAAATAAATAATTAAGTTCATATTTAATTGTTTTATATTAAGTGAGTTTGACTGCTTTTTCTCTGATGAAACGTAAAATAGAAATATTTGCAATATCTTATCCAACAATGTTATTTTATATTCTCTAACCATATAGGTATAGACGACACTCGATAATGAAAAGATCAGGTCGTAGAATGGTACACCCTGCAGCTTGCAATTCAGTTATGACCAGAGTTCAACTCGATTTGGGTCCTGATGATCATTGTGGCGAAGGTGAAACAGCCATAGTACCTTCCGCCGATAATAAATGTTCAACTTTACTGCTCTTGTCTTCTTTAAAAATGTTGATAAATGAAATTTTACCACGAATCTTACGTACAACTGAACTCGGGTGAAAAAGGTTTTTTTACGTTCCTACAAAATCGCAAATGCGGTGCACCACAAACTTCCTCATTTAAAATCGTGCTCTTCTACAATTTTATATCTTCCTATAAAATTTCATTAATTTTGGAGCTCTCACTAGATTTAAGGCAAAATATGAATGCACAATTATAAAACTGCAAAGTAAAGTTAGGGTGTATATTTGATGCGCGAAAGATTCCAAAATTGAAAACGCTTATTAATTGCTGTTCCTACAGCTTCGACAAGTATACACATACAATTAATTTATGTATGTATGTACATACATATGCTACTTCGACCATTCTATGTATAAAAATCTAAAAATATGATTGGTGTATAGATATATTTACAACATTCTTCGCAAGGTAGAGTTGCTTTAAAAATGTATTTTAATTTAAAATCAATTAATTTATTATTTACCAGAGTCGGAACGAAACTTTTTTGCAGAGACAGACTCGCTGCTATTATCATCGGATCTTGGAGACCTTGTTTTTTCATTTGAGCCCTAAGTAAAGGAATAAATATTTAAAAAACGCACACATTTTAATTTTCTTCGTTTAAAAATTACCATTTCACTTGTCTGTCAATTTCTTTGGATGATATATAATTTTTTTGCAAAACAATCACACCGAATCAACTTTTAATAGTGCAAGCAGAAGTTGAAGCCTCTTAGCGCAGGAAAAAATACGGTAATTACAAATAATCGATGTATGTTAGCACATCGCCGATAGCACGTATTGCCATCTCTAGAACTGCTTCCCCACACACAATTAAAAAAATTATTTACTGGTGTCTCCATTAGCCATGAACATGGTACCAATAATTATTCAAATTAGTTAGTACCATTTTTTTCTCAAAATTTTTGGTGATAGAAAAGCTTTATGATAATAACTATTATAATGTTTAGCAAAGATTCCACCTTGTCAACATATATCACTTTTCACTAACAGAAGCATGTGTAAGTTTGTATGCAACGTACGGTGGCTACATATGCCCAGGCCGGGCGTTTAGTTATAGTGAATACTATTTTTAAGTTAGAAAACTGAGTGCTCTAGCAGCGTATACATTGGACAGCTCTACTAGGACAATAATAATTATATAAAAATATTTTCACTAATATATTCACATTTTTCAATTGCCTGAATCGCTGTCAAAACAATAATTGAAGACAGTAAGCAAGGCAATAATTTGACGTGTGTAAGGTACCTCGATACCAGGAAGCCTTACATGGTCAGCTGAATACTGCTTCTAGCCTAAAGAACTGTCAAAATACATCACACAAACGCAAGCAAATGGGTGACAGAATTTCAAGTTTTCTACCAACAATATACATGAAATATTTGTTGGTGTTGTGTTTGTTATAGCTATGTGGCTACCTGATATCAAAGACATATCCTGGATGTGTGCTAATAATAATTTGAAGTTTGACATATAATGCTTGAGCTAAGACGACAAACTTAAAAAAAAAATAGTTTAGAGTGCACAAATTCAAAAAGCGAAACTGTCTTTTCTTTATTTCTTTTAAGTTTTATCTTATACAGCTCACGTAAAACGCTTATTTCTGCAAGCTGTAGTTCAATGTTCACGTCTCGCATTTTGTGTAAAATAAATTTTCTTAGTTACTGTATGGGACCTCGCTAAGTAGAAGACACTTTTGATCGAATTTGATAACGAGTACATATTTTCACTATCTTAAGAGAGCTGTCAAAAGTTTTTTTTTTTTTATTCAAAACTGATTAATAGTAAGCATAACTCTGAACAGTTTATTATTGTAAATAGCAAAACAGTGTGTTTTTTTTTATTCAAAACTGGTTAATAGTAAGCATAACTCTGAACAGTTTATTATTGTGAATAGCAAAACAGTGTGTTTTATGATCATTTAGCGCGAAAGATTTTTTAAAATTTACATATTTATTTATTTATTACTCAATAAAATTTAGATGCTTCCAAAAAGTACTTTTAGTTTAACTAATATAGTTTATAGTTCATATTTATTTTAATTACATATTTATTTTAATTACTATTTATATTTAACCTATCGATTAACATTCAAATTTATTTATTTATTTATTTCAGTCTCTCAGTAATAATAAGCTGTAAAGGCCAAAAAAATTTATTACATAGTTTATTACATAGTTATTACATATAATATTGTTTATCTTTTCTAACTTGGAGGTAGTAAAACCGAATTTGAGAACCCAGAAAATACTTTGGCTTAGAAATTTTTTGTAGCAGTCAGCTGTTTTGCTTCGTTCGCAACAGGTTTGACAACTTGGGTTTGACAACTTGGGTTGCATAATTCAATCAATTACATATGAAAATATTTTTCTGTAACTGTGATTGAAAAAATCACAATTAAAAAATCATGTAATTGCAACCGAAAAAAACATTTACAATCGCATGTAATTCAAGAAGTTTATTCATCAATAAACTAACTACAGAAAGATTACTGTTTCATTATTTACATAAATATGCAATTATAAATAATAAGAAATTTGGCAAGAGCGAAGCTGTCTGCACCTCGTTTCTGTATTTCTCGTATCGAGAAATTTCTAACATGGAACAAGGGAATTGACACAAAAACAATGTAAATTGAAACAAAAATGTCAGTTTTTCGCACAAGCGTTTCTGTATCATTGACATATGAGAACTAGCTGTCACTATGAGTGTTTTCCATTAAATATTGGAAAGATACGAGTAAAAGTGTTTCTATATGCAAATAATGCGAGAACTTTTCGGCAAGAACTGTCAAAATGATCCGCATTCAATAATTCATCCGAAAACAAGGCAAGAAGCAACAAGTGTACAAAATCTATTAATTGGTCAAAATAAAAATAATCAAAATAAAAATTTTTAGCACAAACCTTTTTAATTAAAACATTAAACATATTGTAAACTATTATCGATTCAAAATTAGCCGAAAAGGTGAGTAATAAAAAAAAGAACATTTAAAAACTAATATTTATGTGGATGTAAAAATTTTGTTAAAAAAAAAGTATTAAATACATACTTACATTGTTAAAAAAAATAAATATAGTGAAGTTTTAAATATTTAAAAACGTTGCATTTAATTGAAATTGAGCATACTGTTTTATTTAAAAATGTGTCGAATGTGTTTATTGCTAAAAGCAGTGCAACTGGGATAAACATGTACATATATATTTGTTAATTTTATTTATTATCATTTTAGAAAATCGAACGAATTTCGAAGCAGCAGAAGCAGAAACTAGTGAATTATATGGCATCGAATTTAGAATTCGCAAGAGGTCAGTTTGGAGCAGCTAACGCCTACACCAGTTTGAAAGAGGATTGGGCGTCACTGACAACATCATTGAACTCCTTGGGTGGCAGTGAAAAAACTGCTGAACAGTGGAAAAAGGTAATATTTTGTAGATAAATACATAAACACATTTTCTTTCACAGATTTATTTTCTTAGTGCTGAACGGATCAGTTGCGTCCCTCAGTTTCCGACGATATAGTCGCATCATGTTCCTCCTGTCATCATTTTCTGCAACAACTACAGCAACGGCATACATTTTGTTTATAATTTTACTTTTAAATTGTATTGTTTTTATATTTTATTCTTTTTAACACAATTTCTCTTAACGTTTTATTTTTATTTTTATAATTTATTGTTTTTAACAAGAAAAAATTCTCTTTTTACTTTTTAAAACACTAAATTTTTTTGACATATAATTTTTTCTTTTTGACGTTTATTTTTCATTTGACGTTTGATCAATGGAAATATTCCAGTGAATACAACACTTGTTTTGATTGCTTTCGCACTGAAATACAGACACACTTTTTTCTCGCAAATCGAGAAACGAAGGAATTTTTTGTTTCACACTTCAACGGAAAAGTTTCTCGGTGCGAGAAATACAGAAACGAGGTGCTGGCTCGCAAAATACTTCTGGGGCTCGGTTAAATATCCCTTATTACAAACACATTTTATTTTTATGAATATGCCCATAATTTATCTCTCTTGTTTACCGCCGATGTATCGTCTTTAAATGTGGTCATCGATACTTGAAATCGATATTTCGATTTTTCTAAACATCGAACCAACATCGATGTGTCGTTTGCAGTTTTAGTTTCAAGAGAATATATTCATTATTCACCTATTAATAAAGTCGGCTAGCTTTTAATATAACACTAATCTGCAAATTGGAGGATAGGATATTTGAGCAAAAATAAAGTTTCGATCGGCATGTCCTTCGTTGTTTTGCCCTTGTAAGTTTTTGGGTTAGATATACATACATAGCTATCATTGGAGAAAATAAACAAGTCAGGTATGTAAGAATGTTTGCATGCACATACATATGTACATATGTTTGCAGCACGGATGGAGTGTATGATACGAATGTACTCTGTTTATGGTGCATTTTTAATGTTGTTAGTGAATTCATACCATGATTTGCCAATAGCCAATAACATCAGATACTCTACAAAAAATAGTATGATACCTGGATGAGGTCGACAGGCCCAACCGTAGAGAATTCTGTTACTTATGAATGTCAAATTGGTGTTATTGCATTGTAATAGCTGTGACCCTGTGCTTTTTTTTCAAGGATCGGTAAAATTGGAGAAAATGAGAATTTCCTAAATAATATAAAAAAATTGAGAAAAATGGACTTGAATGTAATGATCTGAAGCCTAATCAAATTATAGCAAATATCTTAATTCTAAATAAAAAGTACAAAAATCTTCTGTAATGCATATTTTCGGAGGTACAGATACATGGTCCAATTGTAAATAGGCCTTGTACGGATGGAAAGTTTTATAAAGATTTCGGCATTTATCAGACCCAGTGCTCTCATATTGTTAGATTTATTTGATTTTGCCAGTTTTTAAGATACAAAGATTCTTTAAGTTTTCTGTTCTGAAATTTATTTTTTTAAGCTTAAGTATCTTAATTATTTTGTATTACGTTTATCGGTTTTCAATTCATTTTATCTCTATCAGCCCTGTTCAATAACTTTGCTTGTAGAAACTAGCAACGAGAAAGCAAACATGAATTTAGCAAAATTGCTCTATAAACTATCAAAAAGTAAATCACGGTCCCTTAATCCCCATAACTACAACAAACACAACACTAACAAACACTTCATGTATTCTTTTTCTTGGATTTACACTCTATTTTTTGTTTCAGGTCATTCGTTGCGTAATACAATTACATTAGTCTTTAATTCTTATTAATATTTAATGGTTTTAATTCTTATTTGCACAAATTTGAATGTTTTTAATTCTTATTTACACAAATTTCTTATCGTATTTCTTCAATTTTGCAAAATTTTACATTTTTGATTAGTTTTTAGAAAAGTTATATTGTACATATGTATCAATAAAGAACAGCTGATTGCAACATTTTTGCAAGTAAACATTTTACTAGCAAAAATTTGAAAGTATTTTATGTCTTAATATTTTACTATCTTGTTGCACATTTAATGAACACTTTTTAGTTATTGAACACACCTATTACCTTTGTGGTTGATATTAATTAAACAACACAAAGAAACTATTAAAGGCTGCTTAGTCAATCTTCATAAATAATGAAATAATATGTTATTATTTGCTATTAAAGTCAGAGTAATTTCTTCCAAAAAGCCAAAAAGCTTAGAACTGCCGCCAACATTTCGTTAGTGCTAAACAACTCTTCAGTAGACTTGAAAACTCTTATGAAGACATTTTGAAACATTCTACTTATATTCTATTACAATGTACAACAAAATCAATTTTTTGTTCAAAAATTACAAGAACCCAACTGTAAATTTTGGTATTTTGAAAGCTTATATCTGAATTTCGTTTGAGGAAGTGTTAAAGTTTCTCAACTCTGGCACATTATTATTTTTGAACGGCATAAGACATTTTAGATACAAAATATGTTCAGCAAATTTATGCAAAATGTTACGGAGAACTTTTTGTAGAATATATTAAACCTCTAACTTCTCTTTTTTTATCCATTTGCAAATGAGCAAAAACATCGTTAAAGCAGGAATTTAAGGGACTAATATGTTCCGCAAAAATATTATCCGTGAAATTTGACTACAAGTTTCTGAATACACCAAACGGAAAGCCAGAAATAATACACAACAAAAGAGAGCTTGGGTTAATTTCGTATTTTAAAATTGTTTTGAAAAGTACCAAAAAATTTTTGCATAAAAAATATTTAAAATTCAACTAACTATTTAACTAATATTAATTTCAACTTTACAGTCGAACTATATGATTTACAATTGTTAATAATTTTATCAGACTCGATTCGATTTTTACTTTCTCATTAAACTTCAGCGGGAGTTCAAAAATAAAACTATAGTTTTAGAACAAAAAATGAATTACGTTTGGACCACAAAACTAAGCCGTTATAAGAAATGCGACAGCAATGCTTCGGCGTCCACAGTTCATCCGGAAAAAAATTCTAGTTCAAAATACCTTTTATAGATGTGATCAACTTCACTGTTGAAAAACGGAATATAAAGTTCCGCAGATATTGCAAAACAAATCAACTTTTTGAACATTTTTACCCAGAAATCTCACACCTAAAGTTCAATTGTTTACTTTAATGGGTTTATGGGTTTCCCCGTAGCTAAAGATTTTAATTAATTATTGGGGTTAAAAGAAAATTAGACTGATGTGCGCAAGGCCGTAATGCCAGAGTTCGTTCGCATTCTTATTATTAGGCATATCAATCCACAGGGGTCTTTCATTGCCTTAATACTTTTGTTATTTTTATTTGTTTTAGAATTTAAATGAAAACGCCGCTGGCTTACCTAAAGGAACTCAACAGTCACCAGAAGAATGAGAAATCTAACAATTTCGAACCTTATTTGATTTTCGCCGAAGCGTAAAAGTGGTCTAGAGTTTTAAATACGCTAATACGCGAGGCAGCTGTAATCAGGTAGCAGCGGTTTTCACATATTTTATGGTGGAACACTTCAAAGGAATCTCAAATTTGTATGATTTCGTGCGATTGTGAGCAAAAGCTTCAAAGAAGTGTCAAACTATTTCGTAAGCTTACTTTTGTTATTTCTTATTACTGGCGTTTTGGTGTATTCAGTGGCTTGTAGTAAAATTTGGTGGACAAAATTTTTGGGGAATATTTTAATCCCTTGAATCCCTGTTATAATGGTGTTTTTTGCTCCTTTTTAAAAGAAGGACAAAAAGACCCATGACCTGAGGAGCTAAAGGGTTCCACAAAAATGTTCTACGTAATATTTTACACAAATTTGTTGAACAAATTTTATATCTAAAATGTAAGGCTCACTCACATGGTCTCTTATGCCGTTTTACAATAAGAATGTGCCAGAGCTGGGAAAACTAGAAAGGAAACTTTCAAAAGACCGATACATGTGTCTTTTTTTTATCTCCTCTATCAAAACTTATAGGCTGGACCTTGTAAATTTTTTTGTGTTGTATAGTGTAATTTGTATGTTGGTGGCATATCTTCAGACATGCTGAAAATTTAACACAGAAAACAAATTTAAACTTTCCTTTTTTTTTAATAGTTCTTATTGTTAGATTTCCAGTACTGTTTGCATTATATAGTGACATTGGCTCTGTTTCTTTACTTTTTGGACAAAGTTCGGTAAAATGAGAGTAAACTATAATTTCTCTCAATAAGAGACAAAAATGCACAAAAGTACGGGAGCGAATAAAAACAAATATTTTACCACAAAAAAGAAAATGTCAGGGTTCTGACAGCTCAATTTATAAAAAAAAAAAAAATATTTATGTATTTTATTTAATTTGTGTTAAAAAAGTTTTCTCCAAATAATTAAAAGGAATGAAATGCATAAAACTTGTTAGGAGCACAACAGAACTCAAATTCATATACATATGTACATAAATGAATTCGTAAATACCCTGAAGGAAATGTCAGTAGAAAAACTCTAGTGATTTACTATTGACATGGTCACCAGTACTAGTGACATATACCTGATACAATGAATTTTTCTGTGGACATTCATCATGTGCTTGTCATTGCAAATCAACCGCTGACGAAGGAACTAGTGACTAATGCGACTATATGACGACTACCCTGAAAGAAATGCCAGTAGAGAAACTCAATTGAAAAATCAAGAAATAAAATTTGTCTACTCATTAACAATATTGTCAACTCAATGTTTTCTTTCCAATTAAAAACGATTTTTATTTCACGATTTTGGTGGGCTTCCAAATCTCAACAATCACAACACTGTTCATAAAACAAAAAACTGGAGACACTCTGTTGACAATTCGCTAAAAAAAAAAGTCACAAATATATGCGAAAAATGTAGCGACTTGGAGCCACTTGACTCTAGGTTTCCTTCAGGGTATATCTAACATATAACAATCAACAACTTTTTACAGAATTCTTTAAAATATTTTTTACACTAATTTCCAATTTTTCTTTTAGTTTCCACAAAACATTTATTTCTTCAAAGTCATTGTTTTTTTCTTTGAAACAGCTGACAGCTGAACTACTTGCCCGAAGAAAAAGTACAGACTGTTTCGTGCGAGAAGAAGGAGCATATGTTCTTTCACAAATACACTCATTTGCCCAATTTTAAAGTACGGGAATGCCTTTCGTGCAAATTGGGATCCCACGGAATCCCAAAGTAGAGTAAAGAAACAGAGCTATTGTGTTCGTTATGTACTTATATTTGGAAAAAATGTTTGATATTTTTTTTCCCTATATATAGCATTTTCAGTTTAAATTAAACCTTTTTCAAAATAAATGAGACCTTTTTCAAAATGAACGAAACCTTATCCAGATTAAACGAAACTCTTTTTATATTAAACGAACCCTTTTTCAAAATACTCTTTTCAGAGTAAATTAAACTTTATTCAAATTCAATTAAACATTTTTCAAATTAAATTAAACCAGTTCTAGAATTTGTAGGTTTATCATATTTTGTTGTATAAATATAATTCGGCCCGTTTCCAAATACTTCTTAGGGAGCTCCTGGATAATATTGAAAGCACCCCAGAGTTACAAAATACATTTTTAATTATGGATAATGCCAGAATCCATAAAACCCAGGAAATTCGAAATATGGTGGAAAATAGTGATTGTACACTTAAATTTGTACCACCTTATTCTCCCATGTTGAACCCGATAGAGAAAACATTTTCCAAAATAAAATTCCACGCCCGATCATTATTAAGTGACATTACCGCAGATCATAACATAGTAAGTGTAATTGAGGAAAGTGTCGCACAAATTAATCAATCATGATTGTGCGAACTATGTTATGGATATGATCATGATAATTCCTAAAGCGGTCAGTGGACAAATTCTTCATTAATTTTAACAATTATTATATAAAAATGAATATAAGATTCCTTTATATATACATACATAAAGGAATCTTATATTCCTTTGTTGTAATAAACGAATGAGAAAAAATAATAATTTATATAAACATCTGCGCGATTGGGTTCTCATGCTGTAATTTGTTCTTTAAATCATTCAATGTATAAGTCCTTTCGTGATCCTTTTCTGAACGTCCTTTTGGTCATATTCGGGTCTTAAGACTCATTTTTTCTGATATTATCTTCCAATCGCTAGCTGGGGAGTGAAAAACAAAGAAAATCTGAGTGTGTTAGTGAAAAAGTTGTTTCATGATGTTTGATATAACTTACTAATGCCTAAAAATGCAGTCAGATTTATCTCTACTTTTCTGGGATTTAATTGCAACTTAAGCTTGATTGTAGCAAATCAGTGAACTATTTATAATTGATTGTTTCTAGGAATAGAAATTTGGCAACGTTGCAAAAAATGTCCAACAGCTCATGTTTGGCACTGTTTGATTGATGACTGAAGTTTAAACTAACTTAACGATTTACTAGATAAACTTGCACTGATTTTTGGGCATAAGTAAAGTTAAGTTGTCATTTCAGTCGCTTGAGCACTTTCTGGTGGTATGGGTAGTCAGCTGTTCCAGTAACATGATCGCTATTAAGTTTGTAGCTCGTGCAGAGTATACATAAGAGTGTTGGTTCTTACATGCTCTAATTTTATGGCCACGTGGAAACGTATAGGATTTTCATTAGTGGAGCAGATACAGCAAAGATGGTTTTCAGAACCCACATGGTTTATGTCGTGGAACTTATGATCTGGTTTAGAGCTTTTAACGTCCTAGATCTAACATTGGGATCATTGTATCAGTCATCACCGGAAACTATCTCTTTAAGAACCAGGCTAGATGGCTGCGTTTACGTTTCAATGACTTCTGTAGAAGTTTTCAAGTCTAGGACGAGACTGTTCTACGCCTCCTTTACACCTGTTTCA
Source organism: Sturmia bella (assembly GCA_963662145.1). Lineage (NCBI taxonomy): Eukaryota > Metazoa > Arthropoda > Insecta > Diptera > Tachinidae > Sturmia > Sturmia bella. The sequence goes on from OY759172.1 coordinate 43,466,277, forward strand.
TGTTGGGGACCCTGCGTATAAAATTTTTGTATAGAAGGAGTTTTAGTCACTTTTCGCAAACTTCAAGGTCACATACATATGTGCTGCTTACTTACCTTTCTTCCAAATTGGTATTAAACTCTGTAGGTTTTTGATGGCGCAAAATGGCGATCTTTAAAGAAAAAACCATAGATTTATTAAAGCAGGTACTTTGATAATTTGCTCCAAAATCCAAAGATCCGGTTCGATGGTCCAATGTTTGCGTGGGAAAAAGAAATAAAACAAAAAGGAAAACCGGGTGTTCGAATAAGCTGAAAACCGTTTTGGAAAATCCCCTGAAATAGACAAAAACTGGTTTTTAATGCATCATTCATATATGTATGTATTTCTGTGTGCATGATACTTGAAATCACTGAGAATAAATTACGTCAGAAAGCTGGCGTGTTGCTTTTTGCAAATTATAGCAGTATCGAACTCTCTTCAAATATTATGTAGAACTTGATTTATGATATACAATTTCATCTTGTTATATCTGATATCACGTGATTTGAAAACGTATTATTTCCAGAACAGTCCTGTATGTACATATATGTTTTTATGTAATTGTATGTGTATGTTTAAGTGTAGGCACATTTATTTCTTTTGCAAAGCCGCTTTTTTTAAACACTTAAAATAATTTGCCTTAAATTTATGTGCTTAAGCCTACATACATATGTACATATGTACTATCTATGGCATGTAGCAAAACGCTTGAAATGAGATGCGGTTTTCACGATTCGTATTAAAATACTATTGTAGATCTTGGAGATATTTTAAATTTAATATATCTTGATAAATTTAAAACTCTGCAACAACAAATTTCATAAATTTTTAATTTGATAAATTAAAACCTCTGCAATGTCAAAAACAGTATTAGATTTACTAAATGTAGTAAGTGGATTTATTTACAAGTATGAAACAGCTGACAGATTGAGCACCACATTGTTTTTTGCTTACATATAATAAAGTGAATTGTAAACATTTCTTAAATTTGCAATGGAAAAGACCAAAAAAGTAGAAAATATTAAAAAAGTTATAAAAAGAAATCGCGAAAAAATCTGGAACAAAAGATGGGCTGACGCAGAAGTAAAAACACTGCTAGAATTTTTGCATTAACATTGTTAATAAATAAAATCTACCTTTGCACTTCATCATGTCATTAACTTCGCTTTGATCAATGGCATTTTGAACCAAATAGTTAATAATTTTTTCTTTCACATTTTTTTTAGATTTTATTTCTTTTAATATTTTAAGGTTGGTGTTTCTTAAAATATTAAAAATAAAAATAAAATATTAAAAATTCTTTTGTGTACTTTTGGCGGTAAAGTATCTGAACAAAAGTCAGCTGTTCCAACTTTTTTACAATACCAAACAAAAAGTCGCTTACACTTAGAAGTTTCAAATAGTATTATATTTAAAAGTATTTTAAATATAATACGAAGTGTGAAAACCGCTATAAATTTAGTAGATTTTCGAACACATGAACTCTAGTATTTATTAAAAAGTTTTTTTTTCTTTTTTCTGTTAAATTATTAGAGCACATTTTAAATTGTTACAGACTCAATTTTATTTAAAAAAAAAATCTTTTCGGGTTCCCTGGTAATAATTAATATATATTCCTATATTTTACTGTTTGTATTTTTTCTTGTGCTTTCATTTAAAACAAAGTAATGGCGGCCGAGGGAATACGTGAGTGTTTTCTGCTTTGGAGTGTTGACTTTTGGAGTTTGGAAGGTAAATTAAGAAGAAATACTGTGTATGTGTTTTAGCGCATGTAAAAGGGACATCAATACACAAAACTCACAATAAGAAACACATTATTAACCCTTTTGTGGCATCTTGGGTATAGCTGTACCAGCTCGAAATTTGAAAATAAGTTTGGTATTATTTAAGCATCCAAAAAACTATAGTTTTGTGAATGCCTTAGTTATATGAGGGGCTTAGCTACCCAGGCTGTAATCTCCGCTTTGGTGAATTGTGAGATAAACACCAAAAGCTTGCAGCTCGAGGAACACTCATCTATTTATGTTTAGTGTTTGAACTTCTATTTGGTAAACAATAATACATATAATGAAAATATGAACCAAGTTCCAATCAAATTTGTACAGAGGTTGTGAACAATTGCAAAAAGAAAAATCAAGATTGCTATGTTTACTCTAACCAAAACGTGATAACTTAATGTGGATTTTGCATGCTTCGGTTTGATCGCAAATAGTTAATGCCTTAATGATTTAGTTTTAACTCTAGATATATTATTATAGCATGTACGTATGTATTTAAAAGATCAATCTCTAATGAAAAAGAACTTAAATAAGACATAAATATATATGTATCATTTGGAAATTAAATTTTCACTAAATGATGCTTCTACGAATACAGAGCCATTATTCTCTCTTTAACGCGTTGTCTTTCTCAAGGATGTTGCTTTGTAAGTTGTTGATTATTTCAACAGAAAATTTTAATTAATCCTTTTGTCAGTGCTTTCTGAAGTGTCTTTTCATAAACTAATTACTAACGAATTTGAATTTTTGGTTAATTATTTTTATAGAGTATGCTTGTATTTGTCCTGGGTTTTCAGATGGTACTAAAATTATTTTGATAGTAACGAATCTTATATTTTACTTCACCCGTAGAAACAAATTTTCCCTGGTTTGAAAACTTTTTCATGGCTTCAGGAAACAAGATTTTTTTTTTATTTTCTTTATTCGTTTCTTAACCGCTCCAAAAACCTTGTATGCTGACACCCGTCAGCATATTTCATATGCTAATCGTTTACACGATATGTTGAGAGAGTTAACAAACGATTTTTGTCTTTATGCGATATGCTGAGTTTTATACATATTTTATACAGTTGCTTGTAAAATGTCAAATAAATTTCGTACTTAATATTTTTAAAGTCGCAAATTGTGTACTAAAAATTTTATGGTAAATAAGAAAGCAAAATGTCGTAAATTAGAAAAATCTATTAAAATCTAAAAAAAAAAACTTATTGTTTTCACTTATAAAGACAGACTAAACAGATATCCCAAAAATGTAATTTGTAAAGTGGCCATATCATTTGTGCCGGGCCAGTTAGATGTGAGCAGTACAGTAAATCGTGGCAACATGAGTGTATGAGACCAACTAGTGTACACGAAAACAAACATAAACAATGAAAAAATGTTGTAAAGTAGTTTTTACCAAAAAAGTAAAAAACATGAATGAAAAGCTTTAAAAACTAAGATTTAAACACACTCCATGTACTGCTAGTGATGCGCTCAACAGAAATAAAATATTAAATACAAATAATTGTTATTTGTTTGCTTGCAAAGCTGTTTATCTGTATTGGATTTGTACTGAATTTTTCTAACCTTAAATCAAATGTAAACAAATGCGGAGTCTACCAACAGAGATAGCTATATAAACACTTTCATGTTTTCTGTCCAAGACTGCCACTTTCATGAAGTTTGACAGATAAATTGGTGATTTTTGTAATGGCAAAAAACCTTAAGGAGAGTCTAAACTCCGAAACACTCAAGGCTGTTTCAACGAGCACGCAAAAGATGTATTAAGATAATCTAAGGAGAGTCTGAACTCCAAACTACGCAGTTTATCCGCACACAACGTCTTACCATTGGCACAGACATAACCAGATATCCCAAAAATGACTTTTGTTAAATGGCCATATCATTTGTTTGGGGACGGGTCAGCGATGAGCAGTGCAGGAAATCGTGGCAACATGAGCGTGTGAGAACAACTAGTGTATACAAAAACAAACATAAACAATGAAAAAATGTTGTTGTAAAGTGTTTGGAAAAATATTGGTTTTGTTGTAATTTTTACGAAAAAAGTAGAAAACATAAATGAAAAGCTTTGAAAACTACGTTTTAAACATATTCCATGTATTGCTAGTGATATACTCAATGCAAATAAAATATTAAATACAAATATTTATTATTTGTTTGCTTGCAAAGCTGTTTTGTTTGCATCAGATTTGCACTGAATTTTTCTAACCAAAAATCAAATGTAAACAAATGCGGAGTCAACCAACAGAGACAGCTATATAAAAATTTTCCTGTTTGCTGTCCTTCACTAGATCCACACGTACCGTAAGGATGCCACTTTCAATATATTTGGCAGTAAATTGGTAATTTTTGTAGTCTGGTAGAGCTGGTGACCCTTCTGGTAGTATTCTGTGCCATTGGCTCGCCTGTCGGCTGACTGCCCTATACTGCACAAAGCATCGCTATTTATAAAGATCGTCATGCATGCACAACCACACATACTAATGCACAGTAAAGAAATACACCACACCGTGGTGAGATTAAATAGGAGTGAGTGGATGTTCAGTATGTTGGCATAGCGATTTACAAAGGAGATAATATAAAAATACATAACAATGAGAAATGTATTAATTCAGGTCCAAAAATGAACCTTTTCAAAATGTTTGCTGTCTTTTTCAGCTGTCTATATGCCGACGACATTTCGTTGGTGCTAATCAACTCATCAGTATACTTGAAAAATTCTTAAAAGTTTGCTTGAAACTCAACTACTTATTCCATAACTCCCATGAACAAAATGAGAATCAGAAATGTACAAACAAACCTTTAACACAGCAAATATTTCTTTTCGTTTTGCAACTCTTTTAAAAAACTCTTTTTTAAAAGAGTTGCAAAACGAAAAGAAATGTCAACGGTTTTGTTTTTGGACAAAACCTCACGCACAAGCATCGATGTATGAGCTGGTGCGTTATCATGGTGCAAAATCCATGATTGTTTTTTCCACTATTCTGTGCGTTTCTAACGAATTGGCTCACGCAAACGACGCATAACTTCAAGGTTGTATTCCTTAATTACCGTACGACCTTGTGGCAAGAATTCATGATGCACCACGCCATTGCAGTCGAAAAAACCAGTGAGCAAAACCTTCACATTTGACCGAACATGATGTGTTTTTTTCGGTCTTGGCTCTTCTGGACGCTTCCATTGGGATGATTCTGCTTTGGTTTCAATGTCATAGCCATACGAGTACACTCATGATTCGTCGCCAGTTAAGACCATTTTGAGGAAATCTGGATCTTCGTTGACGATGTTCAACAGCTCCTGAGCGATGTCCATGCGACGTTGTTTTTGCTGAAAATTGAGAAATTTTGGAACAATCTTCGCTGCCGCACGCTTCATGCCTAAAAAAAACTGCTTGGCATGAGCCGAGCGATATGCCAACATCATCAGCAACGTCCCTGATAGTGATTCGACGATTATCCAAAATCATTTTCTTCACTGCTTCAATGTATTCATCGGTTGTTGACGTGCTCGTTTTTACACAAAACTTAATACAGTTTCTTTGAGCACATTAAAACACGACTAACCTTTTTATCTGTCAAAAACAAACTGACAATCCGAAATGGCTGATATTGTCAACATATAAGTATATACATATACATATAACAGACATGTGTACCAACGTATGTAACAGAAAAAATGCGAAAATCGAACATAGGTAACTCACGAAATTGTAAAATAATGGTTATTTTTTGATCAGTTCTCGTACGCTTTAATCAACTTGAATTGTCAAATGTAGTAATTTGATAATTTTTTAAAAAAAATTCCAATTTTTTTTAGAAAAAGTTCAAACAATTGAACTTTATTCGCGTCAAAATTTGGAAATTTTTCACTCTTTTTTCACGAATACATGCGTTGCGATAATTGAAATTTTTCTATTATCGGAGATATTTACGCAATTAAGAACGAAGTAAAGGCCAAAAACCGAAAATTCAAGTTTAAATATATTTAAAAGCATTAAAGATTAAAGATAAAAAACATTAAGAATACCTAAATAAAATGAGAATTTGTATTTTGTTCATAGGCTTTGCAAAAAACTTAACTTGTTTACATCATATAATATTTGCAAAAGTTATGAGAAAAACAAACGTTTTCATAACCGAGATAATCAACTTTGTCACTCTGCAAGTTGCCGTGCGCTACAACAGGGTGGTTCAAAGTTCATTATTCTTAAATGCTGGGTACTCTTCTATAATTCCTTTCACATTGTCCCACAATCAGATCGCACATTCTAAAGATATAGATTTATTATCTTGTTTTTCTTTTAAAAGTATCAACATCTTCATATTAGGTTACGTAAATAGCAGCGTAAAACAACAATGAAAAACTATTGTTGTTTTCAATACATATGTATCTGCAAGAGCATATGTATGTATCGTTCGAATTTAGATAATCGTTTTTGTTTGAATTACTTTTGAAATTTTATTACTTTCATATTTGTTTAACATTATTTGTGTTTTAAATAAAATAAAAAAATAAATTGTATTTGTTGCTTTGGAAGCAAGGTGCTTTCATTAGGCGCTTGAACTAACATATTGAGTTGCATGAAAATACGAGTCCTGCTTGCAATTATTGTCCCCTTCATAACACACTAATACCATGATGTTAGGTAAGAATGCTTAGATATTTACACCGGCATTCATAAAAAATAAAACATTGTTGAAACACATTTTATAACAAATTTTTCATATAAAATTTTTTCTAAAATGTATTTGAGCAACGTTTTATTTTTTATGAATACCGGTGTTAAAGATTAGTAATTATATAAAATACTTACACCGGTATTCATAAAAAAATAAACCATTGTTGAAATACATTTTAGAACAATTTTTTCATATCAAATTTGTTCTAAAAAGTATTTGAGCAACTTTTTATTTTTTATGAATACCGGTGTTATAGTTTTCTGTACTTAATTAGTGTGTATTTTTTTTTAATATTTATTTTAGATGCATCAACAAATAATTAGTACTGAACTAGGAGTAAAATCAGATCATACTAAAATCGATGATTTTCCTCTAAATGATTCACACAAAATTTTAATCTTTGTAGTGGAGGGTTCGGCAATATGGATGAAGAGTCATAGCTTATTTAGGCAACGATAAATGGTTTTATTTGCCGCAGAAAATGTAAGAGAGATCGATATTAAAGTAGTGGAATGTGTGATGAAAATTAGCGAATTTATTAATTTTTTAACATTACTTTACTTATATTGCAAATGAAACGAATTAAGCATTAAATTTTTCTACCAATATTTTAAGTGAAATAAAAATACTAATGGATATATGTATGTACATCTGCATGCCGTAAAATGTATTTGAGTTGCTTAATAATGCTTAGCACTTAGACCTGAAATAATATGAACTAATAGTGCAGATCATAAGCAGGTTTCATAAACTATATGTATGTATATATTATTTGCATTTTGAATTTTGGCAACTAAATTGTTTCTACTTAAAAATCCATAATAAATTCAATAGTAACAACAATAACCATTTTAGGTAAAAACATTTGTCGTGTGTTTTTCATTCCGATTGAAAATTTGCGTCTAGAATCTAGACAGAAGAAAGTACCTGTTTAACCTGTATTTAAAAGGCTTGAACATAAGAAAGAAAAAAAAACCCAACCAAGCAGTTATCCAAATATTAATAATTTTCAAATTTTTTACTATTATTTATCACTTTTGCTTTTTTCATGTCAAATACGATTAGCGTTACCAGACGATGTAATAAACCAGGGATGCCCAAACGTTCTTTATGGAAGAGCAAACACCACTGTATTTAAAGAGAAACTAATTTTTATTCAATAGTTTTTGTTGTAAAAACCAATACATATAAAGAAGAAATATTTCATACATGGCAAAAAAAATTTATTTGCATTTGTTTTTAAATTATCTGAAATCAAAAAAAAAAAAAGGTTAGTCGTGTAAATTTTATTTCAAACCTAGCTTAAATGCTCTACATTTTATTTAAAATGTAGAGCAAAAACAAAATGAACAACAAACACACAGCATTCTATAACGAAATCGTTCAATCACGAGTGCCAGAATTTGGCCCCTGTACTTATCAATCGAAAGTGCTTTGAGTTTTCGATGATCCTTCCAATAAATTATCCAAATTTAAGTCAATGTCAGTGGATATTTCTAATAGGGCCTCTAAATTGTCGTTCGCCAGTCTACTTCCATGCTGGTTTTTTTTTTATTAATTTTAATTTTGAAAATTACAACACATGATCTTAATTATTTATTTGCTTTAAGAGCCGATTGAAATGTATTACTTTAGCTCTGAAAATATACCCTATTAATGTTTTCAGCCGTCTATATGTCGCCGACATTTCGTTAATTCTAATCAACTCATCAGTAGAGTCGAAAACTCTTAAAGGAAACCCAACGACTTATTCCAAAATTCCGATGGAGAAAATGAAAATCAGAAACGTTCAAACAAACCTTTAATACAGAAAACATTTTTTCGTCTTGCAACACTCAACATAAACAACACTTTTCTGTAGAAGCATTCGCTTAAACTCACTTTCGGACGTTTTTTTTTTTTTTGGAAATTCTTGGGTTACCTTCTCTTTCACTAAATCAACTATGAGCTATTTCTCAGTACCCATTTCTAATGATGAAAGAGTTATAATCTTCTGGCAAAGTCCCCAGCAAAAATGGCACAATTTTCCGTTCGTCAATAGTTTCTCTCAAGTCCCGTAATCGATCAATAATTGATAGGGATTCTGAAATATGATCTTCTGTGGATTGGTTAGGCGGCAATTGTCACAAAAGACTCACCTTATTTGTGATGTTTGATTTGTCGTGATGCTTTTTTAAAGACTTCCAGAACTACATATTTTGCTGTTTTTCACTCTTTGATGAGTATCTTTCTTCTACTGCTAATCCAATAACTGCCCTTGCCTTACCATCACTTGTCTGCCACACTTGTCGACGCTTCGGGAACAGCCTCAGTTTCCATGTCGCATAATTCCATATTAAATTACCAAACGAATTGTGTGGTGAAAAAACGTTCAATAAAAATTTTAAATGCGTAAAACTTGTCGTATATTCTGTTGGTTGAAAAGCTTTTATTGAGTTGAAAATCATTGAAACATTAGCTGTGATCCCATACGCAAAGTTCGTCAAAGTGGGAGAGATTTTGAGAGAGAAAATATTCTTGTTCTTCTTGTACGAAAAAGCCCGCATTTTTTCTTCGGGCTAGCTTAGGCTGTTAGGTTAAACAGTCAGCTGTTTCAAAAACTAAGCAATAACAAACAAAAAGGTTTATTTGAATCGACGAACGTAACAAACATTTTGATATTTTTCAAATAATATTTCATATAAAAGTACCTGCAAATCACTTTAAAGCCTAAAAGTGTCCAGAAAAACATCTCATGTTCCAACATTTATGTGTCAATTTTCCTTAAAGCATCCACCCATACCATATGTTTTTTACATAAAAATTTGGGTTTTAATGTTCCACATTTGTACATTTGTCTAATATTTAGAGTCACTGGACTTTGCGCCAAAAAAGTACGGGATCAGACTTATGATCATACAAAACATTCATTGTTTCATTCAATGTGCATTTTTACGTTTAAAAGCTGATAACTTAGAAGTCCCGTCATTCGGGACTTCTAAAATTTGCCGATGCGGAACTTTCTATTTGGCATTCCCACCACAAGTATTTATGTCTTTTATTTTAATTGCTGTCTTTAGCTTGCGTTTCGTGGCATCCCAAGTTGTTACGCTACTATGCATATACATACATATCATGGACTAAATCTTTGAACATGAAACTTAACAATTATGGTGAATTATAAATGGAGTGGGTATGTTTTTATTTTAAAATTGGAATATTTGAAAGTAATGCCTGCATGAATGCTTAGAAGTAATAGTTTATTAGAAAGTGCTTGAAGTTTCTGCGTTAAAGATATTCTTTTATTGTTTATTATGATCCATATTACACCTGTACCTGTTGCAGATGCGTTAAAGTAATTTTTTTTTTTTTTGTATTATTTGCAGTGTCGTCGGCCACTACTAACTGAACACAATTACTTGAACGTTAAACCTTCTGGCAAAAAGAAAACAAATTGACACTTTCTGTAGGATAAAGCTTGAACCTAACTGGTAAGAAAGCCATACATTTTGTCTAAAGCTCCCACTTTCACTATATACATATGTACATACATATGTATGTATGTATATGTAGTTAAAAGAAAAAACTTGAAAACCCAAATCGAACAAATCGTTCAATTTCAATATGAACAGAAAAATACCGTTATAAATATGTTTGTGTACTAAAATTTTATTTGAAACAATATCTGCTGATTTCCAGGATTATCACGGCGACCACAGATAGATAAGGTGTAGCAAGGCGAATCAAGTATAGGTGGTCGTAATTCAATTCGCTTCAACATTTTCTCTCGAGACGTCACAAGTTTTGTTGTCGTTTTCTATCGGCTTTGACAACTCAGAAGATAAAATCGTGGAAAAATGCTGAAGCGAATTGGTATGCGGGCACCTGTAATGGATTCGCCTTGAGGTGTAGTGACGGCGCTATGTTAGCGCAATGAATCTACTATAGTTATTGATTGTGAAAACTATTGAATCAGTTTTACTTTATCAAACTTGGAAATAAAAATTTAATTATTCAATAAAAATTACTTTTACATATGTATAACATTCAGGGACTGAGTGTCTGGCCCACGATGTCACACGATATCTATCGTTTGGTTGAACAAAAACACCGAAACAGCAACAAAACTTTTAAATTTGTTATTGTTTTGCTTGCGATCGATCGATGTCCAGTGACATCGTGGGCCTGGCGGTTAGATATTGAATTCTTGTTGTCTATATTGGCAATCATGTCAAGAGCAGGCTACATGTGAATTGTGGACATACGTTGTTTTTACTAATTGTTGCCGAATTCGATTAAATTTTGAACATCATCCTGGAAATTGATTTTTTGTGTTCAAATGAAGTGACCAACATTTTAAAAGAAGACAAGAAAACTAAATTTCCAGACTCATTACCAGGGATATAATCATGACTATTGCATAGTCGCTACTCTTAAGGCCGTGATTCACTATCCCACTCAATCATACGAACTGCTAAAAATGGCATGTGTGCTCCAGAGGTGTGTTATTATGGACTAAAAGTGTATGCGAACATTTTTTTTTTGCAAATCTATCCGATTTGCCTTTTTGTGGCCATTTTGGTGCGACTTTTTAAAGTAGGATAGAATTCCATCAGATTTCTTTTTGCAATTTCCAGTGAATGAATCTTACGATTGTATAGGATAGCAAATCGCAACACTTAGTGAAGAAAATAAACTTGAAAGGACTTTGGGCGAATGTCAGAATGGTGTTAGAAAACCTTCAAGAGTCCACAGATCCTTAATTCTGTTAGCAAACCATAATACTAGTAGTAGATCTTTGCTAAAAGCCAATGGTTACGAAAATTATCGAAAACATACTTTGTATTAAGTTTATCGGGCTCAAGTTCTTTCTATATTATTTTTGTGATTAATATTAATTAAATAAGGCAAAGAAATTATCAAATAAAAGATTAATAATGGGTGTGTTTGGTATAATTAAAAAATCGTGAGCCCCTGGGTTCAAGGACGGGTGCTGACGAGAAGGGTAGCGGCTTCGAAACAGCTAGCTGTCCATCGTGCTAAATTAACTTAATATAAAAAAATAATTTTATAAGAAAAAGTTCGAAAATAAAAATTAATTATCGAAGACTCTTAATTTAAGTATTTTCGAGTTGACAGCGAAAAATTAAGTTTACAATCATGTAGTTGTATTAAACTTTCATAGGGCAAAGTAAGAGGAATTTGTCCATATGATTAAACTGATTAAGAGATCCTTATAATACATTTATTAAAATTGAAAGACAGGTGGTTTGCTTCAATAAGTTTATAACTTGTTTACTCTTCCGCAAAATCTAATGTGTAGGTTAGATTAGACAGACTGCTGGGAAGTGAAATAGAAAGATGTCCTGCCCACGTGGATCCATCACACGACGATCCATTTGTAATAACATGAAAAAATAGTAACATAAAAAAGAGTGGAAAGAGGAAGGGAAAACTTTTTAATAAGGACAAGTTCAGATACTCGAAAAAGATGGGGGTAACAGAGAATAGCGCTCACTGGCGCACTACCTGTTGCTCCTAATAAACAAACCCAAATGGGACAATGAAATTTCCGAAAGGCAACTGGACCTTCTTTTTTTTTTTTTTTTTTACGAAAGTCCTCCAGAGTGCGACAAGTTCCAAGGAGTTGTAGCACAATCTCCTCCTAATATTGGCCACTTCTACAGAACCCATTGAAAGGTAAACTGATTCTAGAGTAGCCAGGTTTGAGATGGGGAAAACCCGTATAGCCATGATAAAAGTAGCAGTACAATCCGGATAAAAACAGTAAATTTTCAAACGAAAACAAAACCATTTATTCATATACTCAACACAAAGCAATGTAACACTTAAAAATTGAAGGGAAGAGAACAGGTTAATTCATTTTAAATACTAGTTTTGAAAAATAAATCATAAATTAAAACTTATTGAAATATCGCGTGGATAATGCATACATGTTGTTCCTACGACGTCGAACTATCCAAAATGCAAAAGTTCTTACAATATTTATCGCTTATATGCATTTCAAATTTCGCACAACTTTTTGTGCTTATAAACGAGAAAAGCTTCTATAAAAACGTCTTTGGATGAACAGTTAGGGCTTATAAAGAAAACTCGGCCATATTGAAACTCAAAATTTATCTTTCAAGGCTTCACTGTGTTTTTGGCGAAAATATGAGTGAGGGCCCACATTTCCTACCCATGGGTAGTTTACACGGAAGTGGACGTCCATTAGTTGCTCCAGCGACTCTATCCATACTTTTGAATAATTTCGGTTGCTTGCAAATTATTTTTCCGAAGTCTGCTCCCACGTTTCCACAGAAATGCTTCCAAGAGTTGCGTTTTGCATTCTTGATTAGATTTTTAAGCCTGTTTACTGGCGCTTTATATGGGATGCAGTTTCCTGATTCATTAAATAGTTTTCAACATTTTTATCTCAATGCCGTAATTTTGACAGTTCGCAGGGTGGTTCGCTATTCCCACGCTGAACAGATATCCTGCAGGCACAGATTATACTGAGGTGAAAAAAGTGACTTTTGAAAAGCAGCTGATAGACAGTTTGTTTAAAGAGATAGCTATAGTATGCTCTTTATACGAAAAACAAATGTAAACAAAACAAAAAATAACACGTTTTTATAAACAAGTATCACAGAAACAGCACAAAGTCATAGAAAAATTTCGGCACAGTTGTACAATCAAAACACTATTCTATAAATAAATATTTGATACTACAATTAAAAAAAAAAAACAATTAAAAACTCTTGATATTTAAATAATTTTAACAAAAACCACCACTTTTTTACAACATAAAATCACAAAGTAGAATAAAGAGGAACTGAAAAAAATTGTTTTCTTTTGTTGTGGTTACCAATTCTAGAACGTTTCCAAAAACGGAAAGAACAGAGTTTTTGTTTTTTTTTTTTGGTTTGCTATCTCGTTTTGTCCGCCTTTCACCTCTGTGTACTTTGTGCTGCAGGCTTGATTCGTAGCAGCCCTAAAGGCATTGTTATGTCTGACACCCTTGTTGAGCAAGAGTGCTGGAAAGAATTGTACATTGTGGCTCTCAATTTAGGTTGTCCTAAATTGATACAAAAAAGATACATATAAATTCTTTGTATTTTAGTAAATGTGAACTCTGCATAGCGAGGGTCAGAGAAGGAGCATTCATCCGATACCCCTTAGTACTGTATTAAATGAGAGATATTTGAACTAATAATTGTTATATCTAATATCTAAGGTATCTTAATACCAGGTAGCCGCATAACTACAACAAACACTTCATGCATTTTGTTGGTAGAATTACTATCCCGAAAATTTCGAAATTCAGCAGATCGGTATTATGAACTCCGAATGAAACGTACTTTTAGCGGTTTTTTATCAAAAATTTGTACGAATTCTTCTTACTGTCGGGAGAATACAAAAAGTAGTTAAAAAACTGAAAATGCGTTTTTAAATTGAATAAAAACTATTTTTGAGTAGTTATAAAATTATCTTTCTTTAATAATTAATTGGTATATATTAAAATACTTATTGGTTTTGTCATGATTTGAAACAAAAAAGTAACACAAATAACTGCTGATTTTACGTGTTGAAAAAATCGCTTCATATACACCATTGCAACATCTGATAGATTGCTTGGAAAATAATTAACCATATAAACAAACAAAAAAGAAAAAACTGTCTTTTATGTATAGAATTAAATGTGTGTACGAAAAAGTGGTACGAAAGAGCCATTGTGCAAATTTGTTCAGTCGGAAGTTTGTAATAAAACTACACGGAAAATTGGAAAAAAACATATTTTCATAATTGGTGATTTGTTTTAATCCAAATGAAGGCAAATCTAACCATCCCCAAGACTTTGCACTCTATTCGCTCACAGCTTTTGTTTTAAGATTCCTCTTCCGTCACTGAAACGGATGCAGCAATCAAATTCATTGTATTTCGTTTTTATTTTTTGAAAAATATTTTTAACAATCCTTAGAATGTAAATAGGAAACATATGTTTTTCATTTAAATAGTTGTTTGTACGAACTTAGGTTAAGAGGATGGCAACACTAACTTCGAATCCGTCGGAATTCATAATACCTTTTTGTACGAATTTGTGACGGAGAGTTCATATTACGAGTGATGTTCACTCGAAATTCATAATAAGGCTGTATATACATATTTCAATGGATAAAAGCAGCAGCCAGCTGATCTTGTATGGTTACCTGGTATTATATACCTTACAGTCCAACCTAAATTAGCGCTTCAAGCGTATTATTGCCGTCTAAGGCACCCATTTTGTATGAAAATAGGTGGTTTACACCATGATACAACTAACAAGGTAGCCTCTTCACTACAATAAGAACAACTTCAATAAAAATAACATACATTTTGTTTTTGTACAACTTATGTAAACTGTCAAATAGACGCCACTTCTACATTTACAGAAGAGAGATGCACTGAGATTACGCGGATTTGCTACCTCGTTTTGGCTGCCTTTCATCTCTACAATCTCTTGACAACCTAAAGTAGTCAGATGATTAACGGTTTAGCTGACGAGGCTACCTTGTTAATTGTATCATGGTTTACACAGCAAAAATACGCTTGACGCGCTAATTTAGGTTGACCTGTTACTAATCCCTAAAGTCTGTTTGAAGCCACAAACAGACATTTACGATGTAATCAAAAATCTAAAAAAGCATCAAAACATTCTTGAAAAGCAAGCAATAAAACAAGTAAAAGGAAGTATGGCTCGCCTGCTCGGACGCTTCAAAATACCAATTAACAAAAACAGTTCCCATGACCGATAATGTAATTGGTGAAAGCAAGAGATGTTCATGGAATATTTGAAAGAATTAGTTTAACAGGTTTTGTTGATTAATTTCATTTCAGATTATTAAAAAAAAACTTGTTTCGTTTAAAAAAATTTTGTAAGACGAAAAATATTTTGATTCAAATTTAAGGAAATCAAACTGAAAATTATATGAAATTTAAAATATGGTCATTCAATATCTTAAATTGCAAAACATTATGATATATTTCTGTAAGCAACTGAAAGTTATTATTCCAAATACAAAGTACCAAATAAATTTATTTTATTTTGTGAAACGATTATCAATGTTGTCAAATATTTTTTGCATAAAAGTATCCATGTTGAACAGCTACATATATTAGATCTGATTTGCAATATATTATTTTAGTTCCACACCGCAAGGTTAACTACATTCTACTTATATTTCAAATTTTATGAATTTAATTTTATAACTTTTTTATGACAAATAACTTTTTCTCTTTCGTTAAGTTATGACTGATGGAGTCTTCAAATCGAGGGAGCTGGGATTGCGAGCTCAGAAGAAAATACTTTCTCGCATGGCCACAAAAAACATAGTTAACACTTTTATTGATGGCTCAACGGCATCGCTACTGGATAACTTATATCGCCTGTGTAAACTTCATGTGAGTATTTTCTAGCCTGATACGAGTGCCACAACAGATATATACATATGTACGTATGTATTATGGTAAATGGGTAGTTCAAGTCCAAAATTAGGTAGAAGTCAGTGCAACTTCTCTATAACGTAGCGGCAGGGGTCGGACGAATTGCTACGTTAATTTTATATCTATTATGACACTTTTTCAATTCGCTTTAGTATGATAGATAAATATGGCGGGAAATCCCAGGATTTCTCGTAAAAATTTCGCCCGGGTAATGTTTTATTTTACCACATTTTTATACCCTTTACCAAAAGGGTATATGTATGTATGTATATAGATTTGTTTCATAAAACACCTGTTTTTGGGCACCGATTGTGAAGCCACCAGGCAATTTATTGATCTAATCTTACCTTAATCGTTTAATAAATGTCCCTTCTGCTAGTGGGACTTTTTATCACATTTATTGTTTTATAAAAATAAAAAAAATATATAAAAGGAAGCAAGCGGGTTCGAATCATACAAGTGCAGGTTGGTAGCAGCTTACACTACCATACCAGCCATCGCCGCTTGTTGATGAAAATGGCATTTTAGGTGTATATGTACATGTAGTGTCACTTTAGAACAGGTAGTGTCATTTTTTTATAGGTTTGATTTTTCATAAAACATAAAACTTGCCTTTGCCAAAATACAAACGATGAGTTCCATGTGTGTAAGTGTTGTAAACAGCGATGCCAGTTAACTTTGCTCAAAAACATCACTTTTGGGAAAAAATCGGAAGATTAAAAACAAATTTCTTTGTTGATGAAAACCTGTGTATTTATTTGAAAACAAAAATTACTTAAAATAACAATTTATTATTGGTAACTAATAAGCGGACAACAAGCCAATACTGGGTTAGGTGTATGTCGCAAGACATGGGCAAACAAACCCCTCCAATCAACCTAATGTTTACTCTTTCTTATACGTATAGAGTAATAAACATTTTATACAATAGAATGCAGTTTGTACTTTAGAGTAAATTTGTCTAAAAACATTTAGTAGCTTATGCTAACTGCGTTTAAAACTGAAACAAGACGTTTTTTAAATTTTTTCATGCCTATGAACACATGTATTTCACGTTTTTATTAAAGCAGTTTTAAAATCCCCTCCATCACAACTTCAGCTATTAAATTTTAAATACTCTTTAAGAGAAACAGTTCTTTTTAATACATTCATTTTGTAAGAAGCCTCCAAGTTTCGTGTTGCTTAAATTGATTTAACATTATTATTTTCTTGAGCTGAAGGTATTTTTATTGTGTATATTTTGTGTTTTTATTCGAATAGTTTTGTCGATATTTCGCTCTCCTTCGGATATGACGTTTGACGTTTTTTTTCACGGAAGCCCTTGTATTTTGACGTTTTTCTAGCTTCGCTCCTTTTTAAATTTACGAGCTAATTTGAAGCTAGCCCATGAAAGTTAACGTAAAGTTAATTATTTTAGTAGTCGACTACTCAATGTCCGACAGGGTAGTATCACTATGAACTATATACTACTATGAACTATATACTGTCAAACTCTATATATGGCAGTCAGATAACACAACTTTCTTTATTGTAGTACTGGTCTTACCTTGTTTAAGAAATAATGATAAATTATATCCATACACCAGGGATGACAGAACATTTTGTGAAAAGAAACTTTTTTTGCCAAGAGATAAAGTTTATCTTGGTGTTCACGTAAAAGGAAAAATTTCGCAGTGTAGAATTGATGTTGAAATTTATAACCAACTTGAGCACCTCGATGGATGATTTGGTAGAGAGTCCTACTAAGAGACCCCGAGGTCGCAGGTTCGATTCCTGCCGAAGGCTTTGGGTGTTTCTACAGACAAGCCAAAAGCTTCGCAGTTTTGTGTTTGTTTAAAAAAAAGAGAAATGCGGTCGGGGGACCCCCGTTAGGAACGAAGTTCCTTACGTTTTTTTTTCATCTTTGAATGTACTACAAGGTAAAATCTGTATGTTTAATTTTGGTATGTTTTTAAAATTTTGAAATTTTATGATTCCTTAAATTTTTGGAACGTTTTCCAACTAATTAATATTTATTTGTATGTGTCTCCGCTGCTGTCAGTGGAGACACAGCCAATCATACACAATTGCTTTTCGACAGTACACCAATACATATAAAGAGCTCACACGCTTTCGTGACGATTTCTACTAATTTCCACTACAAGCAAGCCGCGTTAAGGAACTTCGTTCCAAAAATAATTGTATTGAATTCTATGTGATGCTGTCAAATAAAGAAAAGATATGACTTTGTAAATTCAGTTTTAAATAATTTAAATTTAATTAATCCATCCGTTATTTTAAATAAAAATACTTCTATAATACTCTTGTTAAACATTTTTCCCAATTTGGTATCTAAAGAGAAGTACCAGGAAGTTGAAAACGAAGTAAGAGAAATGCGGATTTTAAATTTAAATAAAAGTTCAACCGCTTTCAATATATTTTGGAAACAAATCAACTCGATCAAGGTATCAAATAATGTGATTTTATTATCGATTTAATGGTTTTGCCAAATTCATCTGCTGACGGTGAACGAATTTTTAGTCAAGTAAATTAAAAAAAAGTAAAATTAGGAATTCCTTGGGGACAAAAACAATTGAAGGGATTTTGTTTTCTTAGGACTATTTAAAATATAACTCTTCAGAGTGTTTTAATGTAAATATTACAAAAATTTAATGAAAAGGCACAAAGCAATAAATTTTGTATGAATAATATTAACATAAAATATTTATAATACGTACATACGTATGTACGTACATATACATATGTATAACATACTAATATTTTTTGTAAAATTTTTAAATTGTACTTGTTTCGTTATACATAGCAAATACATATTGAATTGTTTTTTATACAATATAAAAGATTTTATCAAATAAAATTAATTAATTTTGGGTTTATTTGTACATTTTTATAAATGACGTTTTTGACGTTTTTCTTTCCAAAATTTGACGTTTTCTGAAAAGATTTTCCTAACACCCCTGCCCCTACATACACTCTATTCTTATCCTCCCGCTTTAAATGTGTCAGTAGTTGCGCATGACCTCTTATCACTCCCATATTCTACGCAATTCGCGCTGTTCGCAATGAGCTGGCAGTAAAAGTTCTTTGTTACGGTTTAGTAATTGTATCTAATGGCTGTGGAAGGGCCAAAGCACAGAATAAAATAATCTGTAGTTATTTATATTCATGCAAATTCATGCCCGCTATAAGTTTTTTATACACGAGCACTACTATTTGAATAAAATATCGTTTCTTTCTTTTACAGTGTGGAAACAAAGTTAAAGCGGAGAAAATAATTAAAAATATAATAAAAATTGTTATAAAAATTGGAGTTTTGCATAAAAACAATCAATTCAATGAGGAGGAAGAAAAACAAGCTGAAATATTTAAACGAAAGTTTCAGGTACTTAATGTAACAAATATTTGTATAAAATAAATTTTTAATTTTTGTTTTTTTTGTTTTGTTTTTTTAGAATACTCAATTATCGTTTATATCTTTTTATGAAGTTGATTTTAGTTTTGACCTGTCGTATTTACAAAATTCAATATCTGAGTCGCATGCATCTCTGAAGCGAGTGGTTGGGAGGCACTTGACAGAAAAGTCGCTAAAACGCATCGACGACGTCTTTGAATTTTTCGGAGATGCAACGCTTTTAGAAATAGCATTTAAACAAAACTCACCATATCGGGAAATAGTGGGTAAGATTGTTGATGATATTAATACCTCAATGGATACTGGGAACATTTGAAGTCGCAGATGGAAAAAACAAATAAGCATTTGGAAGATTGAAAAGTAACCTAAAAACTTACGCAAAAAACTCGTCGATCTTAATCAACCATCCCGACTTGTTGTAGAAAGTAATATTTAAATAGCCTTACACAAATACATTTACACAAATTAAAGAAAATTTAATATTTTCGTAATTATGAAAAAAAAAAAAATAAACTGCAAATAGTTTAACAAAATTTCCTATAAATCATGAATTTTTTTATTTATTAGAAACTTTTTTGTTTTCCAAAATGCATCGTACTTAGGATTTTTTCCGTTGTTTTATGCAAAATTTCCACTCACCAGATAATTGTATTTATGTCACTCGCACAACTTGTTTTTGATGGTAAAAGTCAGAGTTATCTATTCTGCCAGTCGCTTAAGTGGAAATTATCTCGAAAAATTGACAAGCATTTTTAACAGGTATGCATTCTACTAATCACAGATACTCCACGTTGGGAGCCCACGGTATCCCAATCAAGGCAGCTTGATATCAGGTAGCCTTACAAGCCCAGCTGACTACTGCTTTTGGTCTGTATATCTGTCAAAATACACAACACTAACACACATACGCGAACAAACGGATGACAGTTATACAGTTTTTCTACCAACAAAATACATGCAGTGTTTGTTGTTGTTGTGTTTGTTGTAGTTATGCGATTACCTGGTATCAAGCTGCCTTGATCCCAATCTTCACGAAAACTGTTCGGACAAGTGAGAGAGCTGTTGAGAGAGAAATATTCTTGTTCTTCTTGCTTGAAACAGCCCGCACTTGTTGTTCGGTCTAGTTTGTGCAAATAGTTAAACGGTCAGCTGTTGCAAAAAGTAAACAATAGCGGTTCTCACTCTTGATAGTAAACTCGGTTGCACATTTGGTTAAAGTAGCAGATTTGATTAAAGTACTAGTGTTTACATCACTGCAGCAACAAAATGTAATTGTAGTTGTAATTATTTTATTGAGTCTTTCTTTTCTTGTTTCTTACATAAAATTGATATACAAAATCGAGAGTATAACCAATAAAACTTAGAACTATATATGTCTTGTTCTAATACACATTAAATGAAATTAGCTACTTGCTAAAAAAAAAATTAAATAAGTGGGAGACTGGACGTCTCATACAATATTGCCATATGAAAAAAAAAAATGCTTGCTCCCGGCATTAACTATGACATACAGAGCGAAAGTCTGATAAACAATAATAACAAAACATTTAAAAAACTAAATAACAGCTGTCAATCGCTGTCTGACACGAAAATTTTGTTTACTTTAATTGATGTAAAAGAAACAAACGATGTGTACATACAGAAGATTTATATGAGAAATTATCGATACGATAAGAAAAATTAATTGTCGGTGTCTATACCTACATATTTATGTAACAAAGTAGCTTACATCTTAGTAAAAAAAAAAGTTATATAATTATACATATAATAACATACATTTCTTATTTAGCCTCTATGAGAGCCAGGAAGGGTCCTAGTATAAAAACTGGGCAGGACATACGGGTTACTGTCGTCATCAGCTGTCTCCGCCAGAATACCAACGGGTGATAAGTAGGACGAATTTGACCAGTTCAAGTGCTTCTCTTGTTCAAAAATGTCCTTCATAAATGCGTTGTCATGGTTTTCAAGATCGGCTACAAATTTTCTGTGAATAGACTGTGCATATCTACAAAATGGAACCACGCCAGCTTGTTCGTAGATGTACTGATCTGAGTATCTTTTGGTGTAATTTTGAAAGTTCTTCCCGACACATTTTCTGAGTATTTTTTTCTCGAAAATTTCCAACTCTTTAGCCACGCTTGGTGATATTGAAAACCAGATCGGAAAGGCGTAGGTAAGAACCGGTCTGATAGCCACTTTGTAGAGAAGAAGTTTAGCAACAAAATATACTGAACTTTTATTTTCTACGCTGTGATTAAAAAATCAAACAAAAAGCTTTAGTAAATATTGTAAAAAAATTACTGAGAATCACAGATATTCTGTGCTGTGAATCGTTTTGCCGGCAAAACTTAATTTTGTGTTGAGAAAATAAAAAATATGGAAAAAACAAATAAAAATATACTGGTGAAGAGAAAACGTGACAAAATTCACAACAAAAGGTGGACAGATAAAGAAATTCAGCAAGTTTTAGAATATTTGCAAGAACATGCAGACTTTGAGGTAAGAAAGCCACTCGAGCTTTGTGGTAAAAATCGTAGTGAATATAGCAGAGTGGTAAAATTATTATCAAGAGTGAGAACCGCTAATAACAAACAAAAAAGTTCAACTGAATCAGCCAATATAACAACAATTTTGATGTTTTTCAATAAGTATTTCATGTAAAAGCACTTACAAAGCACTTTAAAATCTAACTGTGTGCAGAAAAACACTTTGGCCCTGATTATGGTTTACAACAGTTGTTCATTTAATGTTGCATTTTCTGAAAAGTGATTATGGTTTACAGCTGTTGTAGGAACTGTTGTCAAGAACTTTAAAGTTAAATTACGAAAAAATGCTCAAATTTGTAAGTGTGCATATGAAATGTGTTTTGCAAAAATATAAAAAAGCAATTAATTATTAAAATTCATTAACATTATTATTATTACCTATTTTTCGATTTCAAAACAGTTTTATTTTGTATTCGGCAGTTGCAATGTATTTGAACTACAATGTACATTTTTTTGGTTCTTTGATTATCATAACCAACAAATTAAACATCGACTTTAACATACATTTTTATGTTTTTTTGTCTAACAAAAACTTTTTAATTTTTTTATTTATTTATTTATTTTTACCAATGCAATACTACGCGGTAGCTGCCCTTTTACAAGAAATACAATACCAAAAAAATCTCCATGTCTTTTGATGGTAGAACTCGACAAAGAAATGTCAAAATTTGTTATTTTTCGCTTGTGTTTGTGTAATGAAAACAGCATACGCGTGCGTCTTTCTAGTAGAGTTGCTTTACATGGCAGTTTTTTGCATGTAGGCATGTATTTTTGCGGAAATATGCTATACAAATAAAAAACAACTCTGTGACATACGCAACACTTAGATGTTGTAAACCATAATCGCAAAAAGAGCTGTATGTTGTGTTGTAGATGAAACAACACAACACTTAGGTGTTCAAACCATAATCGGGGCATTTATCTTCCCAAAATTTATGTTTAAATTTTCATGAGTGCATCAAAACGTACCTTATGTTATTTATTGGGATGGAAATGTGGTTTTTGGTGTTCCCGTACTTTTGCGCCTTTTTGTGTAATATTGAGAGAAATTCATGATTGCTCTCACTTTACCGAACTTTGCCCAAAAAGTACGGGATCATGAGAATCATGATCTCTACGTCACGTCACCTGTCTGTGTAAGCGTTGTATTCTGCAAAACGCTTGAGCGACAATTGTCACCACAAATTGACATGAATTATCAGATATGATTTTACCAAAGGCCAATCCATTACAGGTGCCCGCTCCGCAATTCGCTTCAACATTTTTCCACGATTTTATCTTCTGAGTTGTGAAAGCTGATAGCAAACGAAAACAAAACGTATGACGACTCGAGAGAAAATATTGAAGCGAATTTAATTGCGACCACCTGTACTTGATTCGCCTTGATTTTACCTGTCACATAAAGTGAGTATTATCATGAAAAGCAGCATTAAAGCTGTAACTTTGCTTCTGATAGTGGCTATCGTCAAGATGCGATAGTCTCTTCATGTGAAGAGAATCTCTTTACAACGTACTATTGCTGATCGCTCGAATGCGCCCAGCTTTACCCAGACTTATCTCTCTTGAAGTACAACCCAATAGAAAAGGTGCTTTACTTATTATTCGTTTTTTTCCGAGATGAATGCCACTAGTACCAATGTGAGCATATTTTCATTACATCATTTGTCGTGGGGCAAACGTAGTACTATCTAATAATATGTATGATGTTTTGCTGTCTGTCCTAAACTGTATCTTTCTTTACGGGAAACTCAAGGCGAAACCATTACAGGTGCCCGCATCGCAATTCGCTTCAACATTTGTCCACGATTTTATCTTCTGAGTTGTCACAGCTGATAGCAAACGACCACAAAATGTGTGCCAACTCGAGAGAAAATGCTGAAGCGTATTGAATTGCAACCACCTGCAGTTGATCCGCCTTGTGACAACTCGAAAGGAAATGTTGAAGCGAATTGAATTGCGACCACCTGTAGTTGATTCGCCTTGGGGAAACTGTTGTCAAAATTTCTCTTATCAACCGCAAGGATGATTGTATCTTTCGCAGGAACCCTCACCTGCCTATTTCACGCAGACAAACTATATAAATATTTTCATGTTTGCTGTCAGAGACTGAAACTATGGACCGGCTCTAAAGTACTAGATGCACGTTCAACAGCATTGGACCAATCTAACTATGCCATCAACATGAATGTTCCTTACTAAATTAGTCTTACGGCGCGTAGCTGACCATTTTCTAAAACCGTTACGAAATTCAAAAGGTTGACTACTAAATTTTGTTAAGTGAATAAATGTTTCGTATAAAGTTATGGGTGCAAACGCTGTTCAGAATCGCAATTTGATTGTGCATAAAAAAAGAACTACATTTGGGAAAACCTTTGTACTTCCGATTTGAAGTACCAAAAATATTTAAGTTTGATCACTACTCCATAGAAAATGGCTGATGGAAACAAATACACACTTTATTTACAATCGCATTTGTAACAAACAATACGCTCCGCAATTCTATCACAAAAGAATTCGGTAAAGTGGATTCTGATCACGAAAGCAACTTTGTGTGGAGAATCATGGCTTTTACTCAGTAGTACTAGTCTTCACGAATCTGAGTTTGCAAAACTTCTTGTCTGCTATGACATTCATATATACATTATCAAAAGGAATTCAAACCCGATTTTGAGTTTTCTTTTATTTAACGCTGATTCCAGAATTCAGTGATGAAAGATCAAACAATTTCAGGGGCATAGAATTTCAACTCCCCATGCTGTACAGCTACAAAGTAACAGGTGGGCCAACAGAAATAATTCGATGTTGTTTGGATTTCAGAATATCTGTTGTGGCTCGTGCAGTGTGTTATTTGACCAGCGGTGTCCTCGAAAAAATGGCCCAATGACTCCTCCAGCGTGAAGGGCGCACCATGCAGCCACTTTGAGCGGGTGTAATGGCTCCTCGTGTATTACTCGTGGATTTTTGGTGCCCCAGAAGTGATAGTTTTGCTTGTTCACGTACCCGCTGAAGTGGAAATGAGTCTCATCGCTCATTATGATTTTGGTAAAAAAAATTATCCACTTCGTTTTCGAAATTTAGGATGGCTTGGGCGTAGGTTACACTCGTTTGGCGGTCGATAAGCAGCAGCTGATGCCCGGACTGGACTTTGTATGGGAACATGCGCAGTTCTTTGACCAAAACTCGCCTTAGGGACGACCAACTGATGGCTAATTGCGAGGCACGGCTTCTGGCCGATGTGTCTGGCGATATTCTCGGCAGATCGGGCGCTCCGGGGACGGCCACTCTTGGCAGCCTCTCGTGTGGTCCCATACTCTTCAAAGTTGATGGCCAAACTGCGCACTTTTTGCGCTGGACGACCGTAGAATTGGCGGTGCACCAACACCACACACAAATTGTTACGCAAAAAAATAGGCACGATTATTCCGCGTTCTTGGGGAGTGTATCGCTCTACGGCTTGTTCACTTGTATTCTACAGCTGTCTGGTTCACAAATGTAAAAACAGATTTGACATTGACCGCCATTTGGAAAAAAAGAGCAACTTCCAATAGGGTGATTTCATTTGGCCCACCTTGTATAAATGAACCGAGGTCTCAGAGACGAAAGAGTCCAATGAATCAGACCCACAAATAGAAGCTTTAAATCTTCCTAAGAAGCCGATACATTATAATTAAATTCATCATTTACGTGTTTGTATTTCTTTTTATTGAGTAGTAATTATATTAAAACATCGAAAATCAGTTTAGTCAACTGAATACAACTTTAAAGTCCTGTCCATACTTGTTGATGCAATGTAAGTAGCATTTTTACCAAACCGAACTCCAGTAGCGAGGGCCGTGTGATCGTTGAAGACTTTTAAGTCCTGCCATTGTTTACACATGTATACTCTGTAAATATAAATGTAAATAGGTAGGTAAGTAAAGTAATTCGTTTAATGCATTTGTTAAGTTATGCCGTTTTCTTTTCTACAATAAGTGCAACATTTCCGTTATTGTTTACATATTTTTTTTTTTTTTTTTTGTTATTTATTCATAGATTTGACAACCTCTGCTTTTGATCTTATACCGATTTTTTTTTTGGAAAAAAATATGCATTTCTTTTACACTTTTTGTAAAAACTGATTTGTGGTCAAATTTGTGAATAAGTAAGACAAATTGATAAAAACCGATTTCATGTGAAAAACAATGTTGAAAATGTTGCACTTATTGTAGAAAAGAAAACGCTAAAGCTATTTTTAATAGTTTTTTAAGAAAAGAAAAAAAAAAGTGCGAAATAAATGCACACTTTTTTGAAGAAAAGACATCGTTATAAGTATTTTCTGTATAGATAATGACTGCTACCAAGTTTTTGTCTATTTTGGCATTCACAAATCGAATAAATAAATAGTGGAATTTAGGCGTTCAAATTTAAAACGCAATTTATTCGTGATTGTCAGACTTGGCGAAATTCAATTGCAATTACAAACGTGTAATTGTAATTTTCAATTCAATTATCAATTGTGAATGTGTAAATTATATATTACATCTGTTTGCAATCGTACTTTCGCAATAACAGCTGCATGTAAAATGCAAAAATTCCACACTTATAATACACAGTTGAAAAAAAATTTTACTATTGCAAACGTTACAGAGTTGAACAGAGCTCTACTGTGTCCAAAAGCGCAAAAATTCGCGAAAAAGTACTACTTGCAAAACCTAAACATTGCGTCAATTTTGTGCATTCAACTATTTTAACGTTTTCAGAAACAATTTCAAGAATTATCATTTTTTCGTGCATTTTCACGGTTTTGTGCAACTTTGGAAATTTGCAATTTTTTCGCGATGGCTGCACTTCTGCCTGCAACAATAGCATTTTTTAACTATTTAACATTTTTAGAAGTCGGCTGGACCGACTTTTATTGCATTTCTTATTGCCTGGAAAAGAATAATATGAAAGCTGAGGTAATTCTCAAACATAATTTAAACAAGTATTGTACTGTCCAGCAGTGGGGCCAGGTTTTCTCCAGTTTTAAATAAATTTTTACAATACGCAAATTGTTCGCTAATTCCCTCGCTTTAGCATCTTGCTGTGCTATTTCCAAGGCTTTTCAGTTTTTAAAGACTTAATATAAGTCAACGTTTGCATTTTGCACATTTTTCACGCAATTTCGTACGTTGGCACCAGTTGTAGTTTTTGCAACTGTTTCACGTTATTCAAAAATCCATTGTCATTGAACTTGCGTAATTCACGGTTGGGTATTGTAGACCTTTTACATTTTGTAGGCCTTGGCAAATAAATCTTAATAAATTTAAAATACGACAACAACAACAAACACACACATTTAAAATGTCTGCACCATCCAGAATATTAAAACCAGCAGTAGATATTAGGTGTGTTTCTTTACTTTTCCAGTAATATTTACCCAGCATCATTGTGATAGAGAAAAATATCAAATTTGTGCTTAATTACTCTCAGTTATGAAAAGTTGCAAAAAAGTACGGGAACAGCATTTTGCAAATTTTTTTTTTGTAGAACAGCTGTTAAGTAATGCTAACAGCAAAGACAAAAGTAAATCGCTGCTTAAGATTGACGAGTTAAATAATGTTTAAAGTAATTGTTAACTATTTTTTAACGTTTCATATAAGGTTGACAGAATTACAGTATTTCTATCAACAAAATGCATGAAATGTTTGTTGGGGTTGTGTTTGTTGTAGTTATACGGCTACCTGTCATCGAAGTACCTTGCCCGCCACATTGTTTTTTATTGTTGATAGAAAGATTGTTCCCGTCTCAACGTTGGAGCTCGCGGGGTCCTAATTTGCACGAAAACTGTTGCCGTACTCAAAGTTCATGCGAGAGAGAGAGAGAAATATCCTTGTTCTTCTTGCACAAACCTTTTCCTTCGTGCTAATTCGGGCAAGTAGTAAATAAATTAAGTCAAGTACGAGGCTGGCTCGCACTCTTAGGGTACCGTACGTATATATGTGTAATGCATGTATGGAATGGCGTATGTGAATACATATGTATGTATATTTTATAAATTTCATCTCTCTGTTTTTAAAGCTACTTTATGTTGTATGGGGACACCTAGTAATTTTCAACTTGTTTTTGTTGTTGTAATTTGTTGTAAGGCATCTGGGAATACATACACTGTGCGAATTTCGACACTCTACCTCTTACGGTTCGAGAGTTATAGCTATTACTCTACGTTGTAAAGGGACACCTGGTAGTTTTACAGTTGTTGTTGTTTTTAGCAAGTGTTGTTGTGGAGCATATGTGAATACACATATTGTGCAAATTTCATCCCTCTGTCTCTCACGAGTCGAGAGTAACGGCTAGTTGTTACTTTACGTTGTATAGGGGCACCTGGTAATTTTCGACTTGTTGTTGTTTTTAGCATTTGTTATTGTAGGCCACATGCGATTACATACAGTGGTGGCCACAAAATTAAAACAATCGGGGGTAATTAACACTAAACATCAAAATTAAAATAGACATATCTTTTGATCGAAACAGAATATTGCCAAAAGCTAACAAGTGGTTTGCTGATAATTTATATATCTCTTATTCTCCCCCAACCAAGACCAGGTTATGCAAATAATAAATCAGTTACGAGGGTAGACTTGGAAAATCTTATCATTTTAATACATTTTTTATATAGTGGCTCATCAATATTTATATCTCGATTTTTATCGAGCTCTTAATTTTGTATTTTTAGTATTAATCTCGGACATTATATTTAGTCATAAAATAATTTTTGTGCTGACGAACAAAAAAGTTACAGAGCAGAATTTTGTTGCTAGAATAACCCGCTTTATAAGACCTTTTAATTTTTGACCGTAAATTTTTTTGTTTAGCAGAAATATTTTATTGTGTATTATTATATTATATATTTGTATGCATTAACAAAAAAAAAAAAAAAAATGGGAAATGAAATATTTTATTGGTTCATAAAATAGTTGAAGGTCCATAATCAAAGAACCTGAAAATCGGGGTTATCTAGCAACATAATGCTGCGCTGTAACTTTTTTGTCCGTCATTAAAAAAAATTATGTTACAGCTGAAAGTGATACCTTATATGAATACTAAAAACACAAAACTAGGAGCCCAATAAAAATCGAGATATAAATATTTATAAGCCAATATGTAAAAATGTCTTAAAACAATATGACTTTTAAGTTCTACCCTGTAACTCCTTTGTTACTTACATAACAATGTACTAGTTGAATCAAAATAAAAGGCTGATAAATTACCTGCAAAACGCTATTTAGTTTTTGGCAATACTATATTTCGATCAAAAGATATGGCTATTTTAATTTTGATGTTTAGCGTTAATTACACCCGATTGTTTTAATTTTGTGGCCACCACTGTATATTGTTCACATTTCATCTCCCTGTCTCTTACAGTTTAGGAGTTACGGGTAATTTTTACTCTACGTTGTATAGGGACACCTGGTAGTTTTTGACATGTTGTTTTTAGAATTTTTTGTTATAGAACATGTGTAAATACATATATTCTGCGAGTTTCAGCTCTTTGTCTTTTATAGTTTAGCAGTTACGGCTAATTGTTACTTTAGGTTGTATTGGGACACCTGGTAGTTTTCAACTTGTTGTTGTCTTTAGCATTTGTTGTTGTAAAGCATCTATAAATACATACACTATGCAAATTTCAGGTTTCTATCTTTTACGATTCGAGAGTTATAGCTATTTGTAACTTTTCTTTGTATGGGGACACCTGGTAGTTTTCGACTTGTTGTTTTTTTGTATTTGTTGTCGTAGCGGCAAGGTAGAACAACATACGGTGAAAATTTCAGCTCTCTAGCTCTTACCGTTTCGGAGAATGGACGCTGTGACGGACGGACGTACTTGTCTCCGTAATAGGGTTCCGTTTCACTCTGATGAGTACTGAACCCTAAAAAGTATGCATACAAAACAGTCCAACTGAATCAGCCAACATAACAATTTTGATGTTTTTCAATTAGTATTTCTTACAAAAATACCTGCAAAGCACTTTGAAATCTAAATGCGTGCAGACAAACATTTCATTTTACCAAAATGTATCTTTCAATTTTCATTACACCATCAATATATACCAGATGTTATTTTTTGGGGTTGAAATGTGGTTTTTGGTGTTCCCGTGCTTTTGTGCTTTTTTGTGTAATATTGAGAGAAATTCATGATTGCTCTCGTTTTACCGAACTTTGACTAGAAAGTACGGGAACAAACTTAAGATAAAAGATTTCTCAAACTTAGAATGGAATACATATACAGAAACTGAGAGTATTAAAGAAATATCAAAAATAAAACTGAATAAAAATTGTAACAAATTAACCGAGGCAAAGTTCAAAATGTTGCTGGTATATTTAATGAAGCATCCAGAATTTGAGATATTCTTCTTTACATTGCAGAAGAATGACACTTCAATACTACAACGCTGTCTACATGCGTATATGGCAATTAAAAGAAAATTCTCCATTAAATATTACCCTGATATTTAAAAGCATTAGCTTTCACTTCTTACCTGACATCGGTACCTGCTATCGCCAAATATGTACCACTTTGATCAAAGCACAAATCTTTAACCTCATAGTTGTCATCCAGTTGTATTGTTTTAAAGTTTTTCAATTTTCGCAAATCCCACAATTTAACGCAGGAATCATCGGCTGCCGTTGCAAGATAGTAACCGTTTTCAGAAAATGAAATTGCAGATATAGGACCTGTGTGACCAGGAAAGTTGGCAACATTACTTTGCTCCTTGAGATCCCATATTTTCACCTGCGAATCGTCTGTTCCAGTTCCAAAAATTAGTCCATCTGGATGAAATTGGGCAGTAGTGAGGCCAACTTCGGCAGTATCAATAACCTGTTTCAATAAAATGTAAATTACTATTATTTCTATATTAGTATAAGTATTTCTTTATTAGTATTTTTTCTGGCAGCACACTTTCGTTTCACGGCAATTGTTTCCATTATACTAAAGCACACCCATCAAAATTAAGATAAGTAACTAATAAAGTACATGTAACGTTACGTGACAGGCATATTTGTGTTTTCTTTCAACGAGAAAATACTATGTTAGAAAATGATAATTTCATGAGTAGAATAACAATGGATGATAAAAATGTATTTTTGTTTGTGAAACTGATTCTTTCCACCGAAAAAGTAATTGGGAAATATTTTCTGGAAAAAAGAACGGCAGCATAAAGTGAAAACTAATAAGGCCTCTAAAAAGTGTAATGTAGTAGACCTCGATTAAGGTGTTTGAAAAATATGCAAAAGTCTATTTAGATTTAGACGAGTAGATTGGCCTACTGGCAGGTTGCAGGTTCGATTCTTCCTGCTTAGTCAAGATTTTTGCTTTTATCTTATTTAAAAATAGTAAAATATTTCGTGCGATTGCTCTTTAGGATTTGTGTAGATCATTTTTAAACTTTTTGAGTTGGAGTTTCTACACAAAGTATTGTTGTTGTAAAAAATTTACTAGATTTCGGAACTCCGACAGTGTCGACATTATTTGTTTGAAAAAAATTAAATCACATTATTTCTCATTCTTCACGTGGTCATTAAAATAGGACACACTTTTTTTGATCATCAATATATAATTGGAAATTTCCATACAAACCTTTGTTAGAAGGCGACCAGTGCGGATGTCAGTAAATGCCCAGTGTTTATCAGAAGAAGTAGAAAGAATATAATCGCCTGTTGGATGCAAACTCAGACCAGTTATAGGACCGTCGTGACACCTTAACAATAACTGGGTCTGCGATGTGGGCACATTCCAAATTCTAATAGACATGTCAGGTGAACCAGTGATAACTGTATCTTCATCTGGATGATAAATTACTTTAGTAATTTTTTTTGTATGCCCCTTGAGAATTGCAACTACTTGTTCAGTTTCTTTATTGAAAACGGTTGCATTTTTGTCATTTCCTCCTGTTAAAATTTTACTATGATCAGCACTATTGATATCCAGAGCTAATATACCAGGTATCGAAGCTGAATGTAAGCCTGGATGTGATGATATTGTAAGAAACGACTTTATTTGATCTTGCGTAAATAAATCTTCTGGAACTGTGCGCCCACGCTTTTTTCTTTCTTGAGTAAGAACGGTGGCCTTATCCTGAAGTTTTTGTATAACTTCTGAACTCATACCAGCCTGCTCAATCGGTTGCGATGCTAAGCCAGCCGCTTCAGATGCAATCGCAGGCTGTGGTATGGATGTTGGAGTTATTACAGAGCCTACGCCTGCCTGTGGTTTCAGCGTAGCCAATGCTTCTCGAGCAGCTGCTACCTCCTTGTTCAGGCGTGCGATAACGCGGCATGCAGCATCGTGTTGGTATAGGGCATGAGATAACTCTTGTCGTGTAGTTTGTAATAGCTGTCTTTGCGTAAATGAATGCAACATCAAAGCGTCCCATTCATCTTGCAGAGTTTTCAATGTAGCTGGGATGCTCGTGGCTGTTGGAGGCTTAGGCTTAACAATCGGCGGAGTTTTAACTTCAATTAAATCTTCAATTTTGATACCTTTTCCAGAAATCGGATCAACACCATTTTCTAAGATGTACTTCTCTATTATTCTCTTTTCAAAAACAGCTCCAGAATGTGGTGATATTACCGGTACATCCGGAACTTCATTCGTTACTAAAAATACACAAGTACATATTTCATGAAGCCGCATGTAAACACATATGTATATATGTTGATAGAATTGCATGTCCAACTGACTGGGTATAAAAGTTTCAATATATATAATGGACTCACTAGCACATATTAATGACATCTTAGTCTGTTATGGTTAAATGATACTGCTGCAGAGTTCTGATAAGAATATATTTACAGCTTAAATAAAAACTAATCTTAAAACGCCTGTAACAAATTTTACACAATAGAGTTGCAATATTAGCGATAGTTTTATTTTTAAGAGATCATCGCAAAATTTCCGATACCGATACATTTCAAAATATGTGAGGGGAGCTTTAGACGGTAAGTAGAGTTTCACACTTTGGCGATCGATCGACAGAAAGATAAAGTTTCAGACTTTGGCCTTTCAGACCAACCTACATTAGCTCGTCAAGCGTATTATTGCCGTCTAAGCCACCCATTTTCATACAAGATGTCAATAATACGCTTGACGCTCCAATATAGGTTGATCTGTTACTATGGTATGCGTAACCTTTTGCCCAAACCGTGCGAAAAGCCTGACAAATTCTTAAACACATTAAAATAAATTTCGAATGACCATAATCAAAGCTGCAACTCCACGAAAATGAAAAACTTGCTTGTATTTTATTTGAGTAATAATATATGTGAGAATTTGAAATGTATCTTATGTTATGTTATGCAGGCTGCCGGTCATAAGACCAGCCCACTGGGGTCCTAGAAGGGACCCATTATGCTAGCCGAAGAGGCTGTAGGGAAATAGCCCTACACACCTTATCATCACTAGAAAATCTACAAGTGTCAAAAATATTTACAATGTAATTAAATTTTAATTAAACTAAACATAATATAAAATTAGTAATGCAATACTTTTATTTTTAGTAAAAAAGATTAAAATAATGTTTTTTAGTTTGTGTGTGTAGTGTTTTTTAGTTTGCTCAAACACGTGAAATAATATTTGACAGATGAAAGATGTTGAAAATGTAATGTAAACAGCTTTTATCAATTTTCAACATCAATTCAGGTCCAAAAATGAGCCTTTTCAAAAAATATTTGCTATATTTTTCAGCTGTCTATATGCCGACGACATTTCGTTGGTGCTAATCAACTCATCAGTAGACTTGAAAAATTCTTAAAAGTTTGTTTGAAACTTAACTACTTATTTCATAATTCCCATGAACAGAATGAGAATCAGAAATGTTCAAACAAATCTTTAACACAGCAAACATTTCGTTTTGCAACACTTCTACTTTTCTTTGCAACATTCTATACAACGAGTCTCCATTGGTTACCACGATTTGTATTTTTGAAAGTATCAAAAAGTAAAAGGTTTTGAATATTCAAATATGAACTTAATTATTTATTTGCTTTAAGAGCCAATTGAAATGTATTAATTCAGGTCCAAAAATTAACCTTTTAAAAAAATATTTGCTATATTTTTCAGCTGTCTATATGCCGACGACATTTTGTTGGTGCTAATCAACTCATCAGTAGACTTGAAAAATTCTTAAAAGTTTGTTTGAAACTTAACTACTTATTTCATAATTCCCATGAACAGAATGAGAATCAGAAATGTTCAAACAAATCTTTAACACAGCAAACATTTCTTTTTTCGTTGATTAGCACCAACGAAATGTCGTCGGCATATAAACAGCTGAAAAATATAGCAAATATTTTTGGAAAAGGTTCATTTTTGGACCTGAATTAATAGATTTCAATTGGCTCTTAAAGCAAATAAATAATTAAGTTCATATATGAATTTTCAACATCTTCAACACACATCTCAAAGATGTGAGTAAATGTAAATCCGCTATAAAGGCAGTAGTCAGCTGGACTTGTAAGGCTACCTAGTATCGAGTTGCCTTGATATACACGATATTTGTGTATTGCTTGTATAGAGTTTGATAGTAGTGCCAAGTTTTTCAATTTTATTGGTTATGACACATGTAAAACATTTCTGGTCTGCCCGATATTATCGCTTTGGATAAACATTCCGATAACTAAAAAATTACCAATACTATCCATTGTACCATCATTCATTTTCGGTTGTACTTTTTAAATAGTAAACAAATCTATGAAATTATTGGTGTAGTATTCTGTGTTTTTGGTAATACAAAATCCTGGGAGTTACAAAATAATGTTTGTAAACAATCAAATGCCCGTTGACCATTAAAATTTTTGTCTAGTTTTACAAATTATCGTAAAACACTGCAAAATGTCACATTTAGAACACCGAAGTACAGAAGGCAAGTGTGAAAATATATGTGGGAACAGCTTTTCTCTACAGAATGGCTTACAATTTTATGATAATTGCCGGAGGGGTTGTTCCATGCCAAGAATGAAATATGTCCCAAGTGATGATCATACAGAAGATGGAAACGAAAGTGACATAAGCTCGTCGTTTAGTTTGCAGGAATGCATGAACGAATTCCGTGCTCGTAGAATACAGCGAACACGTTTAAATCAGCTACGCCAAAATGAAACTAGGAAATCATACGGTAAAAACGACGAAGAAACTACAGAAATTGATCCCATTAATCAAAATCTGAGCAATAAAGAGCAGGAACGCAAGTGTAAACCGTGTCGAAATGGATTTTGCTATTGTTTTACAAGCGATAGCGGAGATGGTGTAAATCACGATGGACTAAGAAAGAAAAACTCGCTTCATAGACGGTCGGAATGCAGTCAAGTAATTGTTTTTTTTTGTCGTTATTTTTAACACTTGTAAGTAAATTTTTCTATTTTAGCTATCAAATTCCAGCAATGCAAAAAGTAAATATCCACAGAATCAGACAACGGTTTTAAAATGCACAAAGAAAAACAAGTTAACAGCAATTAGCAGTATTGAAGAAAGTACTGGAAAATCTCCTCTCATTCATATAATTCACGAAATTCATGAAAATAGTGTTATTTCCAAGGTAAAATTTAACAAAGCCAAGCTTCAGACATTTGGGAAACTAATCCGCCCGAATACGACAACAGATAAAGCTCAACCAAGAGGCACAGATCAAGTCGAAAGTAAATTGTACGGTCCCACTGCACCAAATTGGGATATTTTAGATGACAGCGACGTACCTGGAAAAATCAAGCCAAAATCGTATTCAAATTTCTCCGAAAGACATAGCTATTTAGGTGGCCAGTTATTGCACAAAAGATTTATTACGCGTTTCAGATATAAACAAAAAGATCTCGAAGAATCGGAACTAGAACCATCGAAATCATCAATTTCCTCGTCTGATACGTCCGTGCGGGAAGCTGAACGTTTTTTAGACAACTTTTTAGAGACTAAACGGAACGGCAAAATAACGCTTAACCATAGCATGAAAGAAGAAAAAAAATCAGATGTAAACATTCCAAGGAAAATCAAGGCCGACGAAAAATATTTTTGTGCAGTAGGTGAGTTTCAATTATATTGACGCTAAGAAATCACACGTTTTAAAAGTGTTTTTGTTGTAACTCGTTCTTTGCAAATGACACGCTGGATGTATAGTTTAATATCTAACAATTTATTTCATGTAATACAAAAAGTTAAAAAGGAGAAAACAGAACAAACGAATGTGTCTTGCCTTTTACATATCGCAACTAACTGAATGAAAAATTATGACAACAATGTTTTCCAAATTACCAGTGCCTACTATTGTATTTGATACAACAATTCTCCCACACTTGATTATAAACTGAGTCATCTTGGAAACCTAATCAATCCACTACATAATCTTCTAAACGCTTTGGAAGTCTTCGTTGCCTTTGGCTTGATCGGTTGGAACTCCGATTTGTATCTTGTTCCGGTTCTTGACCTTGACATTGTGTAGTTTCTACATTCTCGGATACTTCTTGACATGTTGTCGGTAAACGCGATGCGCTAGGTGTTTCCTTGTAATTAGGTATATGCAATTGCGGTAGCATGATTGTTTCATATTGTCCATTCTCGGCTACTTGCTGATGTGTTTCTGGAAGACGCGGTATACAAGGCAGTTCATTGTAAGGAGGTAAAAATGCCACTTGCGGAAACCCCATTGCTTGCTGGGATAACTGCTGATCGCCTTCTTGGTTCTCATGTCGTTGACATGATGGATCTTCCGTATTTGCTATGTCCATGGGACTAGCTTCGGTAGCACGGAGTTGGTTTATGTGTCTCTTAAAAATGTAACCATCACAAAGTTTGACAATGTAATGAAGTAAACCCAACTTTTTGAGAATCACGCCAAATTTCCAAAAGGGTTTGTTCGATGCGTAACATTGAGCCTGAACTTGATCTCCCTCTTGCAATTGTCTGGTTGGCCCTTGTGATATTGATGTCTTCCCCAATAGTGAAGGTTTCAACGCATCTAGTTGTATTCTTATCTGTCGTCCCAGATACAATTCTGAAGGGGTTTTCCCGTTACGCAGAGGGGTTGCTCTGTATTTAAATAAGATTTCTCTAATTTTTGTTGAAATTGATGATGTATCCTCTGACATCGCTGTTAATCGTTGCTTTAACGTCTGAATGTTTCTTTCAGCCAACCCGTTAGTTGCTGGATGCCCTGGAGCTATAAATTTTTGAAAAACAGCGGCCTCATTACAGAAATTACCGAATTCTTCGCTTTTAAAAATAGTGGCATTGTCAGAAACCATGACATCAGGGTATCCATTCCTTGAAAAAATATTTTGTAAAATTTTAATTGTTGAAGCTGATGTCGGTGCAGTTGTAGTGACCCCCACTTCAGCCCATTTTGACTTTGAATCAACGACAACCAAAAAATAATGCCCTTGATATGGACCTGCATAATCAATATGCACACGCTGCCAGTTGTGCTCAGGTTCGTCCCAAGGATGGAGTGTTGCTTTAGGAGGACTTTTTAAAACCGAAGCACATGCAGTGCAGGTACGAACGTAATTTTCGATATCTTTGTCGATGGACACCCAATATACATATCGCCTAGCAAGTTGTTTCATCTTAGTTACGCCAATGTGTGTACGGTGTAATTCTTCCAATACGGCTTGTTGCAATGATGATGGCACAACTACTCTTTTTCCTCTAAACAAAATGTTGCTATCAATGGTATACTCTGAATCGACTACATTAGAACTTCGTAAATTCTTCAAAATCTTTCTTAGTACAGCATCCATACTTGTTTCCTGACGTATCGAATTGAAATTTAGTTTTTTTGTGTTGATTTGATTAATAGTTGAAATACAAATAATGTTAACTTCACGATCGATGTTATTTTCAACAGTCGCATCTGACCTTATAGGAGCCCTTTATAAACAATCTACATTTTTGTTTTCTTCACTTTTCTTTGTACCAACTTCGTAATTATAGCCACTCAAAAATGCGGCATACCGTTGAAGCCGAGAAGCTGTCATCGGTGGTAATTTTGAGTTCTGGTGGAAAATTCGAGCTAATGGCTGATTATCAGTTATTAATTTGAAACATCGGCCATACACGTACTGATGAAAATGTTGAACGGCATATATGATTGCTAAAGCTTCACGATCAAGCTGCGAATAATTTTGCTCTGCAGGAGATAAAGATCTTGATGCGAACGCAATCGGCTTCTCTTCCCCGTTGACTAGATGTGATAAAACCCCAGCTACCCCTGTGGGACTAGCGTCACAAGCAAGTTGAACTGGAAGCTCTGGGTTAAACGGCATAAGAACTCGATCACTCAATATCTCGTTTTTTAAAATATTGAATGATTCTTGACAAGCATGTGTCCATTTAAATTTTGTATTTTTCGTCAACAATTGTCGTAAAGGTGTTGTAATCGTGGACGCATTTGGAATGAACTTGACGTAATAAGTAATCATTCCAAGAAACCGCCGAACATCATCTACGTTTTTAGGCGTTGGCATTTCAGTAATTGCCTTTATCTTTGAAGGGGACTTTAGCACCTTATTGAACTGCACTGTATGTCCCAACTTTTTGAGAATCACGCCAAATTTCCAAAAGGGTTTGTTCGATGCGTAACATTGAGCCTGAACTGGACTTCCAAAGCGTTTAGAAGATTATGTAGTGGATTGATTAGGTTTCCAAGATGACTCAGTTTATAATCAAGTGTGGGAGAATTGTTGTATCAAATACAATAGTAGGCACTGGTAATTTGGAAAACATTGTTGTTGCACGACTGGCATCGTAACTTTGATTTATCAATGTGACATTCATTTGCAAAATGATTGTTTTTGCCACACCGAAGGCATAGGCCTGCAATACCCAATTTACCATAATCAAGTTTCGGTGCTTTTTGTTGCCCTTTCTTACGTTGTGGATAATTACACCGTTTTGATTTTTTGTTACTTGAAACCTTATTTACCTCAGTTATTTCGCTTCTTGTTAGCTTTGTCAGCTCTTTGGCATCCGCCCTTGCGGCTTCCAGCGCCAATGCTTTAATTACAATTTCGTCGAATGTTGACTCGCCTGCTTGCAATAGCTGTTCTCTTATACCGTTGTTATTAATTCCCCTGATAAATTGCGCTCTTAAAAATACCTCGGCTATCGAAACGTTGCATTCACACGGTGATATAAACTCACATTCGTTTATATCCATTCGTAACATAGCCACAAATTCTGCTATAGATTGTGTTTCGTTTTGATATTTCAGTAGAAACTTATGTTGAGCAACTAACTTATTTTTCTTCGGTGCCAAGTGAGTTTCTAGTATTTTCAGCAATTCATCATACTCAAGGTCTGTAGGAGCTTTAGGAGCAGCTAATGCTGATAGCATGTTGAAGTTTTTTGCACCAATGGAGTTGAGTAGCAGCTTTGCACAATACGGTTTATTACCTTGAACATTTTTCATCGTCACGTAGTTTGTGAACCGATGTATATAGTTTTTGTAGCTTTCCTTAGTGCCATCAAAAACGTCGAAATTTGGTATAATCGCTGTATTGATGTTGTTGGTCTGCGCTGCATTTTGCGATCCAGTAGACACATTCAACTGCGTAAGTTGTGTTACCATTGCCTGTTGCAATTGCATAAATTCTGCAAATTGTCTAGAATCCATAATTTGTATTAACTTTTTGCACGGTTTTATTCTCGTCGCCAACTGTTGTAACTCGTTCTTTGCAAATGACACGCTGGATGTATAGTTTAATATCTAACAATTTATTTCATGTAATACAAAAAGTTAAAAAGGAGAAAACAGAACAAACGAATGTGTCTTGCCTTTTACATATCGCAACTAACTGAATGAAAAATTATGACAACAATGTTTTCCAAATTACCAGTGCCTACTATTGTATTTGATACAACAGTTTTCAAGCACATATATATTTAAATTATTCAGTTTTTCGCAACCAAAACATAATTTATGCACCATATTTTTGAAACACAATGCTTTTGAATCTTAGATGGACTATTTCCAATCATTAATTAAGTAATTTTATTTTTTACACATTTATTTCAACTCTGGCCGTCTACGGCCAAAATAGCAGAAATTCCTGAAAGGAAATAAATTTTTTCATAAATATTCAAATTTATGACCATTAGAAATGACGTGGTGACATAGAGATGCTTAGCAACAATTTTTCAAAACGCTAGGACAATTTTTTAATGTATAATGCATGAGCATCAGAGGGTGAACTGCTTCGCATCGGGGCTAGGGTTGGCCAAAATCCACAAAAAGCTACATAACTATCCCTGGATCGTCTTAAGGGTGGTTAGACGTAACTACCCTCGTTGACTCTCCTTCGCCAAAGTTTTTTTAACTCCCTACTTTCCCTTCTTCGGGGAAGAAGAAACATTTTCCCCAACGTCATAACTAGTGCCACGGTGCCGCTAGAGAAATCAAATGTATGACCGATCCCCATTAGTTTTACCTTCCCAACATTTTATTTCGAATCTCCCTACCTTCTATCCTTCCTCTTTGGAGGTTTTCAAATTTGTTTCTTATGGTCCTAGCTAGCCCCAGGGTGCAATTAGAGCCGTCAATTGTACGACCTGCCTCCATTACTTCTTTGCTCTCTACCTAGTACCTTGTCCTCTATTTTAGTGAATTTTTAATTTCTCCGAATTAACTCTCAACCTGAACATTAGGTATTCTTCATTCAATTATATTCTTGTTAATGTCTCGTCTTGGGCTCCCGTACAAAAGAATTCTATAAATTCTAATACATGTCATAACTAGGCGGGTTGCCTCTTGTAGGTCATTTGGACCAGTATGACCAGTCCTCATTATTTACATCGACACTCTAGCACAATGGGACCTTTCTACGACACAAGTGGGGCGGTGTCATGACCGAGAGCCCGTGAAACATAAATAGAACCCTATTGACCCCGGCGAATCGAAGTATGTGACCAACCCCCAATATTTTGTCATTTCTAGAATGCTTGGGGAATATACTAACTCCCTGCCTCCCGTCCTTAAAGGGGCTCCCATACAAATTTTTTGTTTTAATTTTGAAGCGATCGTCCGTCCGGCTTAGTAATAAATAAATTACTATGTGGTCAAAAAAAGAACGTCCTTGTTCTGACAGAGAAGCGATGTGAAAAGAAAGTGGATGATCTCTTTGACACCGAACATGTCAAAGCACTCCAGACGGCAACAGATCGATGAATAATGAATAAAGTGAGCGATAAGAAATTGCGGGTTGGCTTTAGTATAATGCAAATTTTGAAACCGAAACGAAAAACGGTATCGTTATTGATATCGGTACAATATTTTATTTTATTTCGGTATCTGCATCAATAATGGTATTTTTGTCATTTCCGTATCGGCAATACCGGTACATACCGTTTTTCTTTATGTTTTGCATCGCTTTCATGAGCACGTTGATATCTCTCAAAAAACTCAAAAATTTCTTTCGCACACACCAAGTTCAAAGTATTATATTGTTTTTTCGGTCTCCCTGGATGACCTGTTCGTAGTAATCTTGGTCTCCCTGGACCATTAACGTTTGCATTTCTTGACTCAAGACCAATAAGTTCTATGCTATTCATAACTGCATCAGTAGTAATGTTATCTTCTTCTGCGGACTCAAATTCACTGTCACTTAACACTCTAGATTGACATTCATCAGTTTGTTCATTTGATACCATATCATGTGGTACTTCAATTACAAATGTCTCTTTTTCTTTGTGTTCTTTCTGAGTATGATTCACATCAGTTTCAATGAAATAAACATTGCGGCTTATAATAACTATTCTAGATGTTTTATCAAATAGTCGATACCCTTTTGATGTATCCGCATAGCCCACCATGATCATCTCTCTACCTTTTGGCTGGAATTTGCGATGATGATTTTTATTTAAAGCGATTGCCACTGATCCAAATACTTTGAAATGTTGCACTATTGGCTTTCTTTTGTACCATGCTTCATAAGGAGTGCAATTATCAAGAGCTTTTGTTGGCGACCTATTTCTAATATAAGCGGCAGTACTTACAGCTTCTGCCCACAAAGACTCGTCAACACCTGCAGAAACAATCATTGTTCTGGCCATCTCAACCAACGTTCGATTTAATCGTTCAGCTACCCCATTTTGCTGTGGTGTGTATGGTACACTTAACTGACGAACAATACCATTATCTTTCAAAAACTTATCGAATATGTTGTTAACAAACTCTGTACCATTATCTGAACGAAGTACTTTTATTTTATTCCCGGTTTGACATTCTACCATCAGCTTAAATTCTTTGAAAATTTCAAACGCATCGCTTTTATTTTTTAAAAAATATACAAAAATAAATCTTGAGCAATCATCAATGAACGTCAAAATGTATCTTGCCCCACCAACCGAGTTTTTATTAATCGGACCACAAATGTCGGTGTGAATTATGCCCAATAACTCTGTTGCTCTACACTCGGAATTAGGAAATGGTTTTGTTGTGCACTTACTCTTTAAGCATGATTTGCAATTGATTTCTTTAGGGAATTTGACATTCATTCCGCGAACTAAATTCTTCTGTGACAATTCATTTAAACTTGATACGTTCAAGTGCCCATACCGTTTGTGCCATTTCATGACTTCATTCATGTTTGTATTTGATGAAAACAGTGTATTTTTCTTCGCTGTGTACAAATACAAATCACCGACCCATTTTGCTAACATTATTAATTTCCCTTTTTCATCAATTATTTTTGCAGCTTTATTTTCAAATTTTACAACATCTTTTACTGTTACTTTGCCCGCGGAAATAAAGTTGCATTGAATATCGGGTACAAACAGTACATTATTTAAAACTATATTACATTCTTTGATGCGAACTGTACCTCTGCCTTTTGCTAAAACTGTATTCTCACCTGCAACTGTAATTATTTCAGTATATATCTCAAAAGTTTCAAATAGTTCCCGATTACAGCATAAATGGGAAGAAGCACCACTATCTAAACCCCAAACATGACTATTCAACACGTTGTTGTTCTTAATTGTCGAAAACACGGGAAATGCATGCGAACCTTTCTTTTCATATTGGGCTGTTGTATTATTACTGCTTTCAGATTTTCCGTTTCTACATTGGGCAGCGTAATGGCCTCTACGACCGCATTTAAAATATTTAAAGATTTGCTTTTGATTTCCCTCATAACGGTTTTTGCTTTCGTTTGTATTCAAACATTTTTGGTAATTCTGACATCTCCCATGTATCATTTCTCACCAGGGACTTATACTCCTCCTGCTTTGCTTTCCACCACAAACCAGGAGTACTCTCGTGATTTTTGGACAAGCAATTAATATGAAGAAAAGCTAACAAGAAAAAAAGGTGTTGCTTAAAATGAGTTCTTCAATGTACAACATTGAAAAGTTAGATGAGACGAATTACGACTCGTGGAGTTTGCAGATTAAATCTGTTTTAATTCATCAAGACAATTGAAAGCTTTTTATAAGAAATAAAATGATTAAATTGATGCCGAAATTTTTGGGAAAAGTTCGATAAAATTAGAGCAATCATGAATTTTTCTCAATAACAGACAAAAACGCACAAAAACCAAATTTCTGTCCCAAAAAATGCATATGGTATAATTTGATGCTGTAATGAAAATTGAAACATACAGTTTAGAAAAATTAAATGGTTTTCTGTACGCATTTAGATTTGAAAGTGATTTGAAGGTGCTTTTATATGAAATACTTGTTGAATAAAATCAAAATTGAATCAATTGTTTGTTGATTCAGTTGAACTTTTTTGTTTGTTATTGCTCGCTTTTCGCAACAGCTGATTGTTTAACTGCTTACGCAAAGAAAAAGAACAATACTAGTTGTGATACTGTACTCAAGATCCCACGGGCTTACAATTTGCACGAAAACTGTTCCTGTGTTCGTGGACGTGAGAGAGCTTTTGAAAGAGAAATATTCTTCAGCTGTTGCAATAACAAAGAAAAGTTTATGCGAATGAAAAAGTACGGTGTCGAACTTTGTGTGCTGATGAGCGACGTGGTGGCCATGAAACAACCATGTACCCCAGCCAGCAAGTCTTCAACTTCACTTTTCTTGTCTTATTTAAAAATGTTGATCACTCCAGTTTTGTCACAAAAAATCTTTTCCAATTTTTAGAAAAAAAAAAAAAAAAAAAATCGTACTAAAATTGCTTATAATTAAAACTGTTCGAAAAAGTTTGACAATTGCAATAATGCTATTGCTTTAAAAGCGTTAAAATTCGCAAAAACTTGCATATTGTAAAAACTTGCTGGAAGCACATTTTCAAAACGTTAGACAGTTACAAAGAGTGTACTCTTCATGATGCAAAATCGGGGAAATTTGCCAAAAAAAAACTTGCAATTTGCAAAAAGGAACTTAAAATTGTTTTTCAAACCGTAAAACC
This sequence comes from Sturmia bella, assembly GCA_963662145.1. Classification (NCBI taxonomy): domain Eukaryota; kingdom Metazoa; phylum Arthropoda; class Insecta; order Diptera; family Tachinidae; genus Sturmia; species Sturmia bella. The sequence continues at coordinate 43,510,544 of OY759172.1, forward strand.
GAAGGAAGCGATAAACAATTGTATAGAAGAAAGCCCCATAGCAGAAACACGCAGATAAATCATGTTAATTTTAATGATAGTGAAATTTGCAAATTTCGCTATCATTTTAAGTCGCCAGATCAACATGTACATACTTGGCAACGTCTTTCACTTCGTTTGAACTTGAATGTGTGTACTGGGACTTTGCATGTATGAAGAATTGAAATGGAAGAATTTGGAAGAATAAAAATACGAAATTAGTTGGAACTGATCAAAATCTGCTAATAAAGTTACCTTAACTCGGCAGCTGATACTCAATGCTTACATCCCAAACCTGTAAAAACTTGTTCACATTTGCAGCGCCCCATTTTTTAATTTTTTTGCATTTTATATCAGAGATGCAAATGCTAGCTCAATTATATGTATTTTTAATCATATTTAGTTATCAATATTTGGTATGTATCGCCCTTATTATTAGTAACTACTAAAAAAATTAACTTTTAGTATTAGTATTTCATTATTATTATCATTTGGGGGTCAATTGTGCACCCTCGACCAAAAAAATGTTTTGTGCATCCCTTGATCTCTATAGACCGTGACCTAGACTATTAGCAAATCTCGTTACGGCTGCAGGTTTGATGTTACCGCGGTCCCTGGAATCCAACAGCGTAGCGCCCAGGTATGTGGTTCTGCGTCTATACGTTGCTTAACGTTCGCAAAGAATGTGCTCTGCCGTTTTCTTCTCCTCTTTACAGAGTCTGCACTGCTTACCATTTCTGCTTATTTCAGTTTTTTTTTTGAGATGACAATTTAGCCCTGTATATAGTCTAATGTCCTTTCTGCCGAGGTTCACAATACGGTCGGATTTAACTCTATCGGGATCTATGCCGCATGCCCTTTAGGACTCTCCAAGTAGTCAGCCAGGTTCTTCTCCTCCCATGGTCTCACAATGCTATTCTTAAAACTATTGTTAACAACGCATAATGTTTCAGTACTTATAAAATATCTTACTGCGTCCCTTTTGGCAAGGCAGTCCGCCCTTTCGCTGCCCTCATACCGTTCGTGTTCCTGTATCCAAATGAGTACTAATGTGTTCCTTAAAGATAGGGCCTGAAGAAGCTCGTAAAATTCCCAAATAATCTTGACTGGAATGAATAAAATGTCAGCGCTTTTAGAGCTGTTTGACTTTCAGAGAGGAATCAATATATTCCTATGTAATCATATCCTCGCAAAAAGATCTATGGCGTGGACCTCTGGCTGTGGCAGCTTTTTGAAAGTTGGGCCCAACTATTCCAACGCCTGCACTGCCATCCTACAATTAGGAGTCATCTGAAGACCAGATCGAATAAACTATTGATTAAAAATAATGCAAAACAAAATAAACAACATATACACAGCATAGCCTGTTTTACAACCACGTTATCATTTCTCCAGGATTCGTGGTCATTAATGACTTTGAAATTTCTAGAGAATGATAGTATTTTATTCATTCTCTTCGTAACCGCACGACTCAGCGTATACCAGAAAATTTTCAGGATACGAACGAGTTCTGTGCCCTCCTGGGTGTGAGCAGATCAGTTCGTCTAGGAGCTACCCTAGCTGCCTCTGCCTTCACACAAATGTTAAGAGGAGTACATCATGTTAGTACTAACACGGTGGTGTAGGGCAGGTTTTGAGAACTCCTGTGATACCCAAACAAACAATTCTGTTTATTTTGCTTAACACCATGCTATTGGCCCATATGTGGCTCCTGTAAGACCATTCCATAAGTTTTGGTCGAAGACCCCATGTTTTACCATACATACAGCCCTTGACAGGCATATGCTACCCTTAAACCTTTATTCATAATATATGATAAGTGATTGTTCCAAGTTAATGTTTCATCTAGGATTACTCCAAGATATTTAATTTCCTCAGATTGCTTGATTTCCACTGTCCCGAGTTTTAGGTCCCCAATGTAAGACTTCTTCTTACGGCTAAAAGGCACCAGCGTAGTTTTGTTTCAGATCAATCATAAGTTCTTTCTTTTGACGCCACTCTGATGGGATGTCCAGAGCTAGTTGCATGCATTCTCTAGTAGTAGATTCGAATTTACCTCTAACTATTATAACGAGATCGTCAGCAAATCCTTGAACTTTATAACCAAGGTCGTCAAGGGCTCTTAATAATCCATCAATGACTAATATCTAGAAAAGTGGGGATAGAACTTCTCCCTGAGAGCACCCTTTTGTCGTCCTGACAGTAAGTTTTCCTTTCCCTGCTTCATAGATGATGATGCTGCTCCTTAGCATGCGACCATCATCCTTGGTATTCTCTTTCCGATCATCGCTTGTTCAATATACTGGAACGTTGTGTTGACGAAATCTCCAGAAATGGAGATTTCGTTGTAGGCAAGCATAAGGCTATTTCCATTTCCTCCACAGCTTTTTCAACTTTCGTTATCAGTTTATGGATGGCCGTCTCAGTAGATTTACTCGTTTGGTATGCGTATTGTTCAGGGTGGATTGGCAATGTTGAAAAGTACGCCGTTATAATGTGCTGATCTAGTAAGCATTAGATCAGCACATTAACTACCAGGCCCTTGATGTCACTCGACATCGCTCGCTCGCTTAGTTACATACAAAACCGTAACAACATTCAAAACTTTTCTGTTGCTTTCAGGGGTTTTCTGTAAGAATGACATATGTACACTCCATATAAATAAAATTCAATGCGCTTGATAAAATACCCTACTTTTTGCAAACAAGTACAATTTCGCATCCCTGTTTTGTGTAACCATTTTTGTTGCTGTTGTAACCACGGTTTTTGACAGGTCCATCGTAGTTTTACATAAACAATACGTACAAAATGTTACTATAGGGTTGCATAGCCGTTATTAATGGACTTGGATACTGATTGATATTTGAAAAAGAATTGTCAAGAGTTTCTTCAACATGTGAACCAACACTTGAACATCGGCTTTAGTGTAATGGCACCAATTACCATTTAATTAAAAAGTGTGCCGCCAGTTACTTACCAGCCGGTGCTGGTTACACCACAAAGTAGAAAACCCCTTAGTCCGGCCAAAGTCTGGTTGCCAAGAACAAGTTCTGCTTACATATGCAAAATCTTATGAATTGACATTGAAAAAACGATTTTGGATGCTTAAAGCCGTTTCTGAATTCGCGATGTTACGTTCAGATTTATCTTAGTAAATTCCGCAACTTCAGCATCGAACTAAGTAGAACAAAGTAGAAGCCTCCGGCAGTTTGGCTCCAGTTTTGGAAAGTCTACGACCCCCTCTACAACCCTATACTACTTATTTCGCTTAAAGCCTAGCCCCTTATTCTAAAGCTTTCCCTTTGTGATTTTACTGTTGTGCTGATTAGTGCACACACGCCGACTAAAAACTTTTAAAAACTGCATTTTTAATAAGAAATAATCTTATTTCAGCAAGAAAAAAATGTCCAACATATCCATCTCTAAGCGACGTCCCGGAAGCTATTGAATATGGAAGAAGGTCACCTCACAAGAAAAGCAACAACTCTTTGAAAGACGATGCTATCATAGAAGTTAATTCTGGCTATAGTGAAGCGAAGATAAGAGATACGCTTAGCTTTGACCCTAAACTCGGAGAACTTCACTCCAGTTCTTGCCTAGCAGAACCTATTCCTAAAAATGAAAAACTGATTGGATGGCAACTACCTCACAAAGTAGATTTGGATGTAGTGGATGGTGCTGTACATCACAACTTGGCTTCAAATATGATTGATAAAAACACTCCGGTTAAAGGAAAGATTACGTCTCAAAATCAGAAATTAAAAGGAAGGTCAGTTGGAAAAAACTTATTTTGGTCTCAAAAACTAAAACATTTATCTCCTTGGTCCAACAACAACAACAACAACAGTAAGAATTATAATAAAGATGGCAAGAAAAATTGCTCGAAATCAAAGGCTTTTATAACATCGTCAAAAACTAAATTTTTACACTTGATTTCTCCAAGAAAAAATCAAAGGAACCAAAACCCCAAAAACTCAAATGATTTTCAAACACCACCGAATGAAGATCCACAAATAAAAAACAAAAACAAACGTGAATATAATTACTTTTCGCAATCACCTTCTGGAAGCTACAAGTCACCAAGAGAATCTTCCCATACACAAATTCATAATCGAAGTTCATCATCATCAAACAGTTTAAATAAAACTGAAGAAGCGGATTTCGATTTTTCCCGAACTGTACATTCACCTAGTAAAAGAGCAGTTCGTTGTGGTCAGCGGAAGTTGGATTTTCCGCTCAACTGCGCTAGTGCACAGAAAGACTGTGAGGAAAAGACGTATCGTTCATTTAGTTCGGAATTGGAACACGATATATCAATATCGAAAATAAATTATATTCTTAATAATATTCGTTCAAAGCTGGAGGCTAATGATCAGCAAGTCCTGTGCACATTTCAGGTAATAATGTCTCAATGGTTGTTACATGTTTCTTTATAAACATACATAAATATATTTTAGCTTAAGGCTTCTTTGCTATAGCTACATTTCCTTTTAGAACCTACATTAATGTATTATATTTTGTGAAACACAAGTCATTAAAAAAGTTGGTTCAGTGGAAACAAAGCAAAAAACTGAGTACCAAAATCGATTTAAAATTTATGTAGTGAAGTAAACGCCTGGCTGTGATAATGGAAAATTTATTTGTGCAGCTCTCGCGGCACATTGGGCTCAATGTACTACCCTCCGCTTTAATTATCTATTGAAATATATATTCATAGAAAAACAACGTTTTAGGAAAATTAACTCAAACTGATTCCGCTTTTTCGGCAAAAAGAACTTCATTCACAGTTTTTGCTAGAATAAACTTGTATAAATTGGTTTGCTTTGAATACAATATGTGCAAAAATGGGATTTGTAATTTGAATTATTCATCACAATGTCAAGACCAAACAAAAATTATTATATTTGTTTTAAAAACTACTATACACTAGAGCCCCGACTTGCGTCGTTAATGGGGACCGGAGAAACGTGACACAAATCGAAACGACGCAAATCGAATCACTTTTTTCTATATAAATGCACTGAAATTTAATTTGTTGGGGAAAATATTTTAAACAAAGCAGCCTTTTCTCCCGATTTAAAACGTTTTATTACGTCCAATTTTAATTCCAGACTTATTACTTTTCTTTTACTTTGACTCATGTTTTACGTCCTTAAGGCATATTCTGGTTTATCACACACTATATTGTTACCATAACCAGACAGCTGCTCTTAGCACCACTTATATAAAAAAGAAAAGGAGATTCCCCTTTTTTCACGCCATCTGAAAATTTCTTAACGTACAGGTGACGATTGTTGTTGCCAGAAGTTGTAAAAACTAATAAATTCAAGATGCTAAATACATACTACGCAAGTGCTAAAAATGGTAATCCACAATGATGCAGTAAAAAATGTAACCGTGTTTAGCGACGCAAATCGAAATCTAAACGATGCAAATCGAATCGACTCAAATCGAGGTCAAAACGACGCAACTCAAACCGACGCAACTTGAAATCGCAACGACGCAAATCGAATTTTTCCAGTTTTAAAAAGCGACGCAAATCGAAACGACGCAAATCGGAACGACGCAAGTCGGGGCTTTAGTGTATATCTATCTGTTCTATGCACATTTTTGCGCTTTTGCACCCTCTTCTCCGTTTGCAACTGCTTATTTTTTTAAACAAGTTATTGCAGGTCTTTCGCGATTTTGCTCTCTGCTGTGTTTCCTCCAACGTTTTTATTCTTTAAAAATTATTGTACGCTTAGGTTTTCGAGTAGGATGTTTACAACTTTCCATTACTCTCTGTGGAGTGCCTTGAGACACCTTAGTGATAATTCTAGTAACACCCTTTTTGGAGCTTATTCTTCTGTACCTAAGAAAGCTCGATATAAAACTGGTAGTCGACGAATCAGAAAAGGAAAAGCTGCTTCAATTTTCATGAAAGCTGCTAGCGTATAATTTTTATATCTGTTCGATCGTTTGATGTACGCGACCAATGAGTGAAGCGTCGTCTCCACCGATCTACCCTTTGTGTAGGCGTGTTCAGATTAGAGATGTGTGCGTGATTTTTTTTTTTTGGCTCACGTCACGCATGCTTACGATCAAATTATTTTTTCCCACGCACTTTCACGCACGAACTTTTTTTAATCATTCAACTTCACGCACGAAAAACGAAAAAAAAAATTCTCACGTTCAATCACGTTTGTATTGAAACAAGGACATTTTGGCGCTTATTGCAAATTGTATAGGATTTTTATCAGGAATTATTTCAATCCTGTCTTCGTTAAAGACATGGAAATTTCACTTTAATATTAACTTCCGTTAGTAGAACATTGTAGCATGTATAACCTTACCTTAAGTCGACTTATGTTGTTATCGCTTGTGAAGACAGGCTGTTCAGTTTTTGTTCAGGACAATTACGCGGCTTTGGTTTTTTTTTTAATATCCGCCCTGACATCAAAGAACACGTTTCACTTGTTGCAGTACTACAGAACCTGCCGCAATGTTTACAATTTCTTTTGCAATGCAATACTTATCTATAAAATAATTCAACATGATAGGGCAGGCATTATAGATTTTTAAAAACCACGGTGTAATTATGTTTCAGATCTACAGGAATGATATCATTCAGGCCTGGTGACATGTACAGTTGGAATCTTTTCCTCAGTAATGGGTTCTCTGGCAGCTTTTTGGAAAGAATACGAAGAGGACTCCCCATTCGTTGTCATCGGTACTAATTAATTGCTCTAGCGATCCGTCATGGCTGCTTGTGCTGCTCCCATTCGCCTTTTGAATAAAGCTCTGAACTGTTTGTTGCTTTAAAATGATATTTTCCATAGAGTTTTCTCTAGTGCGCGCATTCCTAATAAGATTATATAACTTATGTATTGACTCCTTGTATGGGGTCGATCTACCTGTTCCGTTTGCTGCACTAAATAGTTTAAGATTTCCAAACAGCCACAGCGAGCTCTCTATATCCCTGATATTTAATATGTTCAGGTGTTGGGCAAGAATATTGGAAAGAACTGTTTACTGCATTTCACAGTTGGTCCTGCGTCTATTGCGAGAGAAACAAACTCTACCTCTTTGCAAGTTAGAGAAGGAACAATCATCCTATACCCGCAATACTGTATCATATGGGTAACATTCGTATACCTCTTTCCTGTTGAAAGTCACACAAGTGGCATTGATTCCCTATTTAAGTCTTCTACAATGTGATTGACACTTGGAAATTTAAAAATTTCACTCGTATATTATTTGCTTTTAATTACAAGTAATGATATCAAATTTAAGAATCCTAGACCAGAGAAAGAAAAAAATTAAAAACTTATATTTTTATCGGAATTGACCACCGTGCATTGGCTAAACGAAACTCGTTTTAGATTTTTCTTAATAATTATTAATTCAGGTCCAAAAATTAACCTTTTCAAAAAATGTTTGTTGTATTTTTCAGCTGTCTATATGCCGACGAAATTTCGTTGGTGCTAATCAACTCATCAGTAGACTTGAAAAATTCTTAAAAGTTTCTACTACTTATTCCATAATTCCCATGAACAGAATGAGAATCAGAAATGTTCAATCAAACCTTTAACACAGCAAACATTTCTTTTTTCGTTTTGCAACACTTCTACTTTTCTTTGCAACCTTCTTTCTATACAACGAGTCACCATTCGTTACTACGATTTGTATTTTTGAAAGTATCAAAAAGAAATGTTTGCTGTGTCAAGGGTTTGTTTGAACATTTCTGATTCTCATTTTGGCAGTTAAGGAATAAGTAGTTAAGTTTTAAACAAACTTTTAAGAATTTTTCAAGTCTACTGATGAGTTGATTAGCACCAACGAAATGTCGTCGGCATACAGACAGCTGAAAAATACAACAAACATTTTTTTAAAAGGTTCATTTTTGGACCTGAATTAATACATTTCAATTGGCTCTTAGAGCAAATAAATAATTAAGTTCTTAATAATTATTCTTAATTGTATTATCCTATGGTAAGTAAACTTTTTTTGTTTCATTTAAATTAGGAAGCAGAATCTATTGCTGGCCCAGATCCAGTAGGCTTTGAATGTCCGGATAATCGTATTCAACAAAATATTGGGGAAAATAAAACCTCACACCCTTCAAGGGCACCAAAATCTAGCGATTTTAATGCAAATGAACCAATATATTCCGAAATAGTTGATGAAAGCATTTACTTATCCGAGGGTCCTGATTTTGCAAATCACACCAGTATTCAGCATTATGGACTTCCTGAAAATCCCGAAATCTTATACACTAAGATTAATAAATTGAAATTGCATAATGATAAGGATGAATCAAAATTGAAATCTCCGGTTCAGCCAATACCATTAAGCAACATTCTAGTGAACTCATTTCGAATAGAAAAATTTAAAAATGACATTATACAAGCAAAGCCTGTTTCTTCAGTTCCAAAGCGCTCGAGCTATTTACCATTTCCTTCAAATTCAGCATTACCACGCTGTCAGTCTTTCGACAATATTCGTTTGAGAGAGCAAAACTCGTATCCTAACAAGGACAGACATCTGACTAAGTCCGATTTATCTCTTCAGCGGAGTGAATTATTCTTGGAAAAATTATGTTTAAACGAATTGATCGTCAACCCAGATTGCGGAGGAAACATCGTTGGAAAAATACAAAGTGTATGTAAACCATTATTTAATTTGTTTACTTTTCCAACCACTTCATTGCTTTAGAGCAGATACTTTCACAGCATTGTAGAGAATGTGAAAAGATAATTTGAATTTTTATCTAATAAAACACTTTGGCCCGTTATTACCTCTTGCGGACAGCCAAAGGTAAGATTTTATGGGTCTCTATTCTCAATGTTTTCATTATTTAAAACTTTAGATTCCTAAAAACGAATAATTTTGGTTGTTGAACAATCAACCTCACATCTAAAATGTCCAATAAAAAACTATTCATCCCTATCGTGATTAAAATGGGAAATTTTTGTGTCCATAAACATTTTATTCCCCATTGCCATCGGGAACGTCATGGCAACTCATCTCCGTGCACATGAATGTAAAATAAATAACAAGAATATAAATGTAGTAAAGAAAAAGCTGTGTAAAATGGTTTGACTCTAGTTAAAAACTAAAAATATTAGAATTGGTGCAATCATTTTCCTACAGGCAGAACAATATAATCCCTAGAAATTATCTGATACATTGTATATTACAATATTGTAGTCTTTGACAATCAACCAACGACTGACTCTTTATTCTTTCAAATAACAAATATAAAAGGGTTGTTCCATGATACAATTAACAAGGTAGCCTCGTCAGCTAAACCGTTAATCATCTGATTACTTTAGGTTGTCAAGAGATTGCAGAGATGAAAGGCAGCTAAAACGAGATAGCTAATCCGCGTAAGTTTAGTGCATCTCTCTTCTGTAAATGTAGAAGTGGCGTCTTTTTGACAGTTTGCAAAAGTTGTATTGAAGTTGTTCTTATTGTAGCGAAAAGGTTACCTTGTTAGTTGTATCATGGGTTGTTCTACATTAAAGTTCTCTTATAATCTATACTCTCTCTGTGGTGGGGCGCAAAGGCTCTTACAATACCTAATAAAACAAAGAGTTAAACTTAAAACTAAGAGCATGTACATACATATATGTATATCTTTATGTGTCTTGTATTCTGTAAAATATTAAAACAATGAGTTTAACTTAAAACTAAAAGCTTATGTCTACTTCTTAGTTATATACCAATACATAAATATTAATAGGCCCATAGACTACCCAGTCTACAATATGTTCATTAAGATAGCGCGTCTTTTGAAATTTTCACAAAATGGCTCTGATATCAGCATTGTATTGAACATGATGTCGTTTTGCAGTTTATTAACAAATTTGGTCCTGGAGTAGTTTAGAATGAACTTTGATATTCTAGTTAAAAGGAATAAATACTTACACAATGAATACAGTTCATCAGGAAAAACGATGTAAAGAAATCAAAAGCACAAACGAAAACGAAAATAGTGCGAATGAAATAACTGTTTACGATCAGTCGAATTCGATTCGAATGCGAATTTTTACACATAAAAAAGATGAATACATTTCAAAGCGAAATTTAATAGCGATTGCAATTTTGGGAACTGGGCAACATTTTTGTGGTAAGAAATGTTTACGATAGGAGTGATTGCTGCGATATGCGGCAACAAAATCCTAGCGGTCGTCTTTAATACAATGGCAGCAATTGCCGTAAAAGGAACTTTTGCTGCCAAATGCTTCCAGATTTTGTATGCGAAGCCGGTGTTGTTATACCCAGGGCTGGGCAGTATTTGAAATACGTATTTTGTATTTGTATTTTAAAATTCGTCTCATGAATGTATTTAGTATTTGTATTTTAAATACTGAAAGCTTGAGTATTTTGTATTTCAAATACTTGTAGTCTCAAAATACATTTCTCCAAATATTTTTTAATTTATGTTTAAAAATATGACCTAAAAATTATTAAATTCAATTAACATCAATTAAAAACGGAAAATGGTGGCTACTGTTTTATTTCCAAAAAATGGCAATACTACAATTTAATTACCAAACGTAAAATAGTAGTTGTTTGTCTGATACCACATTTGGAAAGCAGGTGTTTATGAACAAAAAAAACTTTTATTTATCTAAAAGTATTTTGTATTTTAAATACATGTTTTCGTTACATTGTATTTTATATTTCAAATACTTGCATTTAGAATGCAGTATTTTTTAGTTTAAATACATGGATTAAAAAGTATTTGTATTTTGTATTTCAAATACACCACTTTCATGTATTTTGTCATCAGATCATGTATTTTGCCCATCACTGGTTATACCACAGTGGTGCATACTCTTCAGTCCTGCCGACGGTCGGATGTCAACAACAAGTTTTGCTTACCAATAAAAAATTTTGTGAACTGAAATTGAAAAATAAGATTTTGGATGTATTGAAACAACGTTCCTCTGGCAGCACTCTTTAATGTTTTCATGTTTTTCTTAGTGTATTCCGCAACTTCTACATCGAGTTATTCGCAAACTATAATTATCAGGCAGATGTTGACTTCAGATTTAAAAGGTCTACAACCCCTCTACAATCCTATAAACTTCATTTCTTTCAAAGCCTGCCTCCTTATTTTAAAGTTTTCCCAACTCCAATTTTACCTATTGTTAAGTTGTCTTCCTTATTACAGCTTTTTGATCACGTAGGAGCTCCAAGCAAACTTCCAATTTAACATAGTCGTTTTAATAAAATGACGGCGGCTTTCGGCCGCGAAGGTATCACAAACAAAGAAAGTATCCAGTTTGATTCAGTAGTTTCCAAGTTTTAATAAAACGATCACCTAACGCGCTACCTGTTACGAATTTTCGCACTTTTGTTTATCCAAAGTCTTCGCGTAGCAATTACGAACAAACTTACAAAGGAAATTATCCAGTTTTGTCCAGTCGCTTTTAAGTTTTAATAAAATTGCTCTTGTAAACTTGCAGAATGAAATGTGCAACCTGTGTCTAGTCCTTTTCAAGCTTTAAAATTTCAAACAAACCGCGATTGCCGTTTTATACATACATACATGTATAAAAATGTTACAATTTTAAATTCAACGGTTTCAATGAAAAACTAAAATATTTGAAAAAACAAGTAATAGGTGGGCCTAAAGAAGACATCCGATGTTGTTTTTCTTTCAGAATTTCGGCTGTGGCTCGCGCAGTGTGTGCCGTTGCTCTGTCCTGTTGGAAGCACATGTCCTCCAGACCTAATTCGTTCAAATGGCGCCACTCGGTTAACATGGCCCTATAGCGTGTTGCCGTTTGACCAGCGGTGTCCTCGAATAAAAAAGGGCCCGTTAACTCCTCCAGCGTGAACAGCGCACCATGCATTCACTTTGAGCGGGTGTAATAGCTCCTCGTGCATCACTCGTGGATTTTCGGTGCTCCAGAAGCGATAGTTTTGCTTGTTCACGTAGCCGCTGAGGTGGAAATGAGCCTCTTCGCTCATTACGATTTTTGCACTCCGTCATAGACACGATTATTCCGCGTTTTTGGGAAGAGTATCGCTCCATGGCTTGTTCACTTGTATTCTACAGCTGTCTAGTGCAAAAATGTGAAAACAGATTTGAGATTGGCCGCCATGTGCAAAAATAAGGGCAACTTCGAATAGGGGGATTTCTTTTGGCCCACCTTGTACAATAAAATTACGCCAACTACATTGTTGTCACACTATACCGTTTCTAGTGGAAACTATACAGTTTTAGGGACTTTAGTTTTTACAGATCATCATTTCGTTGACTTCTAAAAAAGCAGGTTTCATACGATCATTCAATATGTTATCAATTTTGTTTTTCACTTGAATTTCAATCTCATATGAACCATGGTTGCGTTATATATCCGGGCCTGGTGACTTGTGCATTTGAAAACCCATAAACGCCCATCGCAGCCTGTCCTGGGGCAATTGGTATTCAGGCTGCTTCATGGCGATAATACCTGGAAGTATCTACGTTCCCTGTCTTGGTTCGCTTCCAGGGAAGTAGATGCCAATTAGTTACTTCAGTGATTCCTCTTCGTGCTCTCATTAACCTTCTGAATAAAGCCCAGGAGTGTTGCTGGCTTGGAAAAGGTTTTCCAAAGAAATATTTCACAGAAATCCCTCCAAGCCTTGCGCTTTGCATTCCTGATGAAATTTTTGATCTTGTTTGCTGAGGATTTATATTGAGTCCAGTTTTCCGTTCCCATTGCTTCATTAAACATTTGTGTCTCAATGTGGCGATTGCGACAGTCCACCCGAGTGGCCCGCCATGCCGCCCTGCACGATTAATCCGTAAAAACCCTAAAAGCATTGTCGAACAGCTGTATCGAACTATATCTGTACCTGACATTACTAATGGTCGCCTGTTGGGCAAGGGTATTGAAAAGAATTGTGCTTTGTGTTTCCCAGTTTGTGTTGTTGCGATAGAAAATACGGGATTGTAAAAAGTAGTTCCTAATTGTAAATAGTTATTACATATTAGAGTGCATATGAATATAAAAGAACTATTCTAATTTTCTTTTTCAGGACACGCGCAATTCATCAGGTCAACATGATGCAACGGTTCGGTCATCCTCAACAGATGTATTTTACGAGACGCCTCAGTGTGATCAAATCGCATCCCATACTGGATATACTATATTCAAAGAACTACCAAACGAAGACAGTGGCAATAGCAACAGTTATATCCCAAATAGTGCAATTGATGGGAGTAACCTGCATTCAAGTGCAATTACTTCACCGTCATCTTCTAAACAAAGTACACTTAAAAAGCATTCATTTGTAACAAAGGTAGAATTTTTGATTGATTCCTATTAGAAGCTCTATTTGTGCATTTAAGCTTCATTACTAACCTTGCAGCTTTTGTTAAACAAGAAATAAAATAAAATTAATAATAAGTATGATCATGAAACTATTTCAACTTGTTACTAAAAACTGTTTCATTACAATTTCGGTCAAAATTTAAGGCATGTGTAGAGGCATATACATACATACATACATACATACATGTGTACATAAAATACACTTCATAATTTCGCACATTTTCCTCTTATCTTTGTATTGTAGGAACTGTACACTAAGCAGAGCGGCATTTATACCACGATTTAAAGTCACATCTTTTTTGGCTGTAAAAATTTCAATTTCTGTTTATCATGGCTTTCTTTAATTTAAAATATTGCATCCGTGTTGGCTTTGTGCACCTGGAAATGCTGTCAAAAGTGGTAAAAACGATTGAAAGAAATAATTTTAGATTTTAACAGCAACTTTAACAGAAAGTGGAGAAAAACGACAAGACTTTAAATCATGGTATAAATGCTGGCAATAACTAAAACCCAATATTATTTTTGTTAATTTAGAACGCACCGATTATGAACGAGTCAAAGGCTGGATCGGAGACAAAATGTCATTCATACAACGTTTACCAAAGTACGCCAACCAGTCAGGATAATGCTCGTATGAGCTTCCGTAGAAAGCAAAATCGGTCTCGTTCTCTCAGTCTAAGTGAAGTGTCTTACTGTGAGAGTTTGAAGAAATCGCCAATAAAGAACACCTTGCCAATGGAGAAATACAAGAGTTTTAAAAACGTTTTACGCAAATCTTTTCGGAAAAGCAAGATGTTCGTTAGAGAAAGGGGAAAACAATTTTCTAAGTCTATGAATTTGGCAACTCGTAACACGAACATGACCACAGGGAAGCAATTGGAAGCAGACCTTGACTTTAATATCGAGGACTTGTTTTCAGTTAATGATTCATCAAATATTAGTCAACAAATAGCAGAAACAGTAAGGGTTTGCCGCCAGATGCCTGATTTAGAAACTTCGATGGAAATGGTTGAGGCTGAAAGACTCTTGTTATATTCTTCACTCCGTCGCAAAAAGAATGGGAATTATTCTTCAACGGCTAGAAAAAAACATTTCATGAATCAAAAGTCTTCAATGCGTTTCTTTGTTAATGAGATGCATTTACCAGTTTCAATTAATGTCGACCAGGACATGGTTTTCAATATTTTTTTCATTGTTACATTTGAGTCTGATGGCCTTATTATATCCAGTCAGTCGGCAGAGTGTCAAAATGGCGTGGCAGTCTTTCGAGATAACGACAATGAATTTATTTACAGCACAGAGTGTGAGGCATACAGACTTGGTGAATTGCAGCAGAATGCAGTAAAATGCAACATTTTTATGCTCCGCCTGCGAAAATTGTCTACCGCTTCAATTGAATACAGAAAAGTAAGATATAAATATAATTTTAATTAAATAATTAAACATAAATTAGTATATAATGTATTTTAAAAGCCATTCATTGGTAGTGGTACAGTCAGTAAAAATGTAATTTAGCCATTAGCCTGTTTACATGTACATACATATAACACATTACGCGACTTTGGGTGCCTCTGGTGAAGTCAAATGTATGAACGATTTCTGCAATATTTTCCTCCTGACATTTTGGCGGAATACACTCGATGGTCTTAAGGAAATTTACGTTCCCATAAGAACTGCGTGCAAAAAATCTTACGGAATTTCACGTTGGTAAATTCCTTACGTAAATTAGCGCACACCTGTGCGGAGTTAAAATAGAAATGAAAAAATAGAATTTCTTGCTATTACAGATATGCTATTACTATTAGTGCTGACTTTATTCCGTTAAATCAAACAAAAATTATTATTCATGGATTTATTTGGCTGCAAAATTTTTGACATTCAATTTATTGCTCTTAAAAAAAATAGTAATTGGATGAATACGTTTTTAAAGCATATCTACAAGATGAAAAGACTTATTTTTTATTTGTAACGAACTTCTCCAAATAAATTTACAGAAATATTTTTCTGTGTACAGATAATTGGTATTTCGTAAACGTAAATTTTCTTAAGACCTTCGTACCGGCTTTTAGGAGGGCTCCCATACAATTTTTTTTTTTTCATAAAATTTCCTTCATTGTCTCTGGAGGGGTGAAATGTTTGACCGGCCCCAGTAATTTCTCCACCTGAACATGTTCACCTCTACCTCCCTTTCTTAAGGACACTTCCATAAAAAAATGTTGCTATGAAAAAAATGTTATGTTATGCTCCAGGGTGTCTGGACAGTCAAATGTATAAGAGACTTCCATACATGTTTGCCACCTTGCAGTTTTTGGAATATTAAAACCTTACTCATCGCCTTATGCTGGCGGTGAGAAAGCTGACAAGCTTCGTCCTGGTGGGCGAAGCTTTGCTGCTGCAGCTCGTCATATGAAGCACAATAACTACGAAAAACATTGTTTGCTTTTAGTGCAAACTGTGGTGTGACCATAAAACAAATGATTATTACTGAAAAAATTATATTTTGTTTAATTTTGATTATTGACGAAGGAATTAATCTTTACAGCTTCAGCTCGTTTTATATTAAAAATGTCGCAATAATTAATTTTTATTATTTCAACTTTCTCTATAATTATTTTGTATTGAGGATTTTCACCATGGGTAATGCAAACGAAGCAAATGTGAGCAAAAATGCCCTGTTTTTTTTCACACAGCAACAAAATGTATGTATTTGCACTTTGCCTCATTACAACTCATTTGCACTAAAAAAAACCTTGAGCAAATAGAAGTGCTGAAATTAAATAATAAGGGGTTTCACGATGGTAGCTGTGCAACTTTGCAGTGCATTTTATGGTGGACCGTGAGTGCCCTCTATTGTTGTTTATATTGAGGGTTTTCATGGTGATAGCGGAAATTGTACAAACGAAGCAAATCTTATTTTATTTTAAAGTTGCTACCCAACTCATGTTATATTTTCATATATACATATGTATATCAAATATAATAGTAAAATTGCAAATAAGAGTAAAACGAAATCAGAAATGTGTTTTCTTCTTCTGAAATCGTCCTTTCTGCCACTCCCCTTTCGTATCTACCTAAAATGCGTACAAGTAAAAGAGACACGTGAAAAAATCATTGTGAAAATTAAGTGCAATTTACCCCCCGATTATGGTTCACAACATCTAAATGTTGTGTTGTAAGATTTACAACACAACTTACAACTCTTTTTGTGATTATGGTTCACAACATCTAGGTGTTGTGTATGTCACAGAGTTGTTTTTCATTTGTAGAGCATCTTTCCGCAAAAATACATGCCTGCACACAAAAAACTACCAAGTACAGCCACACTTCCAGAAAGATGCACGCGTATGTTGCTTTCATTACACATACAGAAGCGAAAAACAATAAATTTTGACATTTCATTGTCAAGTTTTACAACAAAAAGACATGGAGTGTTGCATTTAATGTAACAGCGCAACTACCGCATAGATATGCATTGGTAAAAATGAAAAGAATGAAAAACGTTTTTGCTAGAAAAGTACAAACAAAGCCATAACAATTTATGTTAATGTTTAATTTGATTATGATAATGAAAGGACCAAAAAATTATAGATTGCAGTTTAAATCCATTGCAACTACAAAATACAAAATAAAACTGTTTTGTAATCGAAAAATGGGTAATAATTATGTGTATAGATGTATTTTTATTTATATTTTGTTAATAAATTTTAACAATTAATTGTTTTTTTTATATTTTGCAAAACATTTTGTATGCACACTTACAAATTTTATAATTTTTTCGTAATTTAACTTGTAACATCAACAAGACAAAACTTCAGTAGGTGTCGTAAGTTTTTGACAACATCTGATTACGTGTTGTAAGATTTTGACAACACTTGCCACAATAGTTGTAAACCATAATCACTTTTCAAAAAATACATACATAAATGAACAAATGTTGTGAACCATAATCGGGGCCTTAGTTTATCGTTATTTCAAAAATGTATTAAAGCCATTTGCAGTATTGTATTTTAGGTCGTTCAAAAGACCTCTTTTATTGTTGTGTAATAATAAGATTAGCTTTTACTTAATTCTGAAAATAATTACACTATTTTATTGCAGGAAACTATAGAATGCGAAGCACAGACACCGTTAGCCACATCAAGCTCAATATCATCTATATCGTCCGCCTCCTCTTGTGGTATTGTGTCCAGATTTCGGTTGCAGGCATCTTTTACTTTAAATGCTAATGATTTTGTGCCTTATGAGTATGTTCACGACAAATCGAAAGATTGTGATCGGATTTTTGTACGTTCGTCATGCTCTCGGTCTCTACCCCTCATCCATCGGACGAAATCAACAAATTTATTGGGAGAAATACATTTAAAAGGTGGAGCAGAAATATGTTCACCAAAGTTTAATTTTGATGGCTTTTTAGATGTCCAAGATCCTTACAAGCAGCACTATTGGAATAGACGTTACTGCACGTTAGACGGCATTTTCTTATATGTTTGGCAAGACAAAACTAATTTTAATGCTGCACCTCTTATGTCAATCGATTTAAGAAATCCCAAACATTATGAACATTATCCTTTGACCTGTTCACCAAGGGAATTATGTGCTCGTCCTAGATCGTTTCATTTCGTTTTGGAATCAGGTGAGCCGTCTAAAGCTGTAGCTTCATCCGCAGTCTTCTTTTCTGCTGATACGCAAACAAATCTAGATAATTGGTTAAAGAATTTAAATACTGTAATGGATTTTGTTGTTACATGGCTAAAATAAAATTTAAAAAACATGTGTGAATTTATTTTTTACTCTGTGGAGCTCCGTAGATCTGGAGGAATTGTTATGTACACACTAAAAAAGACATTTTGTAAGAAGTTGCTAGAGCGCAACTTCCTCTAGCATCAATATGCCTTCGATTTTGTGTGGAGAAAATGTTTTTCTTGAGACTTAGAAATAAGATAAGAATGTTGGGAACTATTGCTAATCGGTCACATGAGACATGTTTTTTTTTTTTTTTTTTTGGTTTTGAGAATCATGGCAAACAAAACGCAAATTATCAGAATATCTCACACGAATCAAGGACTAGTTCTTCCCAAAATAAAACGCAATTTGATATATACTTTTAATGAAAAACGAACTTATAGGCCATCCTAAATAAGCGCATCAATCCAATTTCTACTGTCCCACCACTCTTTTTCCATACAAAATAAGTGGTTTAGACGGCTATAATATGCTGGACGTGCTTATCAGACGGGACACCAGTTTGCCAGACTTCTAAGAATCACAATTTTTGGGGAACCGCAGTGACAGCCCATTTTGTGACCATCGACAATTATCCTGAGTGTATGAATCAGTTAATGCTGGAAGTAACTTCCTCGACACTCCAATTCTGTTATTAAAAGAGAATTCAATAGCAAAACTGAGCTTAGGAGTCGATATTGAACTATGAATAGCAGCCACTAAATCGAAAATAGTCCTGAATTTCCCATAAACACTGGAATAGCTATTAGACAGACAGAAGTCGCATGTACGGTACGAATTTTTTTAAATCAAGTACGAGCGTGCTTGTTTCAAGTTCGATTTGTGTTAAGTTATAGGAAAACTCTTTTTCTGTTCTCAAAAATTCGAGTCCAACAAGAGAAGCCAAAGTTGTCAGTACTAAATCAGCACAAGCGAATACGGAAAGGTGCGCAGTAGATGAATGAGCGAATCGTCTGGTGTCAGATTGAAAGGTTTGCTTGGCATGGCAACTGTATCTGTTTCATTCGCACTCGCTTAAACGACACATCTCCGTCCCAATATCATTGCTCTCATCATTTTGCCGCAAAAATAAGTACCTAGCAAGACTAAAATTGTTTGTAATCAGGGTTGTTGCAGAATCCAAGTCAGAATTGTAAATTATCAGAATTGAAAATCAATTCTGATTTGAATTGGTGCCATGAAATCGTCTTGGTTTTGCGTTGATTCGAACATAAGTAAAACCCATATTCGAATCAGCTGTTTTGTTTTGCTTCTGCTGTTGTTTACATTTTACAGTAGATTTTCACATACATACATATATTTTGATAAATATTTGTTTATATACATATTCAAAAATCTTAAAAAAAAATTGGTATAGGCAATAGCTTTATATATATTGATTGAGGAAAACAACAATGAAAAAGTGAAACGGAAGATTTTAAGGGACTACACCAACCCATTGGAACTGCCGGAAACAGCGTAAATGCCAAAGATGTTTTAGCCATAATAAATATACAGATTTATTAGCCATTTCCGTTTAAACAATGAAGCTTTTCAAATGCTGTTGAACATTGTCAAAGTTCATTTGACTCCTTCAAACATTTCCAGTACTGTTCAGCTAACTGCGACATTGCGTTTTTTGGCACAAGGATCATATCAAAAATCAATAGGAAATGATAGTTCCGTTTGTCTTAAGCAACGTGCTAAAGGTTTTGCAAAGGCATATGTGCCCTCAGTGGGTAAAGCTAACAATGGATGATAATGAAAATGTTTGCTTATTTAGCTTAATAAATAAAAAAAATAAATTTACTTACATTGTGAGCCAAATTGTATTTACCAGCCTAAAACAAATATACAAATTTGCCACCCGTCAGCTGATCAGATTATTTCTGATGAAAAAACGATAAAAACAGATTCGGTGACACCTAGTTCTGACACAATTCTGATTCGAATACAAAAATGGGAAATATCTGTTTCTGTGACACCAAAATTAATTCTGTGTCGATTTCAATTCTGATTCTGATAGCAATCAGGTTCTACAACAACCCTGAATAAAACTTACACAAGTACAAAATGTTTAAATTTGTAACATGTACAGTTGTAGTTTTGAAAAAAATAAATAAACAACAGAAATATGTTTCTTTTGCAGTTTGAAGGCCAAAATGCACCAAGTATTATACGTTTTTGAATTTATGACAAATTGCACCAACTTTTGACGGAACTTGCCGAAGGTACCTTGTTTTAATTTTGAGTACAAAAAGTCGCATAATGTGAGATCTTTGCGAATTCTGCAATTACAGTCCGAATTCTTAAAAGTAAATAAAAGGAGGATAACTGACGACATTAATAGAGAAAACGTTAGAGAAAAATAATCAAAAATTAACTTAATTACTTATTCGCTATACGTATGTATGTATATCGAGCCAATTGAAATTTATTCAGGGTTATTGTAGAATCTGATTCCTATCAGAATCAGAATTGAAATCGACACAGAATTAATTTTGGTTTCACAGAAACAGATATTTCTCATTTTTGTGTTCGAATCAGAATTGTGTCAGAACTAGGTGTCACAGAATCTGTTTTTATCAGAAATAATCTCATCAGCTGACAGGTGGCAGATTTGTATGTTTGTTTTAGGCTGGTAAATACAGTTTGGCTCACAATGTAAGTAAATTTATTTTTTTATTTATTAAACTAAATAAGCAAAAATTTTCATTATTTTATCAACAATAGGGCACACATGCCTTTGCAAAACCTTTAGTATGTTGCTTAAGACAATTGAGACCGTACTATTGGCGAGACAAATTGATTTTTGATATGATCCTTCTGCCAAAAAACGCAATGTCGCAGCTAGCTGAACAATACTGGAAATATTTGAAGGAGGCAAATGATGGAATTTGAAAATCCTCTTTGTTTAAACAGAATTGGCTAATAAATCTGTATATTTATTATAGCTAATATATCTTTGGCATTCTTATACATACTATATGTATACTTACGCTGTTTCCGGCTGCTCCAATGGGTGGGTGTAGTCCCTTAAAATCTTCCGTTTCGCTTTTTCATTGTTATTTTCCTCAATCAATATATATAAAGCTATTGCCTCTAAGATTTTTTAATATAAACTATTTTTTAAAGCTTAAGGTCTTTTGTTTATCTTTATTAATTTTTTCCGATATTTCGCTAACAATTTGTTAGCATCGCCAGGAATCTTTGATTATTTTGTTTGTGTTTGTTAAAATTTTTTCAAAACATGGAATGTATGTATGTAGGTATGGTTGTATGTATTTGTAGAATTTTGTTGTTTAAAAAAATTTTTGTTAGTTTTATTGTTGAAAGTTCTTATTCGATTAAAAATCTATAAAGTTTTATGAAAAACTTTTATGCTAACAATTTCAATGCTTATTAACGATTGCAAAAATTCAAATTATTAAACAAGTTAAAACATACATTAGTGTTGCCATAAGGACATATTTATGATATCAGATTTGTGTAAAGGAAATATAATATTGAACACTTCCCCTCAAATCTGAACTCATATTATTAATTGTTAAATTACAATTTATTTAATTTAGTCCCAAGTATTCAATGCATTTATTGTGCTTGGGAGATACTAAAGCTTTTGTTAGTACATCAGCTGGCATGTCTTCAGTTCTCATATATTTTACTTCGATATCACTTCTTTTTATTGAATCACGTATGAAATGGTGACGAATGTCCACATGCTTCGTTCGGTTGTGGAAGATAGGAGATTTCGGCATAACTTTCCTGCACTTTGATTGTCGTTATATATACAAATAGGATTGTGTATGTCAAGTATTTCGGCTGCCAGTCTTCTAAGGTAAATAGCTTCTTTTGTGGAATCTGATAGGGCCATATATTCGGCTTCTGTACTGGAGACAGCAACAGTCTTTTGCTTTCTAGATTCCCAGCTAATTGCTCCATTTCCATACGTAAACACATATCCAGTATACGATTTTCTGTCGTCTAAATTTGATCCCCAGTCTGCATCAGCAAAACCTTCCACCGGTTTGTCATTAGAATTATAAGCGAGGCCTATGTTTTGAGTATGTTTTAAGTAACGCAATACTCTTTTTGCGGCCACCCAGTGAGCTGTTCCAAAGTTGGTATTATATTGGCTCAAAATACTTACAGCATGAGCAATATCAGGTCTCGTAGAAACGGCCAAGTACATTAGAGATCCCACTAAACATTGATATGGTAACTTTTCTGCTTCGCGCTTTTCGTTTTCGTCTTTGGGGCTCATTTCCTTACAAAGTTTCTCACTTGTATTTAATGGGGTACTTACAGGCTTGCATTCTGTCATCCCAAATCTTTCTAGTAAATCTTGAATATATTTCGTCTGTGATAAACGAATTGTACCTATTTTAAGATCTTGGTTGAATTCGATTCCTAGGCAGTACTTAGCGGGGCCCAGGTCCTTCATCTCAAACATATTTGCCAATTCGGTTTTCATATTCTGCAGTATAATTTGATCACTTGATGCCACTATAAGATCATCAACATATATCGCGACGAGTGTTAGAGTACTGTTTTCTTTGCTTATGTATAAACATGGATCACATTTCGAGGGTGTCATCTTCATTTCTTTCAGTTTTCGGTTTAATTTTTCATACCACAATCTTCCTGATTGCTTAAGACCATAAATGGCCTTTTTGAGTAGACACACCTTGTTCTTATATTTCGAAGCTTCAGTCTTGCTTAACACCTTATACAGATCTCCAGGCATTTCCATATACATATATTTCTTTTTCTAAAACTCCGTTTAAGTATGCTCCGACAAAATCCAGTTGATGTACTTCTAATTTAAATTTTGCGGCGATTGATATTAGGAACCGTATTGAACTCATTCTTGCAACAGGTGCAAATGTTTCGTTGAAGTCAATTCCAGGATACTGGGTAAATCCTTTTGCAACAAGTCTGGCTTTTCGGCGTTCTACGGAACCATCAATTTTGTATTTAGTGCGTAAAGTCCATTTCGATTCGACAATTTTCCTATTGTGCGGTCTATCAACTATTTTCCAAGTCTGATTTTTCATTAAAGTTTGATATTCTATCTGCATTGCGTTGCACCATTCATCAGCTTCGGGACTACTAAGTGCTTCATTACAAGTTTTCGGATCAGTAGGTTGAATTAAATTTGCCGATTCGTAATCTTCTTCATCTGCACTGCTGAAACCGCGGAACTCTGTTACATTATCAATACTATCAACTCTTTCTATTTTGGGCTCTTGAATCTTTTTGGGCCTTCCCCTTTTTCCTGTTGCCGCTTTCTTTGGACGACCTCGTCCTCTTTTAGTAACTTCTTTTGTTTCATTCTCAGGTTCATCTGAATCATGTGAATTATCGTTGACTTTAGCGTCATTTGGTTCTTGATTTCGTGTGTTCTGCGGGAACTGGAAAAAATACCCCACGTCGTCTGAAACGAATTCTTCAAATTCGTTTTGCATATGTGGCGTATGCAAAAATACAACGTCTCGACTTCGACGAATTTTTCGAGCTTCAGGGTCCCATAATCTATATGCCTTCGATATCTCGGAGTACCCTACAAATATACAGTTTTTAGATTTGGAATCAAATTTCCCTTTACCTGGCGTTTTGTCGAGCATATATGCTGGATAACAAAATTTTTGGAAAAACTGCACGTTTGGTATCTTTTTCATCCATATTTGATAAGGAGTTCTTCCGTTCAAGCTTTGAGATGGACTTCGATTTCGAATGTAGTTTGCAGTGTTAACTGCTTCTGCCCAAAATGCTGGTGTTAGACCGGATTGAATGAGCATACATCTTGCCATATCGATTAACGTTCTATTTTTCCTTTCTGATACTCCGTTCTGTTGTGGCGTATATTCTATTGAAAATTCATGACGCATTCCGCTACTTTTCAAAACATTTGTTAAATAGTTGTTGGTGTATTCTTTCCCATTATCTGTTCTGAGGCACTTGATTTTCATTCCTGTTTTTGTTTCCACCATACTCTTATATTCCATGAATTTTTCAGCTACTTCACTTTTATTGCGGATGAAATAAATTTCACACCAGCGGCTTTTGTCGTCAATGAACGTGACAAAATATCGGCTTCCACTTAACGACTGTACCCTCATTGGCCCACATACATCACTGTGTACCAAAGAAAGAAGTTCTTCACTTTTAATGCGAGATTGTTGGAATGGATTTTGTGATTGCTTCCCCTGAATGCAGACTTCACATGTTGGTAACTTTACTTCAGAATTTGCTTTAATTCCAATCACTTTTCCCGTTTTAATCCTTTTCTTTAGATCCTTCTCATTTAAATGTCCGAAAATTTCGTGCCAATCTTGTAGAGATTTTTCTTTTGCTTGTGAGATTGTTGCAATTTGTAAATTCTCGTTTACATAATACAAGTCTTTCTCACGCTTTGCCTCGAATAGTTCTTTATTATTGTCTGGGTTTCGTATTATGGCTTTGTTTCGTTTGAAAATTACTTCCAAACCGCTCTGAGTAATTTTTGATACGGATAGTAAATTTGTTCTTAAATCAGGCACAAACAAAGTTTCATTCAAATTTATTATGCATTCTGCATTTTCAAGTTTTACATTGCCACAACCACGTATTTCTGTTGTGTTATTGTTTGCTAGGGCAAGTTGTTTATTTTCTGAATTTTCAATTTTAGAAAAATTTTCTCTTACAAAACACATATGTGAGGAGGCCCCGGAATCTAAACACCACTTACCGCGATAGTTTTGAATATTGTTAGCTTCCTCGATTACGTTGCATGACACTTCTGATTTGTGCCTAAACTTCTTTCTGTTAAAATCCTTTGATCTGCAATCTCTTGCTTTATGACCTATTTTTCCACAGGTGTGGCAAGCATAATTAAATTTACCTTTGTCTTCGCTGTTTTTATTTCTATCGCGATGATTAATTTTATTGTTGTCTTGCTTGCTACCTAGATATAACGCTCCTTCAACAGATCCCATTGCGTTTCTTCTTCGTGCTTCGAATTCTTCCAACAATTTTACTTTTAAAGTTTCCATTTTTGGCAATTTCTCTTGTGACTCAATGGCGATTCTAAAAGTTTCGTATTCGTTTGGTATGCTGTATAATAATAGTATCGCCAACAGTTCATCTATTATTACCAGCTCCATTTCGTTCAGCTTGTCGACTACTTCGGAAAATCTTTGTATGTGATCTCGCATGTCCTCACTGCTTTGCATTTTTGTCAATATAAGTGAATTGAGTAACATTGCTTGGCGCGCAGGTCCTCTTGATTGATAAACCGAGTGCAATTTGTTCCATACCTCATTCGATGTTTCACAATTCTTGATTTGTTGAAGTTCATTTGGGCTAATAGATAAGATTAGGTCTGATTTAGCCTTCTCGTCATTTTCTTCCCACACTCTGGCTTCTTCCACCGCTTCTGGTTTGACACATTTTCCGCTTACGTATTTCCATGTTTCATTATACCCTTCACATAAATGTGTAAGGGTATATATAAGTTTGTGATTCCGTTTGTAACGCATTGAAATATCCATCTAAGACCCCATAAAGTATATATATTCTGGATCAGCATCAATAGCGATTACGATTGAGCGATGTCCGTCTGTCCGTCTGTAGTCGTTGAAATACCGTTTCTGAGAAAACGGTTTGAGATAGAAACCTCATTCTTTCGCTAAAACGTGTGAAACCCCGGTAGTGGGTCTGCTATTGAAATTCAGTAGGATAGGTCCACGGGTAGCCGAGATATATTCAAAAAACCGGGTTTTGAGGGGTATTTTGTGCAATTTTTGTATTCAGATTTTTGAAAAAAAATTTTTTCTTAAAAACTAAACCATATAATTTTTAGTGCCCATTAAATCCTAGAAATGAAGGAATTTTTGAAATCGGCCCATATATATCCGAGATATAGCGTCTCCCGATTTTTAAAGAAATCGGCTTTATAAGCCAAATAAGACAACTTTTGGCACCGAAGATCAATCAAAATGGTATATATAGGCTATTTAGAGGCAAAAGTGGAAAATTTTTCCACATCGGCCCATATACACTCGAGATATAGCGCCTCCCGTTTTCTCAAGAAGTCGGCTCTAAAAGCCAAATAAAACAACTTTTGGTATCAAAAATCGATTAGAATGGAACATATAAGGTGTTTAAAAGCAAAATTGGAAAATTTTTGAAATCGGTCTATATATATCTGAGATATAGCGACTCCTGATTTTTCAAGAAATCCGCTCTTTAAGCCAAATAAAGCAATTTTTGGCACTAAAAATCAATCAGAATGGTACACATAGACTATTTAGAGGCAAACGTGGAAAATTTTGGACATCGGCCCATATACACTCGAGATATAGCGCCTCAAGTTTTCTCAAGAAGTCGGCTCTAAAAGCCAAGTAAAACAACTTTTGGTACCAAAAATCGATCAGAATGGTACATATAAGGTGTTTAAAAGCAAAATTTGAAAATGTCTGCAATCGGTCTATATATACCTGAGATATAGCGTCTCCCGATTTTTCAAGAAATCGGCTCTATAAGCTAAATAAAACAACTTTTGGCACCAAAAATCAATCAGAATGATACATATAGGTTAGTCAGAAGCAAAACTGGAAATTGTTTTGACGTCGGCCCATATATGTTCGAGATATAGCGCCTCCCGATATCTCAAGAAGTCGGGCCTGGAAGCTAAACGAAACAGTTTTTTGCACTAAAAATTTGTCGGAATGGTACATACAGGCTGTTTAGGGGCAAAATTAGAACATTTTTGGACATCGGCCATTATGCACCCAACTTTTGGTACCAGAAATCGATCATAATGGTACATATGTATGTACATACATATGTACATATGTATATAATGTTTAAAAGCAAAATTCGATAATATTTGCGATCATGTATGAATATATGTATGTATGTATGTATGTATGTACGTATGTATGTATGTATGTATGTATATATGTATGTATGTATGTATGTAGGTATGTATGTATCTACATATGTATGTATGCATGCAAGTATGTTAGCATAAACAATTTTTTTGCTTTGGTGTAAAAATGTGTATGTATGTACATACATATGTATACACGAGCTTGAAAATGAAAGTGATATAAAGAATTGTTGAAAAAAGGGTATGCAATGAAATTCTTTTAAACAATTGCGTCTTCAAATTCATTCACACAAAAAATCATTTTGGGTTTCCCTACGTACTTACATATGTACATACACACATACATGTGTATGATGATACGTAACAGATCATCAACAACGTGCACAAGAAAAAAAAATTTTGTAAAAGCAAGCAATGTAAATATGTATGTATGTATATATGTATGCATATAATCATTGTTTTATGGAACACACTGAAAATATTCAATAATAAAGAATTTATTTTAGAGTTTTCTATTATAGATACATACATACGTATGCATGTACCCACATACGTAAGTAAATTGAAAAGAAAATCACACTTAATGGCAATGTTTAGCATTATAATTCAAAAATAATGCACTTATATGCAATTTTTTGTTAAATAAATTTTACTATAACGTTAACTGATAAATAATTAAGAAATACATTTTGCTTTTCTTTATTTCATTGATATTAAAAAGAATTGGTGTCACCCAGTGGTTGAACTTGAGCATATTAAGAATTATTTAAATAAAAGTTTTGCAGCCTGTGTTAAATCCCGGTAGTGGATCTGATATTGAAATTCAGAAAAAATCGGCCCATATATACCCCAGATATAGCGTCTCCCGATATTTCAAGAAATCGGCTTTAAAAGCCAAATAAAACAACTTTTCGCACCAAAAATCAATCAGAATGTATGTACCATTGTGAAGGGTATTTAAGATTCGGCCCAGCCGAATATAGCACTCTTACTTGTTTTTTATTAACAGTGCTTGTATTTGAATCTTCCATGTGTCAAAATTCTCCTTATTTAAAGGTTCTATTTTTACTGCTGCATAGCTCATCTTTCAATAGATTTTTTTTTTATTTTCTATTTGATTCGCGTAGTGGAAAGCGTTTTCGGGACCATAACCTGTAAGTTTTATTGTTGAAAGTTCTTATTCGATTAAAAATCTATAAAGTTTTATGAAAAACTTTTATGCTAACAATTTCAATGCTTATTAACGATTGCAAATTATTAAACAAGTTAAAACATACATTAGTGTTGCCATAAGGACATATTTATGATATCAGATTTGTGTAAAGGAAATATAATATTGAACATTTTTTATACAAAATAATAGAAAATAAAAACAATCAAAGATTCCTGACGATGCTAACAAATTGTTAGCGAAATATCGGAAAAAATTAATAAAGATAAACAAAAGGCCTTAAGCTTTAAAAAATAGTTTTATTAATTTTAACAATAAAGGTCAAAAATTATAGATAAAATAATATTTTTTAATATATGAAAAAATATTTATCAAAATATACATACATACATATATGTATGTGAAAATCTACTGCAAAATGTAAACAACAGCACAACCAAAACGAAACAGCTGATTCGAATATGGCTTTTACTTATGTTCGAATCAGTGAAAAACCAAGACGATTTCATAACACCAATTTAAATCAGAATTGATTTTCAATTCTGATAATTCACAATTCCGACTTGGATTCTGCAACCACCCTGATTATTTTAGGCCTAAAAATAAACCTTAATGTTTTATGTATTTTTCAGCCGTCTATATGCCGTCGACATTTCTTTGATGCTAATCAACTCATCAGTAGACTCGAAAAATCTAAATAGAATGTTTGAAACCCAACTACTTATTCCAAAATTCTAATGAACAAAATGAGAACCAGAAATGTTCAAACAAACTCAGAAGTGATGAAAACTAGTTACCCACATCGTACGATTTGACTCCGTTTGAATTTTTTCTTGTAGAGTTTCCTTAGATCACAGGTGTATACGAACGGTCGAGTTTCGGATGCGCTCCACGCAGAGAAGACCTGTCGAATAATAAAGATGTTATATTCCACTCATAAAGACATCAATAGGTCTTTCAAAGGAATTAAAAACCTCGATGGTATGCAAACACACTTTCGTTTTACTTAAATTTGTGGATATGAAAGGTTCAATGAAAGACGTATTAGAGATGCGTGAGTGGGTGTTTTTTTTGCTCACGTCACGCACGCTCACGACAGAATAATTCTCCTCACGCACTTTCACAAACGAAAATTTTTTTGGGCCTCACGTCACGCACGCTCACGAGCAAAATTTTTTAATCACTCATTTTTACGCACGAAAAAGTTCTCACGATCAATCACGTTTGTATCGAAACAAAATACAGTATTTATCGGATATAAGAAACTTCAAAAATCCACGAAAAAAGATTCTTATAAGCGTTTCTTTCTTATATACAATTATTTTATATAAGAAACTTATTTCTTATATAAGTAGATATGGCCATAAGGCATTTGTTTCTTATATGAATGAATATACGAGCTGTATGTATGTAAATAGAAAAATAAAACAAATCAAATTTTATTTTATTAACCCCTTTAGTAAATATAGTGTATAAAAAACTAGACAACTTCAATTTGAAAAAAAAAAAATTATATGTAGTAAATACATGTACATACATAATTCATTTTGTACTATTTATTTATTTATTTACGAGGCAAGAAACAAAACTTTTCATGAGCACTAAAAGTAAAAAAAAAAAAACGTTGTTGTTGTTGTAAAACTGTCAGAAAACAGAGTTGTCCATGCAAACTACATAAATTCAGTGTTGTCCTTAAAAGTTTCTTATATAAATTCTTTTTCTATACATTTTGTGGTTTTAGTATTCAAGAAAAATGTTCTTTTATCAGTTTTTTTCTTATTAGCGTTTTTCTTATATGAAACTTTTTTGTTAGAAAAAACACTAAAAAGATATGGTGTTTTTGCAAATGTTTCTTATAAGCGTTTTGTTCTTATATGAGATGTTCTTATATCTGATAAATACTGTACAAAAGTAAACAATTTTATTTATATACATAGATCTGTGGCCGGAAGCGATAACAGCCTAAGTCTTAAAACAAAGTTTCGAGAATGCCGTGACGCAGTTTTGGCGCTTATTGCGAAATGTATAGGACTCTTATTAGAGATTGTTTCAATCCTGTTTTGTTTGTATCTTTTTAACAAATTTCGTTAGAGACATGCCGTCTAATTCATAAAAATTATAACAGGTTTATAAAACTCTTATTTGACAGATTTTCCACACAAATATGTCAAATAACAGTCTTATAAGCCTGTAATAATTTTTATGAATTAGGGGGTAAATATATATAGAACTTTATATTTATGTGAAATTTAGGTGTGAAAGTTGGTAGAATATTGTAGCATACATTGCCCGGTTTGCCATTATACGAGTCATTGCTGTCGCGTGTGGGCGCTGACAGTTTAGCAAAACAACTGACAATTACACGGCCTTAATTTCCTTTTACAATTCGAAAAACACCTTCACTAGTTACACTGCTACAGAAACTGTTGGAGTTCCCACAATTTGTCCTGGTTATTGCTTTAAAAGTGGATTATCCCCCGGAGACTTTCCGGAATTGCAAAATCTTTCAGCTGGCACTAATTTTTAATTGTATGCATGAATCAATTTAATTTCATTACGTCCATTTTCGAAATATTTCGCAAACCAAAAAAAATTACTCAACTTTTTCCTGAAATTTTGCGTAAACGGCAGAAAAATGTCACTCACGCACTATCACACACCAAATTTTAATTTTAAAACACGCTCATGCACTCACGTGCAATTTTTATAAAATTTAAGAACGATCACTAGTGACACGATATTTTCACAACAACCACACATCTTTAATACATTTTACTTCGGGAGGTTTTTCTGCCTACAATATTGCGTACCATGAGATGATCTATAAGTGCAAACATGCTGTTTTAGAACGCAGCAAATCATATAAAAGAATAAATTGACTTTCTTTATTGAAACATATTCAATGGGAGGAAAAAAATTTGATTTTTTTTTATCACTGACGCAGTTTCTTGCTTTGCTTCTTACATTTAGCTAATTACATGTATATGGGACTATTAAGTTTTCGGAGAACTTTTTAATATTATCTGCGCCGCGTACTTCATTTTCTAAGAGAGGAAGTTTGGTTACATGGAAATCTTCATATAAATCAGCGATTTGGTCCAAATATTTTTCTTGGATCTGAAAGAAAAGAAAGTAAAACAAAACTGATTACAATTCTCTGTCTGCACATATGTACATATGTATATCACTGTGAGTCATATCTCGTAAAATCGAGTTTTTGAGCTACTTGTGCAAGTGTTCAGCCTTAGGAAATAAATTAAATTTTTATAGATATGAAAGAAGACAGAAATATGATTATTTTTCAAAACTACATATATTTCGACGCCTCAAAATTCTTGCTGTATACAACAAACAGATGACATTTCCGGGATATTTTGTTTGTAGGTAATCATTTGAGAATTCATTTGAAATATAAAATAATATAAGATTGCTTCACTCGGCTGGACCGAATCTTAAATACTCTTCACGTACGTGACGTTCATGTGTTTATCGGTTGCAAATTCAACATCACAGAAATTGTTTCATTTCGATTCTGTCGCGGTATATTTCTTAGAAAATCAATTGACAAATAAATCGGACCGATATCGGGGCTTTTCAATTTTAACCTTCAAGTAATCTCTTTTAATGCCGCAACGACTTGTATCGATTCACTCAAAATGTTGCTCAAAACTATAATCACACAATTATCTAAAACTGATTTTAAAGATAGAAGTCTTCAGACTTCAAAATAATTTAATTACAAAGATCTTCTTACAATAAATAAAGTTGGGAAAACAATAGCGTGAGATCTCCTTTTGTACATGGGAGAGTAAAGGTTTTATATACATATGTCAAACACCTTTCATTACACAATTGTTTTAAAATTTTAGCTTGGTGACATGAATCAACAATAAAAAACTTTGAAATAAATCAACTAGGCAAAAGAGTTGCAAACGTTATCTTACCTTGTACCGAGATGCGCACATTCCGCAAGGTTGTTGATCTGGCTTCATATACAGTAATTGATTCACAATGATATTGTGGGTATCAATTCGACACTTAGTCAACTCCTGAACCAAGCGCTCAGTCTCGTATAATGACAAAAACTCAGCGATGCAAACGCAAATAAAGGTTGTTTCATCCTGTAATGATTTCATAAATATTTTTGATAAGAAGAAAAGTTATTTGTTTACTTACAGGATTGCGGAACTGCTCGTTAACTTGTTTTATTATTTTTAACATTTCATCAAGTTTTTGCGTCAGAGAATCCGCATTAACTGGCATTCCGAGAAGATTTCCAAATTGTGTAATAAAAGGCGCAATTTTAAGTTTTAGACGCAATAGCTTCCCAAGGCCTTTTTCAACAACTTGAGGAAATGACAACAGTCGAAGCGTATGGCCTGTGGGCGCGGTATCAAATATGACAACAGAAAAGTTCATTGACTTAACAAGCCTAAAAATATGTAGAAGAAGTGATATATACAAAATTAGTGTTCATACTTTCTTTTGGTGACGGAATTTTTAACAGTGAATTAGTTGTTTGAATATTAATAATCAAAGTATTGTTTCAAATTATAGCTAGTGGTGCGACCAGTGCAATTGAGTGGCACTGCTTTAAGCGACATCTGTACTAAACAAAGGAAAACACCACCATGCAATTTAAATAAGCGATCGTCTATCGATTGTTCTAAAAGGATTTCGAAAAGTGCTGCCACATCTTAAGCTTTAGCACAAAGGTTTTTATCTTAGAACCTTCGAGATCAATTTGTCCGTTGATGGCGTACAAGTCATTAGTACGGGCATTAGGTATTGCCAATGGTTCTGGAAGTCGACAACTATGTATAAATAGTGGCACGATGTTTGCGTTCAGACAGTCTTGTTTTAACTGTGTTACTGTCAACAATAAGCAGTGAGTTTGAATTTCTATAGTAGCGGTGTAACAGCGTAAAAAGTGTGTTAGCAGAGTGTTTTATTCAACATAGTTGAATAATTAATAAAGATTTAACTGAAGTGAAAGTGCTGTAAATAAAATAGCTGAGTGTGTTTTTTATTCCCGTTTGTGATCTACGAATCCGCAAAAACCGTTTTTACTAAAAGGTAAAAACGTAAGGGTATGTTAGTTTATTAATACACAGTGAGCGCGTAAAAATATTACAGTCCAACCTAAATTAGCGCGTTAAGATTATTTTTATAGTCCCAACCACCCATTTCCATACAAAATGGGTGGTTTGGACAGTACAAATACGTTTGACGCGCTAGTTTAGGTCAGCATCTGTGAATATATTCACGGATAGCCAAATGGCCATCAGGGCGATCTCAGCTGAGCGGATTAAATCACGAACAGTTTGGGATTGCAAAAATGCTATTAACAGTTACTCGTCTCATGGTGAACTGCGCATCATATGGGTGCCAGGGCATGCGGGAATAGGTGGAAATGAAAGAGCAAGAGAGTTAAGTAACATAAGCTTGGTATGCGCGAAACCTTTCGATGCAGTTAAATCTGAGCTAAAGAACTGGGCACATAGGGCATTTAACTCTCTGGAATAAGGAAACCGTGGGAATCAATGCAAGGTTTCTATGGGGGGATCCAGATGAGGAAAAGACAGCTAAGACTGCTAAGACTTAGCAAGCCCGAATTAAGTAGACTAATGGGAGTCATGACAGGCCACTCTCAACTACTGGCACATCTTAACCGCATGGGAATAGCGGGAGGAGATGAATGTAGATTATGTGGGAAGGAGAGCGAGACTCTAGAGCACTATTTATGCCAGTGCCCCGCCTTCTCACAAACACGATCCCGACATCTTGGGAGAGACACGTTACCAGACATAACCCAATTACGGGGCATATGCTGGAGGAAATTAAGGAACTTTGTGAATGGCACGGAGTTCCTATAGACCTATGAGTCAAACTGTATCACGGTTAAATCCACGGAGCGCACAACAAGCCTATACTGGCTTAGGTGTATGTCGCAAGACATGGGCAAGCAAACCCCTCCAATCAACCTAACCTAGTATAGGTTGAACTATAATATTCTTACGTTGTTGAAGCTAAATATGTGATTGCACTCGTTTGTACGTTGTGAGGTTTATCTTTATCTTTTATCTTGTGACTCGTTTCTGTAACGAAAGTTTTCTCACATCGAAAACTATGAAACGAAAAATTCCGCCGTTTCTTGATTGTTGGAAAAAACAGCGTTTCTGTATTTTAAACAGAAAACGCGCAAAAACAGTAACGTTTTGATTAGAATATCCCAAATTTCAGTTGTCAAAACGCAATAAATAAACACCTAAGCAAAAGAACACACTAAAAATATATAAGCAGGAAACACGAGATATAGTTTAAAAATGTTGCAGTGAAATAATAAAAATAAATTCATTTATGTCGTTAAATTGGCATCTGTCAAACTCCGTACACATATGTATTACACCAGGTCTTAAAATTAACACAATATGAAAAAGGTTTACTTTTCCGCACATCTGAAAACAATATCGTTTAGTTTTGCTGAAATTTGTAATTTGTGTGACATTTCGACAGATCATGTAAAAACTGCTCACAAAATAAGGATACACAAGCACCTCTGTTGCCAATAATTTAATCGAAAAATTTGATTGACATATACATACATATTTCTCACATGTCAGTGCTACAGCAACAGGTGTGTAAGAAACTTAATTTTTTGTTTCAATTCACACAGATTTTCTGTCAATTCCGAGTAATAGAGAGACGAAGAGCTGGTATTTAACATTCTTTTAGTAGTTCCAATATAAACCATGAGACGTGATATGGTTCATGTTTCAAATAATTGTTGTCTTCAATGCAAAATTGTAACATTGTAAAAAAATCAATTGGAAATAAATTTTATGTTGACGAGAGAATATAAAATATATTCCAATCAACAGAAAAGCACAGTGAGAAAATTGAAAGTTGATCAATAGACTAAATATAAACAAACGTCAAAACAATTTAGATGAATACCTGCCATATGGCCCAAACTCACGGTATCTAATCACTGGATGAGTACAATGAGTCCACCAACACCCCCACAGTTCGCAAGTCAACCATGGGTACTGATTTGATCAGATGCTATTCGGAATATGATCTCCTTTTTGGTTTGGGGTCGGCCCATCTAACACTCTTTACGACGATTGGTTGCAATGCAACTCTATACCGAGTTCAAATCGAACTTTCCCTGCGATTTGGTTATCAAACACAACTACTATGCTTCTGGATCCAGTAGTACCAGCGGCAAAGCATTATTGCGGATCAATGACAACGGGCCTATCATTGACTAATGCCAGGGAAGCTACTCTTTCTAATGTGCCCATAATTTTCTCCTAAGAACTTCGCGGTCAAGCGTATCCCAGGCTATCCGAAATATTTAAAAACTCAGATATTTACAATAAGGATGAATATACAATTACGATGAAAACGAAAAATACAACGAGAAAATTGTTCAGCAACATGAAGTCTAAAATATATGTATATAATGGATGAATCGAATGTAGTGTACAAAATCACATGTAACGGAGATGACACAAACACATGCCAAAAGGTATATGTTGGCACTACACAAACAAAATTAAAAACAAGATTATCATCTCACAAATCAGACACAAAAGAACAAGTGACAGAAAACCGAACGATCCAAAAAACTGCACTTGCGGCCTATTGTGCAGCAACTAAACATAAGCCTGACTTAAACAGAGTGAGAATACTAGAAAGAGAGACAAATTACAGGAAGAGATATTTAAAAGAGCCCTGCCAGCAAATTGGTAGTCGACTACAAATGAAATCGACTTATAGTTCAGCCCTGTCGGACATTGAGTAGTCGACTATTAAAATAATTAACTTTACGTTAACTTTTATGGACTAGCTTCAAATTAGCTACAATACAATCGATTTGTAATTCACTTTTTGTGTACTGGCTATAAGCTAGCTGAAACGTAGTGCAGAGTTAACCCAAAATTCAAATAACAACATACACACATACACGGTAAATAACTCTTTAATTAAATTGCCTATTGTGGCATTCGTTTTAAATGTTGTGTATGTTGGCTGCTCACCAGTCTTGAGGCTTAGTTGTTCGATTCCCACCAGAGGCTAACCAAAAAAAAAAAAAAAAAAAGTGGGATGAAATTTAATTTAATAAAATAAGATATTACCACCGAAAAATGTAAAATCAGCCTTGACTTGTACATTTTTTTCTGTGCGTACTGACTTTAAAGTAGCTAACTTTAAGTTAATTGAAAAGTAATGCAACGTCGGACAATTGACTACCTCCTAGGACATCGTAATGTTAAAATAGTCAGTAATCTCCATTAAAAATAATCTAAGTGTCAACCACCACCAGTTGTAAAAAAGTTAGCTTATAATTCATTACTAGTTAACTGAGTTGCCGGCAGGGAGATGCTTCATATTATTAATATATCTGCAGATAAACGGATCAACTATAAAGCAGACACAGACAACTGCGCACACATATACAGATACGCAATCAACAAATATAACTCATAATAAGACATACAAATAACAAAACAGTAGGCGAGAAAAGTTACTTACGTTAACAACTGACGACACTACTAATATAATAAAATAAATATTAAAAAAGATGTATGTATAAATATATTAAAATGTGCAATATTATAAGTATAAATTAATGTTTCTTTGTAAATTCAAGAACTCCCTGAGGATCACCAACAAAGTTGGCCGAAATATTGGAGATAATAAAATAATTGCTACATCAATTTAAATTTGGTGTAAAATTATTTACTAAAGGACCTCAAGCCTTATTATTGATATAAAAATATAAAAATCAAAAATAACTTTTATTTTTCATTTAAAAAAATAAATATCAAAAATAACTCTTATTTTCTATCTAAAAATATAAAAATCAAAAATAACTCTCATTTCTTGATTTTTTTGATAAAATTCATAAGAGTTACGGTCCCTACTTAAGAGTATTGTATGTATATGCTGTCCAGCAATGAGGGCAGAGTTATTCTAGTATAATACAGCATAGCGGCCGTTACACGGTATTTTTTCGCATCTTTCGAAATTTTGAAACTTTATATACTAGTAGACCTTTTCAAAATAACAAAAGCGCTACAGCTAGAATTAATATGGTTATGCATATGTATGTATGCCACAAGCATTAATAAAAGAGAATAACTTACTTCATAACTTCAGCATAGCTAATTGCCTCATCTATTCCGGGTAAAGCGCCTACAACCTCGTGCAAGACGCCTTTGCTTAGCCGAAACCCTTCACTATCACCTTCAAAATATTCGTCCGGGAGTTCATTAAGACCAGCATTGGGATCAATTTCCATAGCGAACAAATTTGTAAACCCATCAACCTAAAAACAATAAATTTTTAGAATTGCTTTTATGATCAATCCAAAGATTTTATTTACAAAGGTTTACATAGTAACTAAATAGCTCAGTCCAAGTCTCAAATCCATATTATACAATTTTACTGGGCAGACAAAAACAGTCTAACGTTCGTAAAAATATTTCTGTATTAAGTTTATCAGGCTCAAGTTCTTTCTATATTATCTTTGTGATTGATATTAATTAAATTAGACAAAGAAAACATCATTTTAGCAGGGTGGACAACTAGTTGTTTCGAAGCCGCCACACTTTCTCGTCAGCAGATAAACAAAACGCATTTTAGATTTTGTTGATATCGTAAATGATTTCAAAATGAACTTAATTATTTATTCGCTATAAGAGCCAATTGAAAACTTTAAGGTCTATTTTTAGACCTAAAATAATAAATGATTTAGGATTGAATTTTGAAGTTTTTGTCCTTGACTTTATTTCTTATTTTGTAAAAATATCCGGTAATAGCATAGCCAAAGTCTTAAAAATTATAGTAAATTATTTCTTAATACTAGACAAAAGAAAATTTTCAATCATCTTAAGGCGTGTGCTCGTGAAAAGAGATTAGAGAAATATGGCTAAATTTTGGCAAAAGTGGAACTTAATTGTTCGTCGTTTTTCTAAAAAAAAAAAAAATTTAATTAAGACAAATATTTTTAAATACTGGTAAGGTATAGGCCTTAAAATTTACTGTATTCTTAATTTCAAGCTGGAAAAAGAACGAACGCTACATCCAGCATTGGACGAATATGAATAATTAAAAAAAAAACTGATAATTGGTCAAAAGCAAAAACCGCCTATCGACGTTTTTAAAA
Organism: Sturmia bella; assembly: GCA_963662145.1. Taxonomy (NCBI): domain Eukaryota; kingdom Metazoa; phylum Arthropoda; class Insecta; order Diptera; family Tachinidae; genus Sturmia; species Sturmia bella. The sequence goes on from OY759172.1 coordinate 43,548,820, forward strand.
ACTTTTATAAATTATATTAAATATATTTAAAAGATTTAATCTGAATTTTTATTGTTACCCGCCGCCTGGTGAAAACTGTGGGCAGGAGAGCAGATTTATTAAAAATATTCAAATTCTTACGAGCATTCATTCTACCGGCTTGAAAATTATACCAAATTTAATTTTTATATATTTAAATTCCTGTTATTTATTAGAAAACATTATCATCTTTTATTGTTGAAAAGAGATGATGAAAGATAAATTATATCAAAAATTTTTTGAATGAATTTTCGAAACCAAAAAATATATGTGAAAGGAGAAGAAAAGGAGAATTTTTTTATTTTTCTTCAGTAAAATCTCATGTCTGTTTTACAAAATTATCAAAATTCAAATATATAAAATATAAAAACACACTTGTTTACCAGGCCAACAGCATATAATAAATATAGAAATATGAACTTAATTATTTATTTGCTTTAAGAGCCCATTGAAATGTAATAATTTAGGTTAATTTTTGGACCTAAATTAATATAATAAATATATATTTTTAACTTAACATACTGAGCAAAACGACACCAAAACGTGCATTATTTTGCACAGTAATAGCAAATAAATAACATACTCATACATCCTGTATCTGCAATTTTATGAGTTATTCAGTTTATTCGACTTAAAAGACGAATATACATATGTTAAAATATAGCAGGCAGAACATTTTGTACCGCATTACAACAATGTGCAAAATTTCTTTTTTACCTACCTGACTACATGTCTTCTGTGGTCTGATATGTTAAATATATTTATTGCTGGTGTAAACGGGGGTTTATGTAGTACCTACATACAGTAATCCCTTGATTTACGCCCTAATAATTTTTATAGCTCCTGAATTTCATTATTGTGTTTCAATATGATTTACGTCAACTTTTTGCGGCTGCAAAGTTCATGGTAAAAGAATTCGACATATGTCGCCTCAGTTGCTTGTAAAATACAAGAAACAAATACAACGAGGTGTTCCCGTGTTTGGTTAAGAAATAAAGGATGAAACTATTTACGACATAAATTCGAAAATTGTGAACCTAACCCATGAAATAGGTTTTTATGATCTTGGAGACATCGATATACCTATGTTTGAGCATTTAAATTTAGACGGTAAAATATTCCGACATGTTCTCACACTCGCAAGATTTTGCGGCTCCAAGTGACTTGAAAACGCCAAGTTATTTTTAGGTGTTCTGTGCCTCACGCAGAAAAAACTAGCAAAACGAAACCACATTTTACAAGCTTAATATATTTAATGACAAATGTGAGCAAAATTGGCAAATTTTGATACAAAAAGAATGATAAAAGTTAAGTGCTATTTAGGTAGCTTCGTTTAATTATAGGCGATATTTTACTGTTATTTTTCGAAATCGAATAAATCGGCCACTTACAAATCAATGTTCAACTTTTGTTTTTCAGCTTAGAAGGTAACCATTTGAGTAGTTGACTTCTCAATGTCCGATAGGGTATGCTGTTAAAGCTTTATTTCCTGCAAAAAATATTTCCGAGTTCTAAAAGTTCCAAAGGAAAGCGAAATTATTGAATAAGATCGTAAGCTATTGGCGTTCTATATTTAATTTTTTATTACCAAATCATTTGCGAGATAAAAGGTTCAATTAAACTGTCCGGTGAATAAAACCCCTCGTCCGTGAGGATGATACCTGAGGAATGTTCGTTGGCGTATGACAAAGTTTGGTCTATGCTGATAGACCAACGACTGATCATACAGAGGTTAACTTTTGACTTACTGCTATCGAAATAAAACCGGTTATGCTCGAAAGTTGTGTAAAATTCAACGACAGGATGGCTTTCATACAGCGCGTTCAGAGCCCATATGAAAAAGATTACATATTTACATTAAACGTGCCTAAATTTGTGACTTGATAGTCCCACAGTAAGGTGAATTGAATTTGCTTTATTTTTAAAATTTCAACAACTAAAATACCCCCCCATGAACAAAGCGTATACAATGGATAACAAATATACCGAAAATGGTTTACCTTAGTTGGAACTTTAGTAAATTTTTGGTTGAAGGCATCAGATATATTATGAGCCGGGTCTGTCGATATGATCAACACCGAGTCCCGTACTTTAGCCATTTGAACAGCAAGACTGCAACTATTTAAACAAAATATATGCATACATTAATCTTATACGTATGCATGTATATACACATATATCAAAATATTTACCTGCATGTTGTTTTTCCAACTCCACCTTTACCACCAACAAATATCCACTTAAGAGTCGTTTGCTCAATTACATTTTGCAAACTAGGCTCCATTGACTCCAGCTCGTCACCCATATTTTTCCAGTTCTTTGACATAAATAAATATTTTGACAGGAAACGAGGCTGATCAAGACTCGACTAATAGCCGCCGACGAATACTTTAATTTAAAAGCCGCCGTATTGAATAAAATCTTACGGCGTTTTCTTTTCTGCCATACTTTCGCTTTTGAACTACACTTCGCTGATATACATGTTGCTTTCTAATATAATATAACGCACTTAAGAGGCAATTGTTGTTGTAGCGATTGTCAAATTTGAATCTAGTGAAGGACAGCAAACATGAAAATTTTTATATAGCTGTCTCTGTTGGTTGACTCTGCATTTGTTTACATTTGATTTTTGGTTGGAAAAATTCAGTGCAAATCTGATGCAAACAAAACAGCTTTGCAAGCAAACAAATAATAATTATTTGTATTTAATATTTTATTTCCATTGAGTACATCATCAGCTGTGCATGTAATATGTTTAAAACGTAGTTTTCAAAGCTTTTTATTTATGTTTTCTACTTTTTTCGTAAAAATTACAACAAAACCAATATTTTTCCAAACACTTTACAACAACATTTTTTCATTGTTTATGTTTGTTTTTGTATACACTAGTTGTTCTCACACGCTCATGTTGCCACGATTTCCTGCACTGCTCATCGCTGGCCCGTCCCCAAACAAATGATATGGCCATTTAACAAAAGTCATTTTTGGGATATCTGGTTATGTCTGTGACGTATAGTATGTGGCAGCACATATCAAATTTGGTTGATAAATTAAACGATCTGGTAGCACAGTTCAATTGGTTAAAAAAAGTGTAAGTGTATCAACGTTTACACCTCTGGTACATGGTACAACTAATTAGGTAGTCTCGTCAGCTAAACCGTTAATCATCTGTCTACCTCAGGTTGTCAAGAGAATGCAGAGATGAAAGGCAGCCAAAACGAGACAGCAAATCAATGTATGTTCTATTATCTCTTTTCTATAAATGCAGAAGCGACGACTTTTTGACAGTTTGCATAAGTTGTACAAAAACAAAATGCATGCTATTTTTATTGAAGTTCTTATTGCAGCGAAAACGTTACTTTATTAGTTGTATCATGGTTGCCGCCAAATTTGCTTAAGGTGGGATCACACGATTGCCGCAATGCACCAATTTTACACAATTTTTATTGGGCTGAATTGGAGCATAATAAAAAATTTGTCCCAATCAAATTCTCTGCAATCACATGATTGTGACATTTTACTGAAATTTTATTGTCGCAAATTGCCGCAAAACAATTTAGTACCAATAATTGCCGCATTATAGTCACACGATTGTTATATTATACGGCAACTGTGAGAAACAGCTGTTGTAGCTGATGACAAACTTTGTTTTCCAAAAAAAAAAAAAAAAAAAAATTAAATCTTAAAAATATGGTTTGTTCATTAAAAAGGAAGAAAATTGCTTCGGCTATTATTATAATGTTGTGCGGGCTGAAAAAAGCAAAAAATGAAAATAGTAACAACAATTGAATTTTACTGATTGAAAAGCAGAAATCATGTTTGGAAGACGCGCTTAAACAGTTTTGAAACTAAATACATGTATACATATGCATATTATTGGCGCGTATTGTCTTCTTTGGTTGCCGCATGAGAACACAATAAATATTGGTGCATTTTTAGAATTTTTATTGGTGATTAGTTGTATGTCAAGTGTTCACATGGTTGTCGCATCAGGGTTGTATTTGATTGGGACAAATAGGAACAACATTCGTTTTGGTTGCCGCATGAGCCAATAAATTGTGCTATCACACGATTGGCACACAAAATGTAACAAAAATTGGTGCATTGCGGCAATCGTATGATCCCACCTTTACATTTTGTTGTAGGCATGGTACCTCGATATCAGGTACCCGCATAACTGGAACACACATGTATTTTGTTGGTAGATATCTTGAACTGATGTCACCCGTTTGTTGGCGTATGTGTGTTGTGTATTTTGACGGTTCTTTAAACTAAAAGCAGCAGTCCGCTGAGCTTGTAAGGCTACCTGGTATCGACCTACCTTGGTTGTAGTCTGGATCATGATACAACTAACAAGGTAGCCTTTTCGCTACAATAAGAACAACTTCAATAAAAATAACATGCATTTTGTTTTTGTACAACTTAAGCAAACTGTCAAAAAGACGCCACTTCTATATTTACAGAAGAGAGATGCACTGAGCTTACGCGGATTTCCTACCTCGTTTTGGCTGCCTTTCATCTCTGCAATCTCTTGACAACCTAAAGTATTCAGTTGATTAAAGGTTTAGCTGACGAGGCTACCTTGTTAATTGTATCATGGTCTGGATCACTACAATTTCATCACAAAAAATCTCTCAATTCTGAGGAAGTAAGACCGATATTGCTCAATTAGTACAAAATTATTTCAAATATTGAGTAAAATTAAAATGCAACAGTATAAAAAGTGAGCTATTAGGTACTTTAGCATACTTTAAGGAGCAAAAATTTACTGCGATAGCAACTGCAGCTCTGATAATTCCAAAATTATTTTTATTTTCTCTTTTTGACAACTAAAGTGTAGGCAGACTTTTTCTCAACTGTCCAATGGTTATTGCCTTAATTAAACCTTATATGCGTGAACAGAAAAATAATTTTGTAAATAAACAGAGTATTGACTCAATTAACAATTGTCTATCTGAACAATGTCTAAAGTGTGTAGGACATGTGCAAAAATCAAACTCACGTTTGATTGTGTCGTTTATTTTAATAATTTGCTCACTTTTCCATAATAATGCCCAATGATTTCTTTTCATCATGAAGGAGTGAAGTACAAATGAAAACTTAAAAATTGTTGATTTTGCTTCAAGTCAAGTCAAAGTCATAGAAAAGAGAGTTCTCGATTGATTTTGCACCCTGGAATGTATTTGTTTCATGTTTATGTACAATTTTAAAAATTAAGCTCCAAAGCAGCAAGAATATTGTAATGAATTGTCCATGAAACAATAAACCTACGTTTTTGTTATTACAAAGTCAATAGTCAATTTTTATACTAAATAGTATTTTCAGGAATTGTCAGTAGTACAACTGTCTCAATAATAAATTACTGCAGTCACATTTCCTGCAACATACAAACAAACTTCAAATGTAGGCACATATGTATGTATATCTACATATGTATATGTATGCTTAAAGAAACACAAAATTATTTCATTTTGCTTCTGTTTTTTCATCCGCACATTTATGTATGTACAGCATTTTTCGGTTAATTGACCCTACTGTTAATTGGTTTCCACGCTTAATTGAACCACATGATCGGGCAAAAAAAATATTGCATACGAACACCATGTGAATTTCCTCGGATAATTGAACCCGGTTAATTGATTTTCCCGCTTAATTCGTTCAAAATTCATGTCATCAAAAATAAATTTCCTCTTACTTTTACCCGGTTAATTGCATTGAAAAATAATCTGGCATTTTTGCACATACATATATGACATCATTTGTGAAAAACACTGGGTGGCATCTCTACTATACACATATACGTACATTTTTTGCTGTTACTTGCATTTTTTTTCGTTTACACTGCAGTTACACGATCAAGTTTTGCTATCAAGTTTTTTTCACATACTGCTTGTCAAAATTCAATAAAATTGATAGCTGTGACGTAGGCTGCACGCAATTTCAAAGCAATTCGTTTTCAAGATGCCGTCAAGAAGAAAATTAAAAATGGCTGCTTCATTAAAAGTACTATCAGAAATAAAAAAAATAAAAGAAGAAAAAGCCAGAGGACAGAAAGAAATCGATAAGACGCCACATTCATATTCCACAGAACTTCGTGGCTTCTGTATAGCTCTATAAACCGCAGCACATCATTATATTTGTTGGTTTTGCACGTAAACATTTTTATTTCTATTTTTAAGCTCGAATTTGTTTAATTTTTATCACTTTTAATTGCAACTTTCAAACAAAACAAAAAAATATTTGCAGACAGAACGAAAAAAAATTGTTGTCAGCTGTTTTCTTGATTGTAAATTGATGCTCTCTATGGAAAGCAAGAATTGCCATCAAGTTTGCATCAATTTTCAAAATTGTGAGTGTATTAGTAAAAAAGTGTGAATGTATTAAAACTTGAAAGGCAAAACTTGATCGTGTAACCCCCAAGTTACTTGGGGGTTACACGATCAAGTTTTGCCTTTCAAGTTTTAATACATTCACACTTTTTTACTAATACACTCACAATTTTGAAAATTGATGCAAACTTGATGGCAATTCTTGCTTTCCATAGAGAGCATCAATTTACAATCAAGAAAACAGCTGACAACAATTTTTTTTCGTTCTGTCTGCAAATATTTTTTTGTTTTGTTTGAATGTTGCAATTAAAAGTGATAAAAATTAAACAAATTCGAGCTTAAAAATAGAAATAAAAATGTTTACGTGCAAAACCAACATATATAATGATGTGCTGCGGTTTATAGAGCTATACAGAAGCCACGAAGTTCTGTGGAATATGAATGTGGCGTCTTATCGATTTCTTTCTGTCCTCTGGCTTTTTCTTTTATTTTTTTTTATTTCTGATAGTACTTTTAATGAAGCAGCCATTTTTAATTTTCTTCTTGACGGCATCTTGAAAACGAATTGCTTTGAAATTGCGTGCAGCCTACGTCACAGCTATCAATTTTATTGAATTTTGACAAGCAGTATGTGAAAAAAACTTGATAGCAAAACTTGATCGTGTAACTGCAGTGTTAAGGTAAAAAAAAAATTATTTTGAAAAACTTGAAGTGCACATATGCGATTTCTTTTAATTCATTAGTACATAGTTTCAATTATGCGTGATTTCTGTAATTGAACAAACTGTTCAATTAAATAGGGTTCTTGTAATTGAACGAATTGTTCAATTAAACGGGTATCGGCTAATTGGTTCCCCGGTTAATTGAACAAAAAATTGTGCAAATTTTGATGTGCAATTAACCGAAAAATACTGTATCCACCACGAAATTTCCAAATGAGGATTTTTCTGCCGCTTTAGAGTAGAGACATACGAAAAAAGCTTCAACAAAAATATCAAAAACTTTTAATTTTTTGCTTCAAGCAGAGCCGGTCGCATGTACATGTAGCCGAACAAACACGAGCGCATATACGAAATCAAATGAGTGACAATTTTGTTGCAAATGTCCTGGGCAGTGTAGTTCTTGTAGCAGTTGCATTTAAACCGTGTTAAGATCGAACTTAGTGGTATTTAAACTGCTCTAACCTTAACAACGAGTTATTAAAATTTCCGCGGCTTAAAAAAGCCGCGTAACGTTTTTATTAAACACCATTACGAAGGTCTTAAGGAAATTTACGTTCCCTTATGAACTGCGTGTAAAAAAAGTTCATGAAATTCATGTTGGTGAATTAATTCTTTATGTAAATTGCTCATACCGGTACAGAGTTAAAAAAAAAACAAAATTTAAACATAATTTATTTACTATTGCAGTTATGTTATAATTACTCGTATTAGTGGATACTTTTTTCCGTCAACTCGAAACGAAATTCAATGTTCATACAATTATTTGGCTACGGATTTTCGACATTTGTTTTACTGGAGATAAAAAAATTATTAAAATGGATCAACACGTTTCTGAAGAATATTTATAAGATGAAGAGATTGATTTGTCAGTTATAGCAAACTTCTCCACATAAATCTAAACAACTATTTTATCGTGTAGATATAATTTTTATTTTCCAAAGGTAAATCTCCTCAAAGCCATACCGACCTTAAAAGTCAAAAACGTAATAATATTAATTAAGTAAAGAAATGTAAAATTGTAAAATGCAGTGCAGCGTAGTTTGAGTTGTATTAAGAAAAATGGGTATCAGTCAGGGGTTGAACTTGAGCCAGTTGTACAAAATAAGATGGATTACAGCCTAAATCTATATAAATAAAATATAGCCTGCGTTTGTTGAAACTTTCGCACAAAAATCTAATAAATTATGAGAAGTTATTCAGAAAAATACTTCCGTTTTGGGAAAGCGAGTATTTTTTCGTACATTTTTCGTCACGATAATGAAAGCTGGAAAAGCTGAATTCCTTTTTAAGAGATCTACAGGTAAGTGAGATCCGATAGTGAGTGTTTATCATTTTGCCATGCTACTTTTTCATCTGCCTAATCTGGCAAACGTTAAATGAGCAGATTCGAGTTCTGACTATATAAGCACATACACTTCCGAAATTGATTGCGACCAATTTTGGCCAAGCACGTGAGGGTGTACTCCACCAGCGAATGCTGTCTATAAATAAACGATATGAATGACAGAGAGAAAAAATATTTTATTTTTTGCACATTTATTGGAAGTGGAAATATGTTTTAGTGGTTGATCTCTTTATTTTCTACTTTGAAAATTTTTGTTTAATACATACAACATTTTTTTTTAACAACTTAATTATGTGAATATGTATGCATCGGTGGATAATGTGTTCATTTTTTCTAAGAAGTTATTAGGGCGTCCTTAAGAGAATCTTTGCTACTGCTAGAATCACTTGCATTGGCGGTGTTGATAGGATTTGTCGCCAGAGATTTGTTTGACAGCGTTTCAGCATCACTTGCTTCCTCAGTTGCGTCTTCAGTTGTAGTAAGATCTTTGACTTTTTCGTTATTGTTGCTGCGTGGGCTGTGATTGTGATTGTGACTATCACTATCATAGTTGCAGTGTGTAACTAGTCTTTCATTGTTACAGTTATTGACGTTTTTGTTGCTTAAGCTGCTTTCACAAGCTTTCGATTCTGTATTTTCCGACGTTGTTGTTTCCGCTGATTTTACTCTTGATGGCGAGCCTCTCGGGGTGTTTGCAATTAGTACGCCAGAGTATTTAACATCATTTATTTCCAAGTTCACCTCCAATTGCTGTTCACCGTTCGAGCTCGTACCTGCAAGGAGAAAAATAATAAATACATATGACAGTACATGTGTTTAAGATTTAAATTTTTGGGAATAGAGAAAGCTTTTAGCCTAAAGCGGCAATAAGGATTATTAATTTGCTTAATACTGATCGAGTCCAACATATTGGTATGTATCTTTTCACACATACCAACAAAAACATAAAACGACAACAATTTTCCTGACAAAGAGGTACCGAAGTATTGAGAATTACGGCAAATAAAATAAAGCTGAAAACAGTGACCTCAAGCTCAAAAATCATAATTTATTTACAAGTGCTGGTGAGTTCTACTATTTTTCATTACTCAATGATACTCAATACTTCTCACTTGGGTACTCAATACTTTTAGCGGGTTTCTTGCACATTCCAACAACAAGCAGTTGTACATATGTACATACATGAATGTAGATCAAAATTAGGTTTTTATCTTAACAAAAGTACAAGGAAAAACATATTATTGTTTCTTTTATTATCACCTTCAATTTGAGACTGATGCTTTTTAAACAGGTTTGCAACTCTGATGATTTTCAAATAAAGTTGTATTCTACTTTGTTACATTTGGTTAAAAAGTGCAACTCTGAAAGCATTGAGTCTCTGCTTTCCAGCCTTGCGCATCCAAAAACCTACAAAGACTCGGTACCCTAATACTCAATACTTCACCAGCACTAATGTAAATAGAAAGTCAAACTGCATGAGAGTGTCTTAAGGTTACAATTTTTAAGGTTTACACAATTTTTATTGGGCTGAATTGGAGCATAATAAAAAGTTTGTAACAATCAAATTCTCTGCAATCACATGATTGTCACATTTTACTGAAATTTTATTGTCGCAAAACAATTTAGTACCAATAATTGCCGCATTATAGTCACACGATTGTTATATTATACGGCAACTCTGAGAAACAGCTGTTGTAGCTGATGACAAACTTTGTTTTCCCAAAAAAAAAAAAAAAAAAAATGAATTAAATGTTAAAAATATGGTTTCTTCATTAAAAAGAGAGAAAATTGCTTCGGCTATTATTATAATGTTGTGCGGGTTGAAAAAGCAAAAAATGAATAGTAACAACAATTGAATTTTACTGATTGAAAAGCAGAAATCATGTTTGGAAGACTCGTTTAAACAATTTTGAAACTAAATAAATGTATACATATGTATGTATGTAGATTATTGGCGGGCATTGTCTTCTTTGGTTGCCGCATGAGAACACAATAAATATTGGTGCATTTTTAGAATTTTTATTGGTGATTAATTGTATGTCAAGTGTTCACAGGGTTGTCGCATCAGGGTTGTATTTGATTGGGATAAATAGGAACAACATTCGTTTTAGTTGCCGCATGAGCCAACAAATTGTGCTATCACACGATTGGCATACAAAATGTAACAAAACTTGGTGCATTGCGGCAATCGTATGATCCCACCTTTAAGCGACAGTGCTTAAATTGAGAAATTTAGCACGTCTACATTTTATGGGTGTGCTGATGAAAGGTGTTGCTATCCAAAAACAGCCGGTTGTATACTAGTGACGTGCAGACGACATGAAAGTGATGTGTAACGCGTGATCATTAAATTTGGGAAAAATCGTGCGTGAGCGAGATTTGAAATTTCGTACGTGATTACGTTTTTGAAATAGTTTATGAAGCTTCACGAAATAAATTAAATCCTATATGTATAAAATCAAGTACGACTTGTTAAAAATAGAATTAGTCCTCAAATTGTTTCTCTAAAAAACACAACAAAAGTCGCCTAACAAATTTTCAAATAAAGTGCTATTTTCTCATGTGCAACCACGTGGCATCAAAGAATATTTCTATACGAAAAAAAATATATACATATATATTTGATTTTATGCGGCATTAACAGCCGGCTGAAGGAAAGTGTTAATAATAATTGCAGCAATTCGCAAAAAAAGTTCTAAATTGCAAAAACTAAATCAATGGTAACTGGTTTTCTTATTCCTTTCGACCACTTAAATTTTCTACAAACTATTTTCACAAAGAAAACTTTTTTGTTTACATTGAAAACAGATACATTGAAAAATTTTACCAAACAATATTTTTTCAGAAAAATTTTAAAAGCTCTCAATCACTGAAATGAATATTTTCTGATTCTCATTCTCTCTATTTAATAACATTTTGAACAAATTGCTGCAAGACTTCATGTAAACGAACACGCCTAATGTGCTTGCCCAGCAGTTTCTCAATTTATACGAAAATCTGGAGAAAAATCGAAACCAATTTTCGCACCCATAGGTTCTTAGCAGTTTTTATGATTTTATATTGCACAATTACAATCCCCTTATTTGCTCCTTGCTAAGAAAAAAACAACACTTTTCACATTTCTTCCTCTCTTTTTTTTCTTTAGCGCCGCACTTCTTTTTACCCTTTTATGACTATAACTTGAGGCTTTTGTGAATTTCTGAAACAATTGCAATTAGTCCAAAACAAACAGTCGCAACAAGTGGAAATAGGAAATATTTCATAAACATTTTTGTTACGATATTTAGTTTCTGGCGCATGATATCGATCGATTCGTTCGCCTGCATAAAAACGTTGAAAAGAACAATAAAAGTTTAGAATTTGTTTTGCTTTAGATGAAACAAAATAAGCGAATGATTTCGATGGGCAACGCAGGACGCAGGCATTCCATTACTCATTTCATTTCACAAAACTATCAAGCAAACAGCAGCCAAGTAATAACTTACCGTTTCGCGTTACCCTAAACTGCATGCCAGAAAGCAGGGTCAGAACTTCGAATTGTCCCAGCGAAGATGAATTTCTCAATTCCATGTTGTCAGCACACTTCGGAACGATTGTGTTTGATGTGTTATTTGGCGTACAAGTCTGTTTCGTTAAATGAAGTTTTTTAGTAGACACGGGAGAAATTTGTCCATTTGCAGCCGAGGCTGCAGAGGTGGTTGGGGAATTTTCTATGGCCGAATCGTCAGACTTGTCATTGTGAACGCTATTGGTGCTGTTACGATGGTTAGTTGCGCTCAATGACGAATTGCTGGCATGATTCCGTTCATTTAAATCACCATGGGAAGAGTTAGTTGATGTATTGTGTTTGTCATTGTCGGCTTCGTTATCTGATACTTGATTATCATCTCTGTAGTTGCAATTGGCTGAGGAAGCGGCAACACCAATGCTACTTATACTGGAAGGTAAATAGAAACTGGCAGGAAATCCGGAACGTTTAGATGGAGGTGGTTGGTGCAGAAACTCGCTATGTTCGCTAACTTCTGGGCTTGGTTCACGTTCTCGCTCACGTTTGACGGTACTAAAATTCAACGATGACTCCGAAATATTTAGTGCATCACTGCTGGAACAAACAAGTGGTGAAAAAAGTTAGAGCAGTTTTTTTTTATGTGCATGCAGCATGGCTGGTGTTGGGTGATTGACTTGACTAACTATTACTTCCCACACTACTTTTAACTTACCGTGGAGGCTCGTTAACACACTCAAGACTTCTACCACTGCTTATGTTACCACCACCCAGTGGTGAACTGTTGACTGAAGCGGGTGGTGAAGCATTGTTGTGGTATATTTGCCACAACGCTACACGAGACATTTCGAAAGCATTCAAAGCTTCTCTTGCACTTATTTCAGGGCTTTGCGATCTCTGCCGTTGTTGTTGCTGCTGCTGTTGCTGCTGATGATGATGATGATGTTGCCGTTGAGGTGACAAACCACTCATTTCATTTTGTTCCTTTTTCACCTGAATCATTTTCAAATATTCAAGCATACGCTGCTCAATTTCCTGTGTTACCACGTTTTGCACCTGTCCGAACGAGGGTGTCATCAGTCTATGGTGTGCAGCAACGGCAGCCGCTGCAGCCTGTGCTTGCTGATTGTTAGCCGCATGTGTAACTAAAGCTAAGGGAGACATTTGTTGCAAGCCGCTCGGCAATGACTGACGATTCATTTGAGGCTTTAGTTTAAAGAAAAAGAAAAAATAAAGAAAAATATGGCGGGCAGTTAGTTTGCTTTTTGTGTTTATTAGCCTTACTCACTTACCATTTGCATTTGGCTGTGCATTGCCTCATATTGGCCATAACTGGAACGGCGGCCCTCACGTCGATTGCCATCAATTGCTGCTTGTAATTCTGCTGGGGAGCTTAAGTTGTTTTTCTCGCATTCATATGGGTACAAATATTTCATATATCTGTAATGAGTAGACAAATGCAGGTTTGTAGATGTAGCATAAGTTAATAGCGCAGTGCAACTGTCAGAAACAAACAGGCACATACACGGACGGTACAGTATAGATTCCGTTCTATTCTCTACCTTGACCATTTTTTATGGGCGTGCCAAAATTCGTCTACTTTGCAGCAATCTTCTGCTGCCTTTATTTTATAAAAATATTATTTAAAACGCAAAACAGTGGGTCGAGGAATAAAACTTTAGTTTATATTATGCAAGTAGTACTAGTAGCACAACCTACATACATTTACCTTTCACTACTAGCTAAAGACCATAGTTAAGGCTAGAATAGGTAGGGAGCTAGTGCTGCAGCCATATAGTATAGTCAAGGCAGCCATATAATATGGTACAACCACAAATTCGGTTGTTTACAGCCATAATATATTCAACCATATATTGCAACAATAATCCCTCTTCGAATACATATGCATTTTTTCTGTGTGTATATTTACGTCTCAAAAGTTGCAGTTAATGCCCCGATTATGGCTTACAACACCTAAGTGTTGTGTTGTTTCATCTACAACACAACATACAGCTCTTTTTGCGCATGCAAAAATCTGCCAAGAAATCAACTCTACCAGAAAGACGCATGCGTGCGTTGCTTTCATTACGAAAACACATGCAAAAGCAAAAAGTGTTGACATTCGTTGTCAAGTTCTACCATCAAAACATGGAGATATTTTTGGTATTTTATTTCTTGTAAAAGGGCAGCTACCGCGTAGAATTGCATTGGTTATGATAATGAAAGGGCCAAAAAAAATTGTACATTGCAACTAAGAATACAAAATAAAACTGTTTTGAAATAAAAATAAATTAAGTCAAGTACGAGGCTGGCTCGCACTCTTAGGGTTCCGTACGTATGTATGTGTAATGTATGTATGGAATGGCGTATGTGAATACATATGTATATTTTATAAATTTCATCTCTCTGTTTTTACAGCTACTTTATGTTGTATGTGGACACCTAGTAATTTTCCACTTGTTGTTGTTGCCTGTTGTAAGGCATCTGGGAATACATACGCTGTGCGAATTTCGACTCTCTATCTCTTACGGTTCGAGAGTTATAGCTATTACTTTGCGTTGTAAAGGGACACCTAGTTATTGTAAGCCACATGCGAGTACATGTATTGTTCACATTTCATACAGTTTGGGAGTTACGGCTAATTTTTACTTTACGTTGTATAGGGACACCTGGTAGTTTTTGACATGTTGTTGTTTTTAGCTTTGTTGTTGTAGGGCATATGTAAATACATATATTGTGCGAATTTCAGCTCTTTCTCTTTTATAGTTTAGCAGCTACGGCCAATTGTTACTTTAGGTTGTGTAGGGACACCTGGTAGTTTTCAACTTGTTGTTGTCTTTAGAATTTGTTGTTGTAAAGCATCTATAAATACATACACTATGCAAATTTAAGCTTTCTATCTTTTACGGTTTGAGAGTTATAGCTATGTGCAACTTTTCGTTGTGTGGGGACACCTGGTAGTTTTCGACTTGTTGTTGTTTTTAGTACTTGTTGTTATAGCGGTAAGGTACAACAACATCCTGTGAAAATTTCAGCTCTCTAGCTCTTACCGTTTCGGAGAATGGACGCTGTGACGGACGGACGGACGGACGTACTTGTCTCGGTAATAGGGTTCCGTTTCACTCTGATGAGTACGGAACCCTAAAAACGTGTAATAACACTGTGCTGGTTGAAATAACCGATAGACGGGGCACCCAGTCGGTAAACCTAATTCGGATGTGCTGAATTCAGTGGTACTAATCGTTTTTTTTTAGGTTAGTTCTTGTTTTTGAGATATACCGTTATTTTAAAAATGGAGGAGGTAGGACAACATATATTCCCTTAACTCAAAAACTTTTTAAAATATTGAAAAAAAAAAAACCAAAAACCGAAATTCAACATAACTTTGGAATTTATTCACAAAAAATCAAAAATTGCAGTTTCAATCGGTCATCAGACGAAGCCTAAAAATTAAGTATTTTTTTTTTAATTTCTGCGGCGACTTGGCATAATTGTAAATTTGCCACACACGTAACAAAATAATGAAACTTTTTGCAGGCTTCCTTGGTAAATATTTTAATAAATGTGTTTGTTAAAAAATGCAAACTGTGCACACAAAACAAGAACGCACCCTTTTATACCAAAATTTACAAGATTTTTATGTTTGCTGCAATATAAAAACCAGGTACGAGAGAGTAAAAATTTAATATTTTAAACCGTTTTTGAGTAAAGGGAATATACGTTGTCCTACCTCCTCCATCTCTAAAATAACGGTATAACTCGAGCCTAAAAAAAACGCTTAGCACCATAGAATTCAGCGTACCCAAAGTAGGTTTACCCACTGCGTGCCCCGTTTGTCGGAAAAAAAGTTTAAAGCACAGTGTTCTCAAAGTCTGTCTATCTAATATATAAAACAGGAGTGTGTATGTATGTTACGTATGAATTCCAAAATGGCTGGTCCGGTTTTGATGAAATTTTCAGGGAATCTTCCGAGTATTCAAGCGGGTGACACTGTGAAGTCTGATTTTCGATTTTCGGTCTGCGAGGGGAGGGGCATGGCAAATCCAATTTTCATATTGCACCACCAATGACATCTTCTTGTATATAAAAGTGAATGTGTGTTTGTTCCTTATAGACAGCTAAACGGCTAAACCGATTTGCTTGAAATTTCTATAGCATATCTCTGCGTATCTGGAAGGAACTAAAGGCCATATGAATTTTAAAAATTCCAATCGAAAAACAAGATAGCACAAAAATTTAAAAAGGACACCAATAATAATTGGATACGTGTTTGGTACTGTTTTGAAGTTTTGAATTTTAAGGGGATAAAAGCCGGGTAAACCAGCAGCTCGGTACTTTTTTCCAATTGCATTTATGTAAAAAAGGAATGGGAACGGGGAAAAGGTAAAAGCTAAATATTACTTCATTCAAAAAATACTTAAAAAGATTTCGTATTTTTTTTTAATTTGGACATATAAGGGTTAAAAACCGGTACAATCGGTAATTCAGTTTCTATGGACTTAGCAAAAGTAGCACAAACATTTAATAAGGACCTGAAAGCACACTAAAAATATTTCTGATACTTTTCTGAAGTTTTGAGTTTTAAGGGGATAAAAAGGGTAACATCGGCTTTTTGGTACTTTTTTCAAATGCATTTATGTAGAAGAGGAATGGGAACGGGAAAAAAGTAAAAACTTAATATTATTCCCCCCAAAAAATACTTAATAGATTTCGTAATTTTTTTTTTGTAATTTGGACATACATACATACATATAAGGGGTAAAAACTCGTACAATCGGTAACTCAATTCCTCCGGACTTAGCAAAGGTAGCACAAAGATTAAAGAAAAGACCTACAATTTTCCAAAAAATAGCTGGACAAGTGCCAAGTATTTTTTTAATTTTAAATTTTAGGGGACAAAACGGGTAAATCCTGCATTTTGGTACTTTTTTTTCAATTGCATTTATGTAGAAGAGGAATGGGAACAGGAAAAAAGTAAAAACTGAATAGTAGTACTTCCCAAAAACTGCTAAAATAAATTTCGTCTTTATTTTAAATTTAAACACATAAGGGGTAAAAACGGGTAAAAAGGGTAAAATCTGTAATTCAACTTCTCTGGACTTCGCAAAGGTTGCACAAAAATTTAAAAATGACCTGAAAGCACACTAAACATAATTGGGTAGGTTTCTGGTACTTTTCTGAAGTTTTCGAATTTTGAGGGGATAAAAAGGGTAAAATGTGCATTTTGGTAATTTTATCAATTGCATTTATAGGAATATAGGAATAGGAACAGGAAAAAAAGTAAAAAATTAAATATTACTCCCGCCAAAACATGCCGTAATAAATTTCGTAATTTTTAAAAATTGGCCATATAAGGGATAAAAAGGGCAAAGTCGGTAATATTGTATCTCTGGCCGTAATAAAAGTAGCATAAAAATTCAAAAACAGCATGTACGTCTACTAAAAATAAGTGGACAGGTGTCTGGTACTTTTTTAAAATTTAAAATTTTTAGGGAATATAACTGGTAAAAACTAAGTACATTTTGGTACTTTTTCAATTTCATTTATATATGAGAAGGATGGGAACGGGAAAAAGTAGTTAGTCAGTCTAACCGGCTGCATCGTTGACATTAATTTATAACTATTTGAAAGATTTGCGAAAGAAGTGGGTGTGACATAATCAAAGTATTGGGGTAGCGAAGCACACCGGGCTTACGCTAGTGCAATTTTTGTATTTTTGCTTTTGCAATTTTTATTTATTTATTTATATTTATACTGTCACCAGTGACTAGAATGTATTAATATTTCTCTCTATATTTATTGATCATATGCCTTTGTTTAATAGCAATATTGAAGTGAAAGACTCAATTAAGAACTTGGTCCATTTTTGACCATCATAAAACTAGTATATTTGATATTTTCTCTGCAACATTCGGTTGGCATTCAATTGATTTTTCTGTTTGTTGTTATCATGTCACTTACACCAAGTGATGACAACACTGTTCATTTTTCAAATTTTCGCCGGATCCAGCGATTTTTAAACATTATTTTACTCTCTAGTCGAACTTGCACTAATTGATAATTTCTTATAGGGCACCGTTTTACTTCCTCAAAATGGAGAAATATTTTTTTTTTTTTTTTTAGTAAAACTACAATTTTGCATGAATTACGAACATTTTTAAAGGAGGCAACAAATTGAATTTGAAGACATATTTTTTAGTAGTTTTACGATGACTTAAAATTTTGTGTTTGGTTTTAGGTCTTATTAATACCGATTTTAATCATTTACAATTTGTTGACGCAAAATCTGCATCACAAAAAAATAAAAATTGTTAGAGTAGAGACATACGAAAAAAGCTTCAACAAAAATATCAAAAACTTTTAATTTTTTGCTCCAACAGAGCCGGTCGCATGTACATGTAGCCGAACAAACACGAGCGCATATACGAAATCAAATGAGTGACAATTTTGTTGCAAATGTCCTGGGCAGTGTAGTTCTTGTAGCAGTTGCATTTAAACCGTGTTAAGATCGAACTTAGTGGTATTTAAACTGCTCTAACCTTAACAACGAGTTATTAAAATTTCCGCGGCTTAAAAAAGCCGCGTAACGTTTTTATTAAACACCATTACGAAGGTCTTAAGGAAATTTACGTTCCCTTATGAACTGCGTGTAAAAAAAGTTCATGAAATTCATGTTGGTGAATTAATTCTTTATGTAAATTGCTCATACCGGTACAGAGTTAAAAAAAAAACAAAATTTAAACATAATTTATTTACTATTGCAGTTATGTTATAATTACTCGTATTAGTGGATACTTTTTTCCGTCAACTCGAAACGAAATTCAATGTTCATACAATTATTTGGCTACGGATTTTCGACATTTGTTTTACTGGAGATAAAAAAATTATTAAAATGGATCAACACGTTTCTGAAGAATATTTATAAGATGAAGAGATTGATTTGTCAGTTATAGCAAACTTCTCCACATAAATCTAAACAACTATTTTATCGTGTAGATATAATTTTTATTTTCCAAAGGTAAATCTCCTCAAAGCCATACCGACCTTAAAAGTCAAAAACGTAATAATATTAATTAAGTAAAGAAATGTAAAATTGTAAAATGCAGTGCAGCGTAGTTTGAGTTGTATTAAGAAAAATGGGTATCAGTCAGGGGTTGAACTTGAGCCAGTTGTACAAAATAAGATGGATTACAGCCTAAATCTATATAAATAAAATATAGCCTGCGTTTGTTGAAACTTTCGCACAAAAATCTAATAAATTATGAGAAGTTATTCAGAAAAATACTTCCGTTTTGGGAAAGCGAGTATTTTTTCGTACATTTTTCGTCACGATAATGAAAGCTGGAAAAGCTGAATTCCTTTTTAAGAGATCTACAGGTAAGTGAGATCCGATAGTGAGTGTTTATCATTTTGCCATGCTACTTTTTCATCTGCCTAATCTGGCAAACGTTAAATGAGCAGATTCGAGTTCTGACTATATAAGCACATACACTTCCGAAATTGATTGCGACCAATTTTGGCCAAGCACGTGAGGGTGTACTCCACCAGCGAATGCTGTCTATAAATAAACGATATGAATGACAGAGAGAAAAAATATTTTATTTTTTGCACATTTATTGGAAGTGGAAATATGTTTTAGTGGTTGATCTCTTTATTTTCTACTTTGAAAATTTTTGTTTAATACATACAACATTTTTTTTTAACAACTTAATTATGTGAATATGTATGCATCGGTGGATAATGTGTTCATTTTTTCTAAGAAGTTATTAGGGCGTCCTTAAGAGAATCTTTGCTACTGCTAGAATCACTTGCATTGGCGGTGTTGATAGGATTTGTCGCCAGAGATTTGTTTGACAGCGTTTCAGCATCACTTGCTTCCTCAGTTGCGTCTTCAGTTGTAGTAAGATCTTTGACTTTTTCGTTATTGTTGCTGCGTGGGCTGTGATTGTGATTGTGACTATCACTATCATAGTTGCAGTGTGTAACTAGTCTTTCATTGTTACAGTTATTGACGTTTTTGTTGCTTAAGCTGCTTTCACAAGCTTTCGATTCTGTATTTTCCGACGTTGTTGTTTCCGCTGATTTTACTCTTGATGGCGAGCCTCTCGGGGTGTTTGCAATTAGTACGCCAGAGTATTTAACATCATTTATTTCCAAGTTCACCTCCAATTGCTGTTCACCGTTCGAGCTCGTACCTGCAAGGAGAAAAATAATAAATACATATGACAGTACATGTGTTTAAGATTTAAATTTTTGGGAATAGAGAAAGCTTTTAGCCTAAAGCGGCAATAAGGATTATTAATTTGCTTAATACTGATCGAGTCCAACATATTGGTATGTATCTTTTCACACATACCAACAAAAACATAAAACGACAACAATTTTCCTGACAAAGAGGTACCGAAGTATTGAGAATTACGGCAAATAAAATAAAGCTGAAAACAGTGACCTCAAGCTCAAAAATCATAATTTATTTACAAGTGCTGGTGAGTTCTACTATTTTTCATTACTCAATGATACTCAATACTTCTCACTTGGGTACTCAATACTTTTAGCGGGTTTCTTGCACATTCCAACAACAAGCAGTTGTACATATGTACATACATGAATGTAGATCAAAATTAGGTTTTTATCTTAACAAAAGTACAAGGAAAAACATATTATTGTTTCTTTTATTATCACCTTCAATTTGAGACTGATGCTTTTTAAACAGGTTTGCAACTCTGATGATTTTCAAATAAAGTTGTATTCTACTTTGTTACATTTGGTTAAAAAGTGCAACTCTGAAAGCATTGAGTCTCTGCTTTCCAGCCTTGCGCATCCAAAAACCTACAAAGACTCGGTACCCTAATACTCAATACTTCACCAGCACTAATGTAAATAGAAAGTCAAACTGCATGAGAGTGTCTTAAGGTTACAATTTTTAAGGTTTACACAATTTTTATTGGGCTGAATTGGAGCATAATAAAAAGTTTGTAACAATCAAATTCTCTGCAATCACATGATTGTCACATTTTACTGAAATTTTATTGTCGCAAAACAATTTAGTACCAATAATTGCCGCATTATAGTCACACGATTGTTATATTATACGGCAACTCTGAGAAACAGCTGTTGTAGCTGATGACAAACTTTGTTTTCCCAAAAAAAAAAAAAAAAAAAATGAATTAAATGTTAAAAATATGGTTTCTTCATTAAAAAGAGAGAAAATTGCTTCGGCTATTATTATAATGTTGTGCGGGTTGAAAAAGCAAAAAATGAATAGTAACAACAATTGAATTTTACTGATTGAAAAGCAGAAATCATGTTTGGAAGACTCGTTTAAACAATTTTGAAACTAAATAAATGTATACATATGTATGTATGTAGATTATTGGCGGGCATTGTCTTCTTTGGTTGCCGCATGAGAACACAATAAATATTGGTGCATTTTTAGAATTTTTATTGGTGATTAATTGTATGTCAAGTGTTCACAGGGTTGTCGCATCAGGGTTGTATTTGATTGGGATAAATAGGAACAACATTCGTTTTAGTTGCCGCATGAGCCAACAAATTGTGCTATCACACGATTGGCATACAAAATGTAACAAAACTTGGTGCATTGCGGCAATCGTATGATCCCACCTTTAAGCGACAGTGCTTAAATTGAGAAATTTAGCACGTCTACATTTTATGGGTGTGCTGATGAAAGGTGTTGCTATCCAAAAACAGCCGGTTGTATACTAGTGACGTGCAGACGACATGAAAGTGATGTGTAACGCGTGATCATTAAATTTGGGAAAAATCGTGCGTGAGCGAGATTTGAAATTTCGTACGTGATTACGTTTTTGAAATAGTTTATGAAGCTTCACGAAATAAATTAAATCCTATATGTATAAAATCAAGTACGACTTGTTAAAAATAGAATTAGTCCTCAAATTGTTTCTCTAAAAAACACAACAAAAGTCGCCTAACAAATTTTCAAATAAAGTGCTATTTTCTCATGTGCAACCACGTGGCATCAAAGAATATTTCTATACGAAAAAAAATATATACATATATATTTGATTTTATGCGGCATTAACAGCCGGCTGAAGGAAAGTGTTAATAATAATTGCAGCAATTCGCAAAAAAAGTTCTAAATTGCAAAAACTAAATCAATGGTAACTGGTTTTCTTATTCCTTTCGACCACTTAAATTTTCTACAAACTATTTTCACAAAGAAAACTTTTTTGTTTACATTGAAAACAGATACATTGAAAAATTTTACCAAACAATATTTTTTCAGAAAAATTTTAAAAGCTCTCAATCACTGAAATGAATATTTTCTGATTCTCATTCTCTCTATTTAATAACATTTTGAACAAATTGCTGCAAGACTTCATGTAAACGAACACGCCTAATGTGCTTGCCCAGCAGTTTCTCAATTTATACGAAAATCTGGAGAAAAATCGAAACCAATTTTCGCACCCATAGGTTCTTAGCAGTTTTTATGATTTTATATTGCACAATTACAATCCCCTTATTTGCTCCTTGCTAAGAAAAAAACAACACTTTTCACATTTCTTCCTCTCTTTTTTTTCTTTAGCGCCGCACTTCTTTTTACCCTTTTATGACTATAACTTGAGGCTTTTGTGAATTTCTGAAACAATTGCAATTAGTCCAAAACAAACAGTCGCAACAAGTGGAAATAGGAAATATTTCATAAACATTTTTGTTACGATATTTAGTTTCTGGCGCATGATATCGATCGATTCGTTCGCCTGCATAAAAACGTTGAAAAGAACAATAAAAGTTTAGAATTTGTTTTGCTTTAGATGAAACAAAATAAGCGAATGATTTCGATGGGCAACGCAGGACGCAGGCATTCCATTACTCATTTCATTTCACAAAACTATCAAGCAAACAGCAGCCAAGTAATAACTTACCGTTTCGCGTTACCCTAAACTGCATGCCAGAAAGCAGGGTCAGAACTTCGAATTGTCCCAGCGAAGATGAATTTCTCAATTCCATGTTGTCAGCACACTTCGGAACGATTGTGTTTGATGTGTTATTTGGCGTACAAGTCTGTTTCGTTAAATGAAGTTTTTTAGTAGACACGGGAGAAATTTGTCCATTTGCAGCCGAGGCTGCAGAGGTGGTTGGGGAATTTTCTATGGCCGAATCGTCAGACTTGTCATTGTGAACGCTATTGGTGCTGTTACGATGGTTAGTTGCGCTCAATGACGAATTGCTGGCATGATTCCGTTCATTTAAATCACCATGGGAAGAGTTAGTTGATGTATTGTGTTTGTCATTGTCGGCTTCGTTATCTGATACTTGATTATCATCTCTGTAGTTGCAATTGGCTGAGGAAGCGGCAACACCAATGCTACTTATACTGGAAGGTAAATAGAAACTGGCAGGAAATCCGGAACGTTTAGATGGAGGTGGTTGGTGCAGAAACTCGCTATGTTCGCTAACTTCTGGGCTTGGTTCACGTTCTCGCTCACGTTTGACGGTACTAAAATTCAACGATGACTCCGAAATATTTAGTGCATCACTGCTGGAACAAACAAGTGGTGAAAAAAGTTAGAGCAGTTTTTTTTTATGTGCATGCAGCATGGCTGGTGTTGGGTGATTGACTTGACTAACTATTACTTCCCACACTACTTTTAACTTACCGTGGAGGCTCGTTAACACACTCAAGACTTCTACCACTGCTTATGTTACCACCACCCAGTGGTGAACTGTTGACTGAAGCGGGTGGTGAAGCATTGTTGTGGTATATTTGCCACAACGCTACACGAGACATTTCGAAAGCATTCAAAGCTTCTCTTGCACTTATTTCAGGGCTTTGCGATCTCTGCCGTTGTTGTTGCTGCTGCTGTTGCTGCTGATGATGATGATGATGTTGCCGTTGAGGTGACAAACCACTCATTTCATTTTGTTCCTTTTTCACCTGAATCATTTTCAAATATTCAAGCATACGCTGCTCAATTTCCTGTGTTACCACGTTTTGCACCTGTCCGAACGAGGGTGTCATCAGTCTATGGTGTGCAGCAACGGCAGCCGCTGCAGCCTGTGCTTGCTGATTGTTAGCCGCATGTGTAACTAAAGCTAAGGGAGACATTTGTTGCAAGCCGCTCGGCAATGACTGACGATTCATTTGAGGCTTTAGTTTAAAGAAAAAGAAAAAATAAAGAAAAATATGGCGGGCAGTTAGTTTGCTTTTTGTGTTTATTAGCCTTACTCACTTACCATTTGCATTTGGCTGTGCATTGCCTCATATTGGCCATAACTGGAACGGCGGCCCTCACGTCGATTGCCATCAATTGCTGCTTGTAATTCTGCTGGGGAGCTTAAGTTGTTTTTCTCGCATTCATATGGGTACAAATATTTCATATATCTGTAATGAGTAGACAAATGCAGGTTTGTAGATGTAGCATAAGTTAATAGCGCAGTGCAACTGTCAGAAACAAACAGGCACATACACGGACGGTACAGTATAGATTCCGTTCTATTCTCTACCTTGACCATTTTTTATGGGCGTGCCAAAATTCGTCTACTTTGCAGCAATCTTCTGCTGCCTTTATTTTATAAAAATATTATTTAAAACGCAAAACAGTGGGTCGAGGAATAAAACTTTAGTTTATATTATGCAAGTAGTACTAGTAGCACAACCTACATACATTTACCTTTCACTACTAGCTAAAGACCATAGTTAAGGCTAGAATAGGTAGGGAGCTAGTGCTGCAGCCATATAGTATAGTCAAGGCAGCCATATAATATGGTACAACCACAAATTCGGTTGTTTACAGCCATAATATATTCAACCATATATTGCAACAATAATCCCTCTTCGAATACATATGCATTTTTTCTGTGTGTATATTTACGTCTCAAAAGTTGCAGTTAATGCCCCGATTATGGCTTACAACACCTAAGTGTTGTGTTGTTTCATCTACAACACAACATACAGCTCTTTTTGCGCATGCAAAAATCTGCCAAGAAATCAACTCTACCAGAAAGACGCATGCGTGCGTTGCTTTCATTACGAAAACACATGCAAAAGCAAAAAGTGTTGACATTCGTTGTCAAGTTCTACCATCAAAACATGGAGATATTTTTGGTATTTTATTTCTTGTAAAAGGGCAGCTACCGCGTAGAATTGCATTGGTTATGATAATGAAAGGGCCAAAAAAAATTGTACATTGCAACTAAGAATACAAAATAAAACTGTTTTGAAATAAAAATAAATTAAGTCAAGTACGAGGCTGGCTCGCACTCTTAGGGTTCCGTACGTATGTATGTGTAATGTATGTATGGAATGGCGTATGTGAATACATATGTATATTTTATAAATTTCATCTCTCTGTTTTTACAGCTACTTTATGTTGTATGTGGACACCTAGTAATTTTCCACTTGTTGTTGTTGCCTGTTGTAAGGCATCTGGGAATACATACGCTGTGCGAATTTCGACTCTCTATCTCTTACGGTTCGAGAGTTATAGCTATTACTTTGCGTTGTAAAGGGACACCTAGTTATTGTAAGCCACATGCGAGTACATGTATTGTTCACATTTCATACAGTTTGGGAGTTACGGCTAATTTTTACTTTACGTTGTATAGGGACACCTGGTAGTTTTTGACATGTTGTTGTTTTTAGCTTTGTTGTTGTAGGGCATATGTAAATACATATATTGTGCGAATTTCAGCTCTTTCTCTTTTATAGTTTAGCAGCTACGGCCAATTGTTACTTTAGGTTGTGTAGGGACACCTGGTAGTTTTCAACTTGTTGTTGTCTTTAGAATTTGTTGTTGTAAAGCATCTATAAATACATACACTATGCAAATTTAAGCTTTCTATCTTTTACGGTTTGAGAGTTATAGCTATGTGCAACTTTTCGTTGTGTGGGGACACCTGGTAGTTTTCGACTTGTTGTTGTTTTTAGTACTTGTTGTTATAGCGGTAAGGTACAACAACATCCTGTGAAAATTTCAGCTCTCTAGCTCTTACCGTTTCGGAGAATGGACGCTGTGACGGACGGACGGACGGACGTACTTGTCTCGGTAATAGGGTTCCGTTTCACTCTGATGAGTACGGAACCCTAAAAACGTGTAATAACACTGTGCTGGTTGAAATAACCGATAGACGGGGCACCCAGTCGGTAAACCTAATTCGGATGTGCTGAATTCAGTGGTACTAATCGTTTTTTTTTTAGGTTAGTTCTTGTTTTTGAGATATACCGTTATTTTAAAAATGGAGGAGGTAGGACAACATATATTCCCTTAACTCAAAAACTTTTTAAAATATTGAAAAAAAAAAAACCAAAAACCGAAATTCAACATAACTTTGGAATTTATTCACAAAAAATCAAAAATTGCAGTTTCAATCGGTCATCAGACGAAGCCTAAAAATTAAGTATTTTTTTTTTAATTTCTGCGGCGACTTGGCATAATTGTAAATTTGCCACACACGTAACAAAATAATGAAACTTTTTGCAGGCTTCCTTGGTAAATATTTTAATAAATGTGTTTGTTAAAAAATGCAAACTGTGCACACAAAACAAGAACGCACCCTTTTATACCAAAATTTACAAGATTTTTATGTTTGCTGCAATATAAAAACCAGGTACGAGAGAGTAAAAATTTAATATTTTAAACCGTTTTTGAGTAAAGGGAATATACGTTGTCCTACCTCCTCCATCTCTAAAATAACGGTATAACTCGAGCCTAAAAAAAACGCTTAGCACCATAGAATTCAGCGTACCCAAAGTAGGTTTACCCACTGCGTGCCCCGTTTGTCGGAAAAAAAGTTTAAAGCACAGTGTTCTCAAAGTCTGTCTATCTAATATATAAAACAGGAGTGTGTATGTATGTTACGTATGAATTCCAAAATGGCTGGTCCGGTTTTGATGAAATTTTCAGGGAATCTTCCGAGTATTCAAGCGGGTGACACTGTGAAGTCTGATTTTCGATTTTCGGTCTGCGAGGGGAGGGGCATGGCAAATCCAATTTTCATATTGCACCACCAATGACATCTTCTTGTATATAAAAGTGAATGTGTGTTTGTTCCTTATAGACAGCTAAACGGCTAAACCGATTTGCTTGAAATTTCTATAGCATATCTCTGCGTATCTGGAAGGAACTAAAGGCCATATGAATTTTAAAAATTCCAATCGAAAAACAAGATAGCACAAAAATTTAAAAAGGACACCAATAATAATTGGATACGTGTTTGGTACTGTTTTGAAGTTTTGAATTTTAAGGGGATAAAAGCCGGGTAAACCAGCAGCTCGGTACTTTTTTCCAATTGCATTTATGTAAAAAAGGAATGGGAACGGGGAAAAGGTAAAAGCTAAATATTACTTCATTCAAAAAATACTTAAAAAGATTTCGTATTTTTTTTTAATTTGGACATATAAGGGTTAAAAACCGGTACAATCGGTAATTCAGTTTCTATGGACTTAGCAAAAGTAGCACAAACATTTAATAAGGACCTGAAAGCACACTAAAAATATTTCTGATACTTTTCTGAAGTTTTGAGTTTTAAGGGGATAAAAAGGGTAACATCGGCTTTTTGGTACTTTTTTCAAATGCATTTATGTAGAAGAGGAATGGGAACGGGAAAAAAGTAAAAACTTAATATTATTCCCCCCAAAAAATACTTAATAGATTTCGTAATTTTTTTTTGTAATTTGGATATACATACATACATACATATAAGGGGTAAAAACTCGTACAATCGGTAACTCAATTCCTCCGGACTTAGCAAAGGTAGCACAAAGATTAAAGAAAAGACCTACAATTTTCCAAAAAATAGCTGGACAAGTGCCAAGTATTCTTTTAATTTTAAATTTTAGGGGACAAAACGGTTTAATCCTGCATTTTGGTACTTTTTTTCAATTGCATTTATGTAGAAGAGGAATGGGAACAGGAAAAAAGTAAAAACTGAATAGCAGTACTTCCCAAAAACTGCTAAAATAAATTTCGTCTTTATTTTAAATTTAAACACATAAGGGGTAAAAACGGGTAAAAAGGGTAAAATCTGTAATTCAACTTCTCTGGACTTCGCAAAGGTAGCACAAAAATTTAAAAATGACCTGAAATCACACTAAACATAATTGGGTAGAGGTTTCTGGTACTTTTCTGAAGTTTTCGGATTTTGAGGGGATAAAAAGGGTAAAATGTGCATTTTGGTAATCTTTTCAATTGCATTTATCTAGAAGAGGAATAGGAACAGGAAAAAAAGTAAAAAATTAAATATTACTCCCCCCAAAACATGCTGTAATAAATTTCGTAATTTTTAAAAATTGGCCATATAAGGGATAAAAAGGGCAAAGTCGGTAATATTGTATCTCTGGCCGTAATAAAAGTAGCATAAAAATTCCAAAACAGCATGTACAACTACTAAAAACAAGTGGACAGGTATCTGGTACTTTTTTAAAATTTAAAAACTTTAGGGAATATAACTGGTAAAAACTAAGTACATTTTGGTACTTTTTCAATTGCATTTATATATGAGAAGGATGGGAACGGGAAAAAGTAGTTAGTCAGTCTAACCGGCTGCATCGTTGACATTAATTTATAACTATTTGACATTAATTTATAACTATTAATTTATTATTTATTATTAATTTATAACTATTTATAACTATTTGAAGTGGGTGTGACATAATCAAAGTATTGGGGTAGCGAAGCACACCGGGCTTATGCTAGTGGTATATAAATACATACATACATTTCTGTGTTTTTGATTTTGCACTTTTTATGTATTTATTTATTATTTATTTATTTATTTATTTATTTATTTATTTAATAATTTATATTTATACTGTCACCAGTGACTAGAATGTATTAATATTTCTCTCTATAGCGGTACTCAGCGTTCGGTGCGTTTTTGGTTGCGACTATTTTCATTTGAGATTATATTTCAACTAATATTGAGCACCCTTTTTAACAACTTTGCAAATTTTATTGCACTCCAAATAACAGCTGATAAATTAATACACAATTTTTAAATTTTTCACGTTTTATTTTTTTGGTAATTGCTGTTGGCTCCATCTCTACAATTTTTTGTTTGCTTTGTTTTAAAATGTCAGCTGTTCGAGTGTCAGTGTTGCAAACACAATACTCATGTGAAAAAAGCAACACGTAATTAGCGGTGCGTAAATGCAAAAATATTGCCAGTGCAGCCTTGTATATTTTATTGTTGGGTTGCAGAGAAAAAGCAACGATTTCTTGCATTCGCACTTACGCAAGGCATTTGCACCAAATAATGAACTGCGCTTATATTTATTGATCATATGCCTTTGTTTAATAGCAATATTGAAGTGAAAGACTCAATTAAGAACTTGGTCCATTTTTGACCATCATAAAACTAGTATATTTGATATTTTCTCTGCAACATTCGGTTGGCATTCAATTGATTTTTCTGTTTGTTGTTATCATGTCACTTACACCAAGTGATGACAACACTGTTCATTTTTCAAATTTTCGCCGGATCCAGCGATTTTTAAACATTATTTTACTCTCTAGTCGAACTTGCACTAATTGATAATTTTTTATGGGGCACCGTTTTACTTCCTCAAAATGGAGAAATATTTCTTTTTTGTTTGCAGTAAAACTACAATTTAGCATGAATGAGGAACATTTTTAAAGGAGGCAACAAATTGAATTTGAAGACATATTTTTTAGTAGTTTTACGTTGACTTAAAATTTTGTGTTTGGTTTTAGGTCTTATTAATACCGATTTTAATCATTTACAATTTGTTGACGCAAAATCTGCATCACAAAAAAATAAAAATTGTCAATTTTCACTTGAATGCAACCCGAGTACTCGTACGATTGTTGGTGCCGCCGATGTTCCTTTTTTAATATCGGTATTGTTTCGGGTAAATGGCGCATCGTTGCTTCCTTAATTGATGCCACGAAACGCATCTCTTTGCTCCATTGTGCAGTGGTAGTGTTAATTTTCCGCTTTTTTCAGGTAAATTTGAATTTTTATCGATTTTTTTATTTGTATTCCCTATTTGCTTTGCTTTTGGGTTTTGTTTATAATTCATCAACGCATACATGCAATATTTTGCATTTAATTTAATAAACACTTAAGAACTCAATCAGTATACATATGTATGTACATATGAATATGTATGCACACGGATGAACGTTGCATATGTGCTTACATACACATGCACGTACGTACAATTGCATATGGAGGCAAAAGTATACTTGTAAAACGGTTTAAGAAATTAAAAGGCACGTTTTGTTTAGAAATCATTTGTGTATTGAGACAGTGAAGTTATTTTAAAACGAACAAACTTAAATGTTACAACCAGCGTTACCGTTCTGCTACTAAAATGCCGTTTTTATGACACTTGTTCTACCTCTTTTTTTAAATTCTCTTTGATGTTATTTTGTGCTTCTTTTTGATGATTCAATCCTTTCATATAAAATTATTTTATATTTTCAACAAGTTCTGTTATTTCTGGAGCTATTTTGTCCCAAAGCAATTGGCAAAATCCATATTTTTAGAATTCTATTCAATCATATTCACGGAAGCATTGACATTTAAAGCATATACGGTGTGCAAATGGAAACATA
Organism: Sturmia bella; assembly: GCA_963662145.1. Lineage (NCBI taxonomy): Eukaryota > Metazoa > Arthropoda > Insecta > Diptera > Tachinidae > Sturmia > Sturmia bella. The sequence continues at coordinate 43,579,302 of OY759172.1, forward strand.
ATTTAAAATTCATTTAATTTAAATTCTTAATATATGACAGTAGTAATACTAAGTGGAAGAAGTAATAATTTCGTATTTTAACTTTCATCGATCTTTCGATCTTCATTCTGGCTTGATTTATAATCAAATTGACTGATGTAGTATTGAACTTTAAAACTATGGATTTCACCACCAACAACATCCAAAATGATAAAAGGACGAAATTTTCATAGAATATTACGCTAAATTTTTAGAAAATTCCCGGACTTAGAAACTTTGTTATTTCGCTATCTAACTGATTTTTTGAGAGCTTTTGGATTCGATTTGAAAAAAGCATATAAAACTTAAGGAAATGTGTGAAATCTTTATTTGAGTCTAGAGAACGATCAGCACAATCATGATACAACTAATAAGGTGGCCCCATTAGCTGAACCGTTAATCATCTGACTTCGTTAAACTGTCGTGAGAATATAGAGATGAAAGGCAGCCAAAACAAGAAAGCAAATCAGCGTAACATCTCTTTTCTGCAAATGCTGTAAAGTTTGTAGCATACAACTGTGTTTGAAAATGAACTTGGATCAATTTGCAACATTGGCTAAAAAGCCTCAGCTGTCAAATTAAAGGATAATAAAAGATAAGCGCAATATTTTTGTTAAAATAAAAATAATGTTTGATCTACATACATACATGCAACTGTGCACATTTCAGATGCATATGTATGTATGCATGCACATAAAAGAAAAAAAAGGAAACTACCTGTCGTTTATATATTTAAAAAAAAAAACCGTCAAAAGTATTGAGTATCATTGAGAAATAGAAACTAATAGAATTCACCAGTACTAATTTAAAAATGATTTCACGTAAATGGCTCGTACACTGGTCCAATTTCGGCACACTCCCTCCAACATACCGAACAGTGTCTCACGAAATAAATTTTTCAATATTATCTTACAGTGCGGCAACCATTAAGCATTAAAGCTTAATAGCCCCACAAATAGTCGTCTAGGCGGTCAATTGTTCCCAAACCTGTTTCGCGTGCAGTACGGCATGTCGCACCGTCTTGCTGAAACCACATGTCAACGAAGTCCAGCACTACCACTGTCGACCAAACAATTTTGTAATCGTTGCATTGATTTTCAGTAAGGGTTGCCTTTAAAAAAGTACGATAGTACCGATACATATTTTACACTAAATATAGTGTATTTTTCAGAATCCATTCAACCAGAAATTAAATGAAATTTATTCAAACCTTTAAAAAACATATCGTATCGGAATCGGATTTAGAGCCGAAAAAAATTTTACTTTGGTGTCATGAAATCGAATATTAGTGGGTTTTTGACACCAATTCTAGGTAGCCCCCAACTATCTGAATTCTATACATTACTTTAAGAGCCAATTGAAATGTATTATTTTAGGTCTAAAAATGGACCTTATTAATGTTCTCTGTCTTTTTCAGGCGTATATATTCCACCGACATTTCGTTAATGCTAATCAACTCATCAGTAGACTCGAGAAATCTTAAAGGGATGATTAGTGGGGTTTCAAACATACTTTCAAGTTAATTAGCATCAACTAAATATCGGCGGCATATAGACGGCTGAAAAAGACAGGAAACATTAATAACTTTACCTACATATGTATGTATGTATATGAGAGATAAAACAACCTTTGATGCCAAAAAGTAGTTCTGGAGGTAAATACGAGTAGACTGTTAGTAAACGTTTTTGATATCGGTTGATATAACGCAAATTGATTTTTCAAACGAATTTTGCCCTGCAAATGAATTACAACAACTTTTTGCACAATAAGGCAGTTCTGACAATAACAAAAGTTTATTTTAAGATAAAAGATTACCATTTTCGATATCGATTCATATTTAGCCGAGATATGATGCATACATATATAAATACCACATTTGTGAAGGATTTTTAATATACCACCGACTTATGGAAATATGTTCAAGCATTCTACTTCAAATTCTATTATCTGTAAACAGTCTTTTGACCGTTGGAAATACACCATAGCTATGCCCCGCACCCTGTGCAACAAATATTTTTGCTCATACCCAATACATACTAATTCCCATTTAGTCTCAGGCAAAAATAGGATAAGAAGCCAAAGTTGATGCATAACAAAAAAGGGTGAATAAATTTAGGCAGTGGTTACTCTCGTCTAGCTCGACCATAAAAGGAGAACAAAAATTCATGGTAGTTTCTCTTCATGCAGTTATACCGTTGACATACAAAAGTAATTGTATTATGAATTTTTACCGACTGAGATCGGAAGCATTTAGCTCGATGGATTGTATTTTTAACTATACCGATTGCTCTAGTTGGCCGACCGAGATCCGAAGCATTTATCGCTTTGCATTGTGCTCTGATTTTTTCGAGTACAATAGTTAAGTCTTAAGTTGGTATTATCGCAAATCCTTTATTTGGCATGAGTTGACCTCCTTTATAGTTCGGTTTACAAGTACCCTTAGGGCAGTGCGGCTCGGAAAAGAAGAAACTCATGCCAAAACCAAGAAAATAGCGTGTGTTGGTTAAAACCTGAGAGGAGCTTAATAAGAACGAGGTTTTCTTTCATATACATATGTATGTATGTATTTGTATTCAAGACAAACATGAAAGCTGAAAATTTTAATTTTATGACTAACATGATACTAAGCAATTATATGCTGCCCCTTTTAGACCCGTCCTGTATCGTTAGTTGCGATATGTCTCATATCAATTATGTTGGACTTGTGCAAAAGCAATTTTCGTTATTCTGCGTCCGTAGTCTCCATTAGAACGCACTGAGCCTACCGCGCATTGAGTTGCCAGTTCTTATAAGCCAAAGAACCAAACTTAAGGTGCCATTTGTATTAAAGTTAATTGATTTTCAAATATGAACTTAATTATTTATTTGCTTTAAGAGCCAATTGAAATGTATTAATTCAGGTCCAAAAATGAACCTTTTCAAAATACTTGCTGTATTTTTCAGTTGTCTATATTTTTGAAGTCTACTGATGAGTTGATTAGCACCAACGAAATGTCGTCTGCATATAGACAGCTGAAAAATACAGCAAATATTTTGAAAAGGTTCATTTTTGGACCTGAACTAATACGTTATTTGGATTTTAATTTTTGCGTTTTACTTCCAAACAATATTTCACTTAATGACCGCAATTGTCCGATTAGATTCTTTGAAGTAGGAGGATGTGCAGCTAGCTTAACAAATTTCATAAAATCATTCTTAAATTCTAAGAGTTTTATTCATAATAAATATTTTAGGTTTCTGAAACTCTTATTTGACAAGTTTTCCATACGAATTTGTCAAATAACAGCATTATAACCCTGTTATAATTTTTATGAATATGGCTGTAAGGGTATTAAAAATAAAGTGATAACCCTCATGAAAAGTTCTTAGTCATATGTATTGGAATTTTATTGTCTAAATATTTGTATGTATTAAATATATAATTTTTATTTGATTTTTTAATTCTTGAAAAAACTAATTTATGCAGCTTCAGATTTGTATGTGTAATAACTTGAATAAATAAAAAATAAACAAATTTTCAATACGATTCCATATAAGAAACAAGGTATATTAATATCAGGTAGCAGCATTATGTATTTATGTATGTATTTTGTTGGTAAAACTACGCCCTATTCCGTCACCCGCTTATGAGTTTATGTTGCGAATTTATGTAGTTTGTAAGCAAACCTTTGACAGTTCAACGTTTAGACTCAGTAGTCGGCTACTCTTGTAAGGCTACCTGGTATAAAGATACCTTGATATGGAAGAAACGTTATCTTGCGTATAGAGCAACACGCAGTAAAAGTTTAGAGAAAGGAATGTTAATCACCGAAGCATAAGTGTTCCTTCTTCTAAGGGGCAAACTCTTGCTGTCTCATTTCATAGCATTTGTTCAGAGAAGTTCAATCATCAATCGTGCAAAAAAATGCTAATTCAACTGCAAGACAATGCATGATGTTCCGAGAAGAAGCTGGAATAGTAGCGAAAATTTAAATTTATTACAAAAACTGGTTAAATTATATGAAGTTTGGAAAGGCTTGCAAAAGATTCAAACAAACCCATTCAGCAGCTCAAAGATAAAAGACTTGTTTTGTGCATCCACTGGACAATTTCTTCGACATAGCGCAGCGCTATTCATCGTTGTATTTAAAAAAATGTACATAAATATGCGAGCAAATTCTATTAGGAGATGATGAAAATAATATTCTATTCCTTCCTGGTAATGAAAAATACAAGTGAATCAGATTTTACTACGCTTTGCCTGCAACCGAAGCATTCCCTTTAGAGAGGTTCGACTGTTCTAGTATTTATTTTCATAATGGCTATTTGTAAGTCAAAACAAAGATCCAATTTATTCTTATGTTGGTGTCCGTCTGCTTAACTTGGATTGACTTGCACACACTATTTTCATTTTATGTGGTATGAGTGCAAAGGTTCATACATATACATACGTATGTATGTATACATTAGGGAGGGTCAACATTTTTTGCGAAGAATAGCAAAAGTGCAATGTAATTGTGAACAATTGCGCTATTTGATCCATAGTATTGGTGAGAGTAAAGTTGTGGCTCTAGATATTTCCAAAATTTATAAAATTTATTTACTTATTTGGAATTTTATTTTGATTTCTGTTGACGCCAAGAAAAAATAAAAGAAAATGAAAGCAGCTAATTGTCAAAGCGTGCAAAAAGATGAAAGATGCCCAACTTTTTGCTTTGCTTTGCGTCAAATAAAATTTATGTGACAAGTGCCATATAAACATGTACATTTATCTTAAATGCCAAAGCGTGTATGTAACGCAACGCGAAGCAAAAGTTTTATCTGACACGGCCTTTAGCCTATCAAAGGTTGATGCAAAACATGGACCTTGCACTCAGTAACAAATTTCGCATAATCCTCGATGGGAGCCTTATTCTGTTTTTGCTGGCTTCAAATGAGACAAAAACTTTTCTTAAGAAACTCAATTTTTGTGTCGAAGCTTCGTCATTGTGATGCCGATTTTATTGCGCTTAACCCTTTCTAGTTCGTCTTTGTTAACAGGCTCATCTACGGCACCCCAGGACTTAAATAAGCGATTAAGTATTTGTTCTGCAAAATCTTTTAAGCAAGTTATTATACCACGAGATATTTAGTACTATTTAAATAAATCTAATCATGTTATGATCTGAACAGTAGTACATCGTTCATTTATTCTTTTCTCTAAGTTTGAAAGCATTGTTGGCGAACGTGTTGAATCTATTGAGTGAAACTGTTTACGGAGGGTTTGATTTACATCAATAGATGGTCACAAACGACGATATCTTTAATTGGATTTAAAACGTCTACCAGTGATCCCAAAAGAGAATCATATCTCCAGTTCATGATTCCAATAATCGAAAATCGTGCAATGTTTTCTCAATTGTTCTTTTTGCATTAACAATTTGTTGAATCATTTCACACCATGTTAATACTATGACGCATATCTCAATTATGCGTCAGAGTCATTGAAAATATGAACCATCGTATAGAGGTATCCCACCTGAGCACCTAATTGACAAAGATTCTTTTAAGGTAATACGAAAAATTCCGTTCCTTGTTAAGATACTAAGATAAATTTCATACCATGTTAATATTTTTAGAGCTGAATAAAACAACTAAAATAATCTAGTATAGTAGATTAGTGAGCTTCTAATAAAACGATAATTTTCTAATTTTTAAAATAATAAACGTAATCTTTTGCATATTCTGTTTTCCTTCTTTCCGGGAATAAAAATAAATTCCAGGGATAGCTGAATTATTGATTTCCGTTAATCAAATCCCCTGTCACATCTTCTTAACGTAAACTTTTTTGGCCAACTTCGACTTTTCTTTCTTTGTTTCAGTGTTTGACAAATTCAACTATGAATAGGTATACAATTGAGCAGCGCGTTAGTATTATTGAAGTCTTACCGAAGTAAGCGTGATAGGTACGTCATTTCAATTTGTGCATTCGCAATTTTTTTTTTTTCATCATCGTTATTGACTAAATGTGACCCCAATCTCTAGAATTATTGATCAAAATTTCATCAAACAGGATTAGCGCAAGTTCCCCCAACTTGCTGCTACAAGGCCAAAGAAACAATAGCTCTTTTGCGAAAGTAATTCAATGGCAGTGTTTTATCACGTCGAGGCGATGTTAATTGGCCACCGCGATCATGCGAGTTGATATTATTGGACTTCCTTCTTTGCCAGGAATAAGTCAAGAGCCAAAGGTTGAGAAAATTCTGTCCATTGGCGACTTTGTACCTCAGTTATGCGTCAGAGTCATTAAAAATATGAACCATCGTATAGAGCTATCCCAGCGAAGCCGTGACGAGCATTTGACCGATATTTTGTTTCACACATAATTATCAAAGATTCTTTTAAGATAATATGATAAAATGAAAATATGAAAACTGTTCGTTTCATTTAGAAATCAAAGACAAATATATCACCGGTATTCATAAAAAATAAAACATTGTTGAAACACATTTTAGAACAAATTTTTCATATAAAATTTGTTCTAAAATGTACTTCAGCAACGTTTTATTTTTTATGAATACCGGTGTATATGTTTGTGGCAATTTTCAATAAATGAATACATATTTCTTAAAGAAAATGCAAAAAATGCTGCTCCCTGCTTACATTTACAAAAGAGTAAGTACTACGACAAAATGGATTACTTTGATTTGCTCTGCGGGACCTTTGTGCTTTAAGAGCACATTTCCGTAAAAGGAGTACAGGTACGTTTTAAAAGAGCTCACTTAGCGAGCTCTAAAAAAGCACCAAAAGATGTAAAATCAGAATGTTAATAACTTCATATCCCAGGGATGGCAAAGTCAGTCTTTCACTGTTTTGTTTAATCAATTGATTTTTCTTTTAAAAATAAAAGAAACTATTTTGCAGTAATGTATGTACTTTGTTTTAATGTATTTCAGTAAAGTCAGTTTATAATCAATCACCACTAAAGCTAAAAATGAAACGACAATTAAAACGCCCATGGGAATGGGGTCGAAAATATACATTTTTGACCGTAAATGGAACAAATTTTTAGTAATATTTTTCCAAACGGCAAACAAAAAAATATTGTAAGTATGTAGTAAAAAATTATAAAGCGGGCATTAAAAGATTTCTATACAAAAAAATTCAATTCAAATACATTTCAAAAAAAGTGTTGATTTCTTTCAATAAGCCTCTGAGTAAATAAATTTATACGAACTTTCTCGTGAAAAAATTGGAGACTTTCATTTGGAATTCAATACACTCGTTGCTACAGAGTTACGTTTCAGTAATACAGCTTGTCAATGTTTCTGTGCGTGAACACACTGACCGACCTGCCCTAATGTACATACATATTGAAATACCACTAACATATTCATAATCCTTTACGGGTGTGAATACAAAGGTTTTTTTGTATTTGCTTTAAATATTTTCTGTAGAGGATGCTTTTAATGGCCTTACTTTCTGCGAATTATCAAGTAAACATAACAGACGAATGGGAATGATTTAATCAACTCACATTAGCACCAAACAACGTGAGACTTCAGATGCTAATTATCATAAGCATGATTACAGATTCATACGTTTCCAACTATGTACATCAACTTGTACGCTTGTAAGGGTATTAGGTTGAGTCATTACATTGATTAAACAAATCGAATCTTCATTTCTGTACCTTAAGAATGGCAATAGAAGAAAAGACGAAATGAAAAAGGTAATTTGTTAAATTTAAATTAATTAATACTATTTCAAATCCGATTGCATGTGCTGTTGATAAGATCAATAAAAGCAAGCGAACCGATCGAAATCTTTGCCCGAGCTTTGGATTGGGCCGCCTACGAGTATGTTGAGCAAAATAATTTAAATGTATTATGTCGTTTGAGCGATAAAATTCACTGGTTAAAAAAAAAAGCACGAGAACAAATAACAGATTTCTTTTAAGACATGTAAAATTATAAATATGTACATATGCTCAAAAATATAAATATGTACCTTTGTATATGCCATAGTTTCATATAAAATATTTTTGCTGCTTTTTCGTTTTCCTTCGAACTTTCTCTTTGACCCTTATTATGAACAACATTCGATCGAAGAATATAAAATTGGTATTTTGACTTGGTATCAAACAGTGTTCCCAGGCCAATGTATTTCTTCCCCCCAGAGAAATTTCAAAATCCCCTAAAATTCAATGTTTTTTACAAAATCCCCCCCCAAAAAATATTTGGGTGAACATCCTGCTTTATTTTGCGAATCACCAATATTAATGAACTGACAATGCGGAACATCAGAAATGTTGAAACAAACCTATAACACAGCAAACATTTCTTTTCGTTTTGCAACTCTGTTACTTTTCTTTGCAACCTTCTATACAACGAGTTATCCATCGGTTACTACGATTTGTAAAATGTTTGCTGTGTTAAAGTTTTGTTTGAACATTTCTGATTCTCATTCTGTTCATGGGAATTATGGAATAAGTAATTGAGTTTCAAACAAACTTTTAAGCACTTTTCAAGTCTACTGATGAGTTGATTAGCACCAACGAAATGTCGTCGGCATATAGACAGCTGGAAAAGACAGCAAACATTTTGTAAAAAGGGTTAATTTTTGGACCTGAATTGATAATATTTTCTGTTTTGTTCAATTTTCAATAAATACTAATTCTTAACTAATGCCTCGAAAATAAAATATAAGCTGGAGAAACTGATTCCATTGCTCCAAAAGGCATTTGCACAAAATTTTGTTATTATATAAACGTACATACATGTCCAAACATGTAAGGGTTTATCCATTTCGTGGCTTCAAAAGTATAGGACTGGAAATCGAAATCTGTCAAACTAAGTTGTTAAACCAAAGTTTTTCTTCTCAGTTGAAAGTCTGACATTGACGAAAATGGATCGCTTAACGATCACACAACGCATAAAAATGATCAAAACATACCACAAAAATGGTGATTCTGCCACAGCCACATATCGTGTTTTAAGACGAGATTATGGTTTACATAATCGTCCAACTACGCAAGTAATTGGCAAAATTGTGAAGAAATTTGAAGAGACTGGAGCGGTTACAAACATTGCAAGGCCTGTGCATCATCGCTTCGCTCGTTCCGCTGAAAATATCGCTGCCGTAAGTGAAAGTGTTGCCGAAGACCCGAATGTGTCGATTCCTCGTCGATCTCAGGAATTAGGGCTGTCTTACGGCACATTATGATGTATTTTTCATTTAGGTATACACCTACATCCATCTAAAGTCCAGCTTACACAATAACTGCAGCCAGCTGACCGTTAACAACGTCGTAGATACGTGGAATGGGTGAACGCTTGAACTACAGGCAGTGGACGGCGATTTTCCGAACAAAATTTTCTTCAGCGATCAAGCACATTTCTCACTCGGTGGGTATGTTAATAAACCAAATTGTCGTATTTGGGGTTCTGAAAATCCCACCATGAGAAGGAATTGAACAGAGTCCATTACATCCAGAAAAAGTAACTCTGTGGTGCGCTCTTTCGTTCGAAGGTGTGATTGGGCCTTACTTCTTCGAAAGCCACAATAGAACGACTGTCACCGTCAATTCGGAGCGTTAAGGTCACATGATAACCGACTTTTTTTGCCTGCTATTGAAGAATACGACTTGGAGAATATGTGGTTTCAACAAGACGGTGCCACATGCCACACAACTCGAGCGAATATGACCTTTTCGCAAGAGACATTTCCTGGCCGCGCAATTTCTCGTCGTGGTCATATCAGCTAGCCACCAATATCATGCGATTTGGCACCATTAGCCTTTTTTGTGGGGCTACGCAAAAGACCGTGTTTATGCGGATAAACCTTTAACTCTTGAGCACTTAAAAACCAACATTCGTCTAGTAATGGTTGAGATACCGCCCAATATGTGTCAAGAAGTGGTCGAAAATTACCTCAAAAGAATCAATGCTTGCTTGCAACACTTCGCGTGGTGGTCATTTAAATGATGTTGCGTTTCACACATAATGTCAATGTTCAAACTTTATAATAAAAAAGAAATATCATGAAAAAAAATATTTTATAGGTGTTTTATTTACGTTTACTTTTGAAACCGCAAAATGGATAACCCTTTAGTCGGTGCAATTTGATTTAACACAATTTGGTAGTCAAATATACAAAAAAAAAAGTAGAAATATAAAAATGTATGATTATGTATGACTTTTTTTTATTCCATTGAACTTTTGTAATGTTTTATTTTTTTTTAGAAAACATTTATTTTTTCGGGCGATGAAAGTTTGTATATTACAATAATTGCAATGAATTAAGGAATAAAAAATATATAAAAATGTACTTCCAAATCTTCTTTTAAAAAAACTAAAGTTTTGACTCTATTTTCAATTAAATCATTTGTTGATTTATGTTTGCTCAGATCTGACTGACTTTAGCGATCCCTGGTAGACTCTCGGAGAGTTAAACAAAACCAGTTGTTTAGAACAGCACTAAAAATCAATAAATTGGCTAAACACATTTTATTTTGTTGCATAGTGTAATACACATATGTAGTTATGTAAATTTGTAATCACTCAAATAACTTAACTTTATTGAATTGTAGACTTTTAATAACGGTTGTAAAATTTTTCTCAATTTTGTATAAATACTTTTGCTCATTAAAATATTTGTCGCATTATCATTATTATTATTGGCTTTTATTCATCGCATTGTTTTCAATCTCTTCTTGAAATGAAATTGAACCTTGTACTTAGCAATAAAACATACAGTTTCATTTATTTGTGCATTGCTTAATTTTTGTCGTTTATAAGGCAAATAAGTTTTGCTGTAACAAGTGCAGTAAATTACAATTTGATTTCAATTTTGGAAAACAAATTCTACAAAAATTTTAATCGGGTTCATTTGGAACCACTATTTGCAAAATATACGTGAGTATTTGGCTACTCACGTCAACACCAGTCCTTTAAAATATTTTGAGTTGTACTGTTATCTATTGATTATAAAGTTTTGATTTCGTCTATGGGACAAAACCCTGAGCGCTGTGACTCAGATGGTTGGCGGGCGATCACTCAGTTAAACGTCTAGGTTCCGTACTTCAGCTGGGTCCAGCATAAAATATTTTTCTGTTATGTTAATAGTGTTTTCTATCCAGCTAATACATAGAGCGGAGCCCGCCTTCGTCGGTATCTATGTATGTAGATACCGATAATTAATAAACTGGCTACTACCTGATGCTCTAAGTATTGAACATTCTGCGCAATACATATTTGTAAAACAAATGAAGATTTGCATTTCTTCTTTCACCACTTGTCCAATTCTTCGCTATATTTTTCCAAAGAAGGTAAAGCACATTTCACGTGTCTGTGTCAATAATTAATTGTCTGAATGTTACTTCTCTTTTACAAAAAGAAAAAGTGTGAGCACTCTATATTGGAAATTTTGGGATTCAGTTCTTTTTTAAATGAGCGAGAGTTCTATACGTTCTTTAACTGTAGTTATCTGCTAATGCTGGTTTTGCTTGAGTTATGATATTGTTTTGTTAAATGAGTTACATAACGTACACATACATATACATAAGTATGTGTTTTCCTCTATTGAGAAAAGAAAACTGAACGTTTGTGTGTTAAAAGTCATTGACATACCAATCGGCACAAAACCAGACAAGCAATCTAAAATAGCAAAATGAGCAACCAATCACTACATCAGCTAATGCCCGTCTATGCCGACCGACCACCTTCTATAATTTTATGCAGTTGATTTGAAACTGAAGTTCTGTCTACACACTTACATGTGTATCGTTGGTCTCAGGTAGAAAGGTCCTAACTGGCATTTTGATTATGTTGAATTATTTAGTGATTTGAATATGAATGTTTTACAAAAAATAATGGGTCAAACCACAAATGCAATATTATCAAAAACAACGGTTCTGGAAGTAATTTTCCATAAAGCACTAACCGATTTCCAAGAGTTTTTTTTTGCAAAACTCTTCGAGCTATCAAGTATAACATAAGGCAAATATAATCTACGAACCAAATTAGTGATTATTAAAAAACACTTTGCTACAAAATCAAGGGAACGAAGTAAATATATGTACATGGGCAAATGATTCTGTTTTTGGAGTTTTCGGAAAACTTCTAGAAATCTCGATTTATGAGCAAAAACAGTTTTAAATTTTTCAAATCCAGAGATAGTTCTTGTGAAAAAAACCGTATCATTTATGAGCTCGGCATAAAGTGATTTTGAAAAATTTATTATTTATTTTATATTTATTATAATTAAAATTACAATAAATCTTAAGGCTAAAGCACTAGCAACAGTGGCTATCGGCTTAGTGTTTATTAATTAGGCGTAATCTTAAAAAATAAATGTAGTTCAAATTAGACTGGAGTTTAGAATATTAAATTTGGTTATGCAATGAAAGTGTTTTTAAAAATTCAAAGACAATTTAATGTTATTAATGGTTGGAGATTTTAATAATTCAACAATGTTGGGTGATTTGTAAATCAGTAAGCGTGTGTTGACCAGAGCAGGGCAGTCTTCTAAGAGGTGAAGAATAGTTAGAGATGAGGCATTACAGAAGGAGCATACTGGTTGCGCGGTTCTGTTCATCAAAAATTTATGGGTAAGCCGTGTATGTGTTAAACGTAGTCTTGTGAAACACTTGTTTTGCAGGCAACTGGTTAAAATTGGTAGGATAGTAGGCTGCCTTGTAGGATTGAAGATTTTGTATGGATGGTTGTAGTTATTCCATTTTCGATTTAAGGACCCATTGAGATTGATGGTAGCAGATCTGTTCAAAAATTGTTTGCAATTAGGTATAAATAAATAGGTGGGCTTCAGGTTTACAAGTTTGGCAGCACAGTCTGCTGCCTCATTTCCTGTGATACCGATGTGGCTTGGAATCCACAGTAGCTTAGTCTTGTTTTTCGTTTTTATTAATAGTTGCTTTATAGAAGTAATCAAATCATTTCTGTTATTTTGATTTAAGGCAGCATCGAATACTGAACGGCTGCCTGTACAAATTATATTCCTGCTACGTGAACGTTCGACTAGCTTTAGGGCTTCAATTATTGCTATGGCCTCGGCTTCAAATACGGTTGATGTTTGGGGTAAAATTCCCATCTTCAGGGTACTTCCAGCTGGTTATTAGAAGTTTTAATTTGATACATTTGAAAAACTTCAGTAAAATTGTATTATTGCAGGGCAGCTTTCGCTATTCACACGGCTCTGCTCTTCATACCATATACAACAATTTTGGTTAAGCATTCAACCAGAAATGACGGTCTTAACCGAGCATGAGCTTTGATAATAAAATTCAATAATTTGCAAGCGTTACTCGCTTGTAAGTCGACTCAAATTGAATATTAAACCGGGTCGATTTATATGGACAAAAACTTGTCGATATTGTGCCATCAATTTGTGGAGCACTTTTGACATAAGGAAGAATAAGTTTCACAACGACATATCAAAAACATATATACATATCAAAAGCTTGGTACGGGGTCGGTGTGTTCAAAAAAAAAAAAAAATACATTTGACTCCTCTACGGGCACCCGTAAAAAATTTGAGCTTTATTTCAAACTGATCATAGTTTTTGAATAGGCTCATAAGTGGTACGAATCCGATATAAACATTTTTATAAAAATATCTTGGAACTTGAAAAACAGCATGCAATTTAGTTATATGATTATCGTTGTGGTGGACTGCAAACACCCATGCTACATACATATGTTTTCCAGCCAATAAGTCAACTTTAACTTTACTTTTCATGTATTCTTTAAAATTGTTGATCACTATAATTCTACCGCAAAAAAAATCTTTTTCAATTCTGAGGAAGTAAAATCGAACTGTAATCCGACAAAAAAAATTAACAACTGCAATTCATAAAGTTCAATTATACAGTAAAAGTTAATATTTAAAATACTTACAGATGTCTTACAGATCAACCCAAATTAGCGCATCAAGCGTATTTTTGTTGTCTAAACCACCCTTTTGCATACAAAATGACTGATTTAGACGGTAATAATAAGTTCGAAACGCTAATTTAGGTTGGGCTGTTAAAGTGTTTTAAGGAAACAGAATAGCAAAGCATATGCATAATTTTATTTTTAACCATATAGAAAAATTTCTTCAGATTTGTTCGGTAATCGGTCGAATCGTTTTCAGAAACGAGAAATTTTTAAGAACTAGGAATTGCCTACTTGGTGTTCTACAAAATCTCTCTCACTTAACGAACATAGACTTTAGAGTAAGATCACAAAAGGCAATTTTAGTCAGGTAACTCTTAAGCTTGAGGAAGTATTCGGTGAAGGGTGTTTAGGAGGGATAAATAATGCTCGACGATTTTGTTTTGATCTAACGTCCTAAAATGTTGGCTAATAATTTTCATTTCTTCTTATTCTCTGTTTCGGCTCGAGGTGTACACACAGTTGTGGTATATGGGTTAATGGTAAATGGTAAATAAATAAAGCAAAAAGCTTTAATTATATTTACAAGGGTGCATGCACTACATACATACATACGTATATAAAGCGAGTTTTGAATATTATTGTTGTGAAAATAAAAGCTAAAGGAAACACAAGAATTGCTACAAAGCTTGGCCCGTGTAGACACGAAAGCAAGCTCAAAAGAGAATTGCGGAGCTATTGCTTTTTATTTCAATTTATATGTATGTATATATTAATCATATATGACCCAATGGGCTCGATTATATAATGAAATAAATAATAAAAAAAAAAAACAAATTATCTTTTGTGATCTAGGACTTACAAAAAAACGTACTTTCATGAAAGTTGTAATACACTCATACTTTTTCACTTACACATTCAAATTTTCTCTACTTTTTTATTTATAATACGCATAAAAAATTTCATGAAATATTTGCATTTGTACTCATAAAAAATCTGTACAGGTACTACCTGTATTGTTCACTGTATATATGTATGTATGTATACTAGACCTAAAAGTTTCACTGAAAAAGCATTTTGATTCATCCAAATGATTTTATCTCATGCTACGAGTAAATATGTATGTATACACATTTGAGTGGTTTTATATTTAAAATTTCCTACTTCAATATATTAAACTGGAAGTATTTTTATTGCTTCTTCAGTAATTTATTAGAGTATTATTCAGCTCTTCTTACTTTCGACCAGAACGAGGAGCAAAACTATGCAAATCCGGCTTACAGAACATCAAGAACAAAACGTTTTTAAAACCAAATTGGACTCGGCTTAGAGAACATTTGCGATTGATCTGTAAGTGTATGAAAGCAAGAAACTCACTTGTTTACATATAACACACAGTTTTGGAGGTGTTTCGAAAATTCCAAAACAAATTCTTGTTGTACTCCACAAGTTTATTATCATTTCTCAGATATAGGTATTTAATTTTTTGGCGCACTGTGTAATCAAAACCCACATTTAAAAACATTTTACGGTTCGATAATTGCAGTTTCTATTCTGTTTTCACCTTCTCCTCACTACATATTTACAATCATGTTAGTTGGGGTCTTTCTAGCTGAGACCAACGATATGTACATATGTACATTCCCTTTATTTTTTTTTCTACTCATGTTGTTATGTACATATGTATGTATGTATGTATGTATGTATGCATGTGTGAAAATGCGTACATACACGTACACATTTTTTATGCTCTGGGTGTTGGTCACAGTTATGGGCCGAGACATGGAGACGCATAAAAATGAAGTTTGAAACAAGACTGACTGGCTGACGAACTGATGGTGGAACTCACTCGTAAAACACAAACTAAAATTTCAACCACTATTACTTACACCCATCCGAAAGCAACAAAAAAAAAACTGTTTTTGTTGGGATTTATTTATGTACATTGTTGCTCTTGAAAGTACAAACAAAACAACAGCAAAAATAATAATATATTAAACTATAAATAATGAATTATATTTTACTAGACATATTCAATATTAAAAGCAACTTTGTTAAGAACACAAATCAATGAATTTGCGACGTGCCACTCAACACTGTATGTGTGTGTGTGTGTGTGTGTGTGTGTATGCATGGATGAATGTATGTATGTAGTCGTATTCTACCAATCTAGTTTTTTCCCCTATAACTGAAAAACTTGTATTAATTAAATTTACTAAGCTTTTTGTTAGTACACGTACCTACTTATGTAGGTGTGATCTGTGTGTGTGTGTGTGTGCGTATACAGTAGTGACATTGCGAATACGTACTTTTATTCGAAGTGCCGAATATTCGACTTCTGTATGGCATTCGTATTCTCATTCAGGCGAATGTCTCACGAATGCGTACATACATAGTATGTGCAATAAAAACTATTAATTGTCTATTAACGTTTGATTTCGTATACTTATTTATGTGAAAAACATAAACAAAATTTCTTATATTGTTATTATTTTCAATATAAAATCAAGCAAGCAAATTTGGATATGTTTTATAAAACCGGCAATCAAAAAAAAAAAACCGTGTGAGTAAGCAGTAAAAGCGTTAATATGGTTAAACCAATATCTGCTATTGATATACTTAGGGTAAAACAAAATGAAGAATATTGATTTTAGATAGATAGAACATCTGTATATTATATGTACTATATCCATATATTTTTAAATGCTATTGCCCAATTCACAAGCTGGTCGTGTCATTGTTAAGTTGTAACGTAAGAGAAAATTTCAAACACAATTCTTAAAGAGAAACATAAATTGTTGGAAAATTTATTTGAATTTAAGAAATTGTGTTTGAAATGGCCTCTCCAAATACGACTTAACAACAATACAGCCAGCTTATGAATTGGGCATATACATACATATATGTATATTAAATTTATATTATATTTAGGAACGAAGTTCCTTAACGCGGCTTGCTGGTAGTGGAAATTAGTAGAAATCGTCACGAAAGCGTGTGAGCTGTTTATATGTATTGGTGTACTGTCTAAAAGCAATTGTGTATGATTGGCAGTGTCTCCACTGACAGCAGCTGAGACACATACAAATATATATTAATTAGTTGGAAAACGTTCCAAAAATTTAAGGAATCATAAAATTTCAAAATTTTAAAAACAACACAAAATAAAACATACAGATTTCACCTTGTATTACATTCAAAGATGAAAAAAAAAAGTAAGGAACTTCGTTCCTAACGGGGGTCCCCCGACCGCATTTCTTTTTTTTTATAGATTTTGGTCCCGAAGAAAAATTTAGAGTGGCAACCGTGTTCAAGATTTTAATTTCGAATACAATTGTAAATAGTAAAAATCGTAAACGATATGAATTCGGACTTTGCATATTACAATAAAATGAGTAACAAATTTGCGATGACTTCTTGAAAAAAAAAAACTGCAAAACTATGCACATGGGTGTTTTTGAATATGAAGATTACACACAAGCCATTAATTGAAATTTCGACTGAGTCAACTTAAGCAGGTCCACCTTACTTTTCGGGCTTGTGGAATGAGTTGCCACAAAACTTTTTATATTTCCATGATGAAACTGAACGCGCTGAAGAAGTTGTAAGTAAGTACATATGTATATACAAGTATTTATAAAAATACAGCCATAGTGAATTAAGACTCCATCAAAACTCTTTGTTATTTATGCAAGTTAGTACAATGTATTTCTGTTGCCACAAACGTTGTTTTTTGTTGTTGTTACATTTTTACTATCAAATATTTTTATAGCCTTTAGACAGTAAACGTCTGTTTAAAAAATAATTTCTTTGCGGTTTGTCATACTCCGCCATCTTACATTTTCTTTACGTACGCGAAATACGACATGAAGAGGAATAGATCTATTGTATTTGCATATAAAACATTGAATGTATGTATGACTGCAATCTAATAATTACGTTCATACACATATTATCTACTGTCATTTAAATTGTTATTTTTAGATACTTTATTTTAGTTTATTTTATTTTTTTATAAAAGCATAGCTTGTATAAAATGTATTTGCCTGAGTTGAGCCCACATCAATCTTCATGCGAACAATGATGAGAAAAAGTGAAGAAATTTGTCAACTTACTGTGTGCGTAGTGTGAATGCAGCACTTGTTATGCTCGATGGAAGATGAAGTCCTTTAATGATTTCCTGCCACAACTTTTTGTTAATAACATCGACCAGACCTCCTCGGGCAATTACTAAGTTATACAGCTCGTAAAGATCCAGAACTGATTTCGCCATTATTGGCAATCGGTTGATTGGCGTTCCTAAAAATAGAAAACGTAATTTTCTAGTTATTGAAAAATTTTAGTCAAAAATATTTTATTTTATTTCTTCGACCTTCTAGAGTGTAATGCAATTATCTGTTTTTTAATCAGGCTCTAGGTCTCGGCTTTTCTCAAACAATGAATAAAACTCGTTTTATTTGAGATTTAAAATTATTTGTTTTTTTTATTTTATTTTCTCGATATTTCGAATACCTTTGGTATCCTTCTTCAGGAGCTATAAAAATTTAAATTAAACAACATTTTTATTACATATTAATAAACCAAAAACAGAAAATTGCGAAAAATTTTAGTGGTAATTAATTTTTGGCAGCAGAACTCATATGCTGATAAAGCTGTATTTTATATTTGCCCCATAACTTAGGCTATAAGTTAGTTTGAGGATCAGAAAATGATGGTAAAACATTAAACGATTGGGTTTTTTAAAGAAAACGGTATTTCAGGACCTCAAAGAAATTTCCTCTTTAAGCGATATCAAACTATTTTTCATGCCAAAAACTGAATATGGTGATGAAATAATATAACTAAGAGTCTACAAAAGTTTTATTTCACATACTGCTCTATTTGCACCCGATTTATGTACAGCTGGACTGGTTCAAAAATATATGTGATGTGAGCCGACCTGTTTCATTCAACAAAATAACTGCACATACCAAAAATTTGAACAAATCGAACCAGATTTGGAGGTCGGCGAAACTTTGACTTTTTCGTTTTAGTCTGACTTGATCACAGAGAAACCACAAATTTCTAACGATCTCTTTAGAAACGAGTTTTGCATTTTTGCACAAAACGATTTTTCAGGAACTTTGCCCTGAAGAAAAGGAAAAGAACTTGATTTGCCAAGAAGAAGCTCTGGTAATAGAAAAGGTTATTTTTATTTTTTTTTTTTTTAAACAAACACAAAACTGCGAAGCCTTTTGCTTGTCTGCAGAAACAACCAGAGCCTTCGGCAGGAATCGAACCTGCGACCTCGGAGACTCTTGGCAGAGCACTCTACCAATTCATCCATCGAGGCGCTCTCGAATGAATGATAAAATTTTTGATATCGGTCCGTATATATTGCGGAGCGCGAACATATTTTTGAAGAATTTGCCTGTAAACGAACTAAAATGCTAAATTATTGAGTAATTAGTGTTAATTTCGAATTTTTGTGCCAAGTGCTCCTCAGTCATTGTTTATTGTGAATTCTTTATTTAATTTTATGATTTTATTGTCTAAAGCATTTTTAAATTTCATTTTGAAACATTCATCGACTTGGTATTCAATATGTTTTTGCCGATTTTGGACAATTCAGAAATGGATTGATCAAATAACCGTACGTCAGAGATGTTGGTCATGCATTTGACTCCTCTACTTGCACCCTGGGGCAAGTTGGTGTGATGGGGGAAAATTTAAATTTTCGATGCGCCCAAATATGGGCTTTCAATATCAGCCAGGCCAGGCCGATGGTGTCGACAGATGAGTTAAATGAGCAACAAAACTTAGAGCAAATTTGTATTTGCTCCTGCAAATATCAAGATCAAATAATTGGTAGCTGTAAACTTTATTTTTGTTCTTTGATCAAACAAAAACAATAAAATATACTCTTGTGAAATTTGATGTTTTTAAGTTTTTTTCTTCGCTTTTTCCCTTTTGTTGATGTACCCATACGAGTGTACATACATATATGCATGTTTAGCTGTTTGTATACGCGTGCTTGCGCAAAATAAATGGCAACAAAAGATTAGTGGTCCTGCTATATGATAGTCTGAACGCACCTTTACACTGCAAAAAGCTAATGATTTACTAAAATCTTTAACTGATTTTTATTTGGTTTGATTACAAAGTTTATTGCTTCTACAATATTTGTTTTGAATAAAAACAGTATTCAGAAACTATTTGAATAAATGAAATACTTAAAAATGTGTTTAATTAGTAAATAAAAGTCTGATCAAATTACCAACAAATGTAAATCATGTACTTCGACTATAAATTTAAAATTAATTCTTAAAAACCGTTGGGCCCGGCCCAGAATATAAAGCATATTCCAACAAACAGAAAAACGCAGTGATCAAATGAAAAATGAAGACCTCAGATGGTATCATGGATATGCGCTGCTGCTTAAAACAGTAAGCAATTAGTCATGGCCTGGGTTCGAAGCCAGCAAGTCTTCAACTTTACCTTGCTTGTCTTCTTTAAAAATGTTGATAGCTACAATTTTATTGAAAAAAACAAAAATCTTTCTCCATTCTGAAAATGTTGCTTGCTTAGCTGCTTATTAACTTTCCGAAAATTGTAAATTTATTAAAATCAGATACATAACATTTACAAAAGTTATGAAGCGAACAAACTTCTTCGTATCCCTGTAGGCCACTGCGTAATACTCGTATAACAAGGTAGTTCAAATCTTATTATTCTTAAAGCCTCCTCTATGATCCCTTGGTGCATTGTTTTATGATCAGATCGCAAAATTGGACAGATACAGACTTATTAATCATTTTTTTTTGTTTCGCTCTGCTATCGATGTTACGCATACACATACTAAAATAATTTTCAATGAAACTCTAAACTCGTATTTTGATCGTATTCATCACCTTTAGGCCTCAATATCTTTTTTTTTTTTTTAATTAACATAATAAGCTGAAGTTATTGATGCGCTTTATTATTTGCTGAATTACATATGGTTCTGGTTTGGTTTTTTAATTAACTGTTTTGTTTTATTTGCTTTGCTTTTCCTTTCTCAGTCATCAATTGATTGTAGACAGCGCAGCCATTTAAGTTGTATCAGAACAGTCTAAGCTGGGCTGCGGATGCCCAGCTTCACATGAATGAATTTTAAGCTGTGGCTGCGGTTGACTAAAGTTTTGCAGCATTTAAAATAAAAATTCTCCTGCTTTCTTGAACTTTTTGTTGTTGTTCCTTTAGCTGTTGTGGCTGGTAAATTTAAATATTTAGCTATATTACTTTTTTTATTTAAATTTATGAGTTTATAAATAAATTACCACTTCAGAATTGTATGATCTATTTTGGCTATTCAAATATGCTACAAAAATATTGAAAATATCTTTTTGTTCAATATGCTGTTGAAAGTTTATTTCAAGGTGTCTTCATTTTACAAGGTCGCTGCATAACTGCAAGTACAACAATTTCAAAAGTACATATGTATATCAAAGAAATTGGGCACACTCACACGGAATGAAGATTAATAGCGTGTTTCGCAATTTCGAAATACCATTTTCATTCGCATTCTAAGTGAAAGAAAACTGATTTCGGTTCTTCTATCTGAGTTCCATGCGACAAGTCGCTCGAACAATAGAGCTTACGAAGCGGTAAGAGATTTCATATAAATTTTGCTTTTCAAGATATCGAAGCTGTTGTTAATACTGCGAACACAAATGTCAAAATAAAGCACTTGCTATTTTGCTTTCTCATAAGGAAATTTAACTCAAACAGATGAATACGAGGCGCAATTTCTCCAAAATGAAACCAAAATGAAATTTACATTTTGCTTACATTCTCATATTAGAAATATTTTAATTAGGATGGGTCGATGTAGTTATCGATATAGTGCCGTCGAGTTTTCGACAGCTTTTGGCAGGAGGAAAAATAAGTTTTCGACGACATACAAAAAAAAAAAAACATCTTCGAGGCTTTGGATTTTTAATTAAATTTTTTATATTTTCTGTATTTTTGTATGGGAGTGGTACAGGATTGGTACGTTCGAAAAAATACTTGGGAAAAATAATTATTGAGGACGTCATAACTTTGACTCCTCTACGGGTATTCTGCAATCAGTTCCAGGCATATTGAATTAAAAAATACGGTCCATATTTGGACGCCTGGAAAATGGAATTTTCCCCCATCCCACTTACTTCTCCCGTAGAGGCTCTAGTAATTTTTTCGAACACACCGACCCCGTGCCACGCCTCCTTAGTGGACTCCTACAGAAATATAAGAATGAATATATCGGATGCCTCGGAATTGACTTTTTGAGATCCCGCAGTGGACCTTTTTTTCTCATTCCATTGAGCCTTGAAAGTTCGTTTATGATTGTGGAAGTTGTTTGGAAATAGATTTTTCACGTCTAGCTTTTCTTTTGACGTGACAAGTGTGAGTAGCCAATCATGTCCAGTCTGCTACTCAGCGACTTAATGTGCTCAGCACAGCGAAAACTGCTGACATTGTGCTTTTAAATGCATATCTATTGTTTTTATGCTGTTTAATGCAGGTTAAAGCCGGATTAATAATTTATCAAACAATAAAAACTATTCTCTTCGCCATTTTGCAAGAACCTGCCATGTGGTACAAAAAAATGTTTAACCTTTCTTATTGGTGGAATGGCTTAAAAAACGGGGATTCTTTTGACATCGGGTATATATGAATAAATATCGGAAAATAACATTTTGTGACTTGTAATAACCTTCTTTTAACACCAAATTCCGTTTTTGGTGCAACAAAAAATGTTTAAGATCGCTTACATGTGAGATTTCTTTAACAATCTGTTTTCGCCATGTACTGGGTATCATGGCCCGATACCGCAAAAATATTTTTTGAATTTTAATAACCTCAACTTTTAGCACACTCATGTTTTGATATAAAAATTTCTCAACTCGATTATACGCGAAATTCGTTAAAAGCCCGGGTTTCGTTATATATCTGCTATACTCATAAGGACCGAAATCAAAGAGTTGTATTTTTCAATTTGTAATGATCACAGCAAGCAATATGTAGTATCAAGTTTGAAGCTAAAAAAAATTTCCGCTTTTTTGCTCCTCAAGGCCAGTGTTTTCAGTTATGTATCTGTTATTCGTAAGCCGATTTCACCGAATTTCTAATGAGATTGACTACGAAAAAGAAATGTTCTGTGTCTCCGAAACGTCAATTCAACACCCTACAGACGGGCATCGCTTATTTGTAAAATTTTTGATACGAGAAAGTAAATCTCCTGTTAAAAAACGTTACTAAGAGTGAAAACTTTCTTTCCGGGATCGGTGCACACGTACATGAAATATTACACAATCGGGATTTTCAAGAAGTTTGGTTTACAAGCCAACTATTGTAAAGTGATTTCGGTGGAAAAAGTAACTCTTATGTACAAGAATGTTATTTAAAGTTTGCACTGCGTACAAACGAAAACCTCAAAAAAAAAAAAAATTATTTAAGTGAGTAAAAATATAAAATACAGCCCAAAACGTCAGATATTTACAAATATATGTAGCTCTTGCTTAAATTTATTTTGCTTATAACTTTTTTATTCACAAAAATATGTCGTCCATAATTTTTTATATTCAGTCTGATTACAGCTGGCGAATTCGAGTAGAAAATGAGACCTTTTACAAAAATGGTATCACCATCGGAGAAAACGTCAAAAATGTATCACTATTATCTAATCTATTACAATCTACGATTGCGCGCAAGGCGAACTTGAAGATCGCGTAAATTCTGTCGATATGAATTTTGTTCACGCCATTTCAGAAATATATGAATATGAACAAACTGCTGGTATTAAAACTAGTTTTCTGTTTTAAAAAATTCATATTGTTATGAGGTTTAGAATTATAGGTCTTCTGTTTACCGATATGTAATGCTGAATGAAGAATGGACGAAGCTACGATTTGACAAAAAATACAAGTTGAAAAAACATTCACAAAATCTGAATGTCGAGCCACCGTAGGAGGACGAAATGAAAAATTTACGGTAACAGCAAATAAAGAAGTAGTTGGGTTAAAATTGCACCCCATCGTTTCTCACTAAAAAACCATTCTGAGTCGCTTCTTGTAGCAATTTTTTTCAGAAAACTTTAAGCTCGGCTTTATTTTATTAGTCGTCTTCGTAGGATGATAAGAATGCGGCAACACTCAATAACATATTTAATTGTTTTTAAGCACTTACAATTTTTATAAGTCAGTGAAATTTCCACCGAACAACTGTTTTTGCTTGTCGTTTTAACCCAGTGCTGTAAAGTTCTTCGAAAGCTTTTTAACACTGTTTTTAGATTTTATCTATTATAAATTATTAACTATCGATTATTTTTCGTGGTAACAGAAAAACGTCTGCCACTTCGACAGCTGGCGAGCTACGACTTCGCCGGTCAGGCTGATGGTTTCATAATGCAGCCTACAACGTTTCTAATTTAATTTTTTTTTTTGTGAGAAAAAAGTCATTAAATAATACAACAGCAATGTAAGTAATAACTTCTTGATTTTTTTAAAAAATAATTGTTATTTTCGATGTTATTAACTTTAGTAGAATCTGGAAAACTCTCCAGTCCCTTGAGTAATTTGAAAAAGCAATGGGATATACACATATGTATGTAATTTACTTTGCTATGCGCAAAGACGTTTGCTTGCCAAGAATACTAATTATGAAATTCTTATGTTCCCCTAATGTTTGTTGGCATATCACAATTGAACAGTGTTGCCAAAACTTGTTAGGAAAAAAAAACAAAGTTCTATTTGTTTAGTGAACTTTAACCATCACAAATGATATATATATATATATATATATATATATATATATATATATATATATATATATATATATATATATAAACTCGTAACGATGAAACAACACATAAATAAGTCTGAGCGGTATATTCGGTAGCATCTTAAATATCGTTTACAAATGTCACATTCGGTTGTAGTTTACACATCACCTACAATCAGTTCGATTATTTGGCATAATTTTTAAAAACTCGATTCAAATATATTGGCCGATGCAAGCGATTTAATTTTTGTTCTCTAAATAATGTTTTTTCATTACCAGAAGCTCTTTCGTGCATTAAAATTTACTTCAGTTCGTTCACAGAAAAAATTATATTAAAAATTGGTTTTGTCTACATTCCGTTTTAATAACGAACTTTTTGTTTTTTTTTTCTTTTTGTTTTTAATAACCATGGCAAACAATATTATCAGCTTCGAAGTAAACGAATTGTTTCCAAAAATTTGTTATCGCTACATTAAAGTCGGCAAAGAAGTGACACGATATTGTTATGGATTGTCTAAAGAATACAATTTTTAAGCTAAGTAGTTTTCTCAGAAACAATATTTCAGAAACTTCCAAACGTATAGCATGTAAGCGCCTTTTCTAACAATATTGATCCAGATCATAAGTTCCAGTTTAAGTTACAAACGAAATCAGAACTTTAGATATTTTATATACTTAACTCATGTTCTAAAGGTTACACTTATTTTTTAATTTTGTCCCATGCAGTATCGAGCACTTTGATTGATCTTTGAACAGGAGTTTCAAACAAACATCTAAACGCATCTTCAGTCCAGCGAGCAAATGGAACCATTCAGAACTACAATATTGCGCTCAGCCAGGAATTTGCATTTTTGCCTGCTTCTATGGATAAATACTGAAATACTAAAATGATATCTAGAAGTTCAAATCTGTTCAAGACTGCAAACAGAGTCATGTCAGACCGTGCAAAAGTTAACCGACCACATTTGAGGTTTTCTGTTGAGATATTATATTTTCTATTGCGGTTACGCATCTTGTTGCGAGAAATGAGTTTACTGTTGGCTAAAGGATTCAAAACTGATTGCCTTATTACATATTTACCTGTGAACACAAACTCTTATCAACTTATTTTAGAATGTTTTTTGGTGGTTGGATAACTCCGCAACTGCATTTACCGGCTTGTCTTAAGCTTCGAAGGAGGCTCTCATTATTTCGTAAAGAAAGTGATGTTAAGAATTTCGATGCATTGGTAAAACAATATTTTGCATTCAAAACGATTAAAACACAATCCGTGTAAAAATATCTTTTAGTGACTTTTCCAGAAAACTTTCTAAGAACTCTTTAGTTTATTATCAGAAGCCGAAAATTAATTTAAAACAAGTAAAAACGTTAAAAACGATAGTTCTAAATTATTTGTGAAATCATGTTTTGTAATATGTCTCATTCATAACAAATGTTTTAGGTTTATTAATTGTTTATTTGAGAAAATTTCCATACAAGTTGGACAAATAAGAATTTTGTAAACCTGATGTAATTTTTATGAAAAAGTATGTAAATATAAATTAAGTATGTAATTAATTTTAACCGGGCTTTCAATGTCCTTTGTTTGTCATTGTATGTTATTAACTCTTCGCTTGAAATGCATCAGCTCTTGCTTTATACAGACAAACACATATGCAGATACATACATATGTATGCGAAAATTAACAGAACAAACTTGCAACATAAATCTTCCTCTTTAGTTTTCTACAAAAATTCGAAAGAATATCTTTCGACGTTGTTTGCAATGTAAATAAAAATCAGTACATGCTTATTATGAATTCCGTCGTAAAAATGCTGTCATGAATTCCGACATATGTAGCTACGAAATTCTCACGAAAATTTCGAAATTCACGAGATCAGGGGGCTAATTCTGGCAGTCGTGATCGAAACTGTATTCGATTGAAAGATAATTTCGAACGTACTTTATTTTCTAATTCTTTTATCCGATACTGAACGAATCGATTTTGTTTTACAGTGTTGGACAAAAATCGCGTATAAATTCGTTTTACAACACTAAAAATACAAATAAAAAAGGTAAACAAACAATATTGTGCAAAAGAAATTTGTTGCTTGTGTAAAAGAAATTTGTTGAAAATTAATATGAATCCGGAATTCTTGTTTTATTCATCTTCTTCCGAATCCTACGAGAATGAAAACGTTAACGTCATTCGAAGAAGAATACGCCAATATCTCTTTTTGGGCATAATTTATTTTTATTACTGTTGACCTAAAATAAAAATTTATTGATATAATTATGTTTATACATATGTTTTTTTTAATTCGGTACTCACATTTCCTATTTTATTATTAAGGGATTAAAACATACAAATGAAATTATCTTTTTGTTTGTTTCTTTCTACAACACAAGTATAAATAAACAAATGAAATTATATTTCTGTATGTATACTTTTATTTTTTTTCATGTTTTCATTGCAAAAAAACGATAACTCGAACGCTTCTTGCGTTCGAGTAAAAACTCGCATGGTTGCTTTCGAACGTTCCCTTGTAATCGACTGCCATCATTACAAATTTCGATACCTTTTGCTGGATAACGAGTGACAGAATCCCAAAAGTAAAAAAAAATCGCACGTTCGACTAAAAACTCGCTCGTATGCGATTGCCAGAATTAGCCCCCAGTATTATGAATTCCGAAAGAAACGTACTTTAACTTTTTTTTTTATCAAAAATGTGTACGAACGAATGTCGGGAGAATATGAAAAGTGGTTGAAAATAAGAAAAAAGTAAAAATAAGTTTTTAAATTGAATAAAAACTATTTTTATGTAGTTATAAAATTATATTTCTTTAATTGGTATATATTAAAATAATTATTGGTTTTGACATGAATTGACACAAAAAAAGTAACACAAATTAACTGCTGATTTACGCGTTGAAAAAAAGCTTCATATACATCATTTGCAAGAGCTGACAGCATGTTTGGAAAATAATTAACCATGTAAACAAACAAAAAAGAAAAAAACCGGCTTTTATGTATGATTTAAATGTGTTTAATTATAAGTTTATAAATTAAAAATAAAAGTGGTACGAAGAAGCCATTGCCATTGCCACTTCCACATCTTTTCCAACACCATGCTGATAGCCACTTTTTGCTAAAAATCCTATTGTGCTGACTACGTACTGACTGAGTGTCATCAAGTGATGACACTCCATTTCTATTACTCGGACCCAATGCACCTTTCACCACATCAAGCACATACTTCAATGCAGATTTGTTCAGCCGGAAGTTTTTAATAAAACTAAACGACAAATTACATATTTTTATAATTGGTAATTTGTTTTAGCAACTTACGCCTTGTCATCCAATCCATCTCTCAAGAGTTTGCGCTCTATTCGCAAACATCTTTTGTTTTGAGATTCCTCTTCCATCACTAAAACGATTGCAGCAATCGAATCCATTGTTTTTAGTTTTTATTTTTTGAAAAAGATTTTTAATGCCCGTTAGAATATAAACAAAAAACATATGTTTTTCTATTAAAAAGTTGGTTGTACTAATACGAGCTTAGATCAAGATTAGGATGGCAAGACCAACTTCGAGTCCGTCGGAATTCATAATACCTTTTTGTACGAATTCGTGACGGAGAGTTCCCATTACCGAGTGATGTTTACTCGAAATTCATAATAAGGCTGTTAGCGTTTTATTTATAAAGTTGATTACATTCGACCAACTTTGATTCCGTGGGAACTCCTTTTGTACGAATTCACAACGTGGAGTTCGAATACGAGAGATATCCACTCCTTGTTTGTAATAAAACCGCCTAATATAATATCTGTGTAAACACTTTTGAGCATATGCATGTGACTGATGATATAGTCAGAAAGATATTTGTTGCCTACTGTTTTATGTGGTTAAACATGTTAAAACATCAAACAACTTGAATATGTTGAAAAATGCCAGATTTCCCAAAAATATGGTGAGTGCTGATAGGGCCGACTTTTTCGTGCCGAATGACTAGATCCAAAATGTCAAATTGGCAACACTGCCAGGGAAGAACACATGGAAGCAAGATCAATCAGTACGAGTATCATTAAAATTATTTAATGATCTTAAGTAGATCTTAAAACACCCTCACACGTTGTTGTTAAAAACAACAGAAACAACAACAGCAACATGATCAATAATACCAATAAAAAAATCGACAAACAATAAAAAGAACAAATAACATAAGCAACAAATTAACGAGTAAAAAATCAGTTTATTATACACAGAAAAAACCGAGTCTGCAATTTCATTACGATAAACGTTTGTTTTTTCTTCTGCTGCACTTCATTTCGTTTTCTTAATTTGACTTAACAAATGAAATGTTTGCAAAACGCTTTTATGCTGCGTTTATGGATGGGGCTCTTTTCTCGTTTCTGAACATTTTTCGACATCTTTCAAAATATTTAGTGATTTGTGATCTACTTAAAATACAAAAGTATGTACATTCGTACGTACGTATGTACATACATATGTAGTAGTGATACGAGAACGATTATGAAAGGATTGGCGTACGTATGCAAACGTAAATGTTTACGCTCGCAGTTCGTGTTATGTTGTGTAAAGAACTGGCCTAAAGGTATCAATCAAAATTAATGTTTCTAAATGTTATTAAAATAAATCAAGGCGTATATGCACATACATATGTATGTATGTATGTATGTGTGCATGTATGTATGTATTTATGTGTGCTCAATATTAATGATGAATTAAAGAAACTAAAAATCATTGTTGATGAACACGAAATAAATATTCGAAAAAGAAAAGGAAAAATTAGTTTTGTTTATCTGAAAATAATTAAAAAAACAAATTTATATTTTTAATTATGCACAATAAAATTTGCTGTTTTATAGGTATTAGAGATTGGTTTTTTTTCATTTATTGCCAGCAGCAGCAACTAGTGAAGAAAACATTTGTTTTATTTTGGAATTTTTTACGATATCAAACATTAAATATCGTATGTGTGCAAAGTTAGCTACGACCATGATACAACTAACAAGGTAGCCTTTTCGCTACAATAAGAACAACTTCAATAAAAATAACATGCATTTTGTTTTTGTACAACTTATGCAAACTGTCAAAACGACGCCGCTTCTACATTTACAGAAGAGAGATGCACTGAGCTTACGCGGATTTGCTACCTCGTTTTGGCTGCCTTTCCTCTCTGCAATCTCTTGACAACCTAAAGTAGTCAGTTGATTAACGGTTTAGCTGACGAGGCTACCTTGTTAATTGTATCATGGCTACGACTAGGCTTCAAGAAAGGAGAATCTGCAGACCCAGGGAATTTTTTATCGGGAAAAACGGCAAATATAAAAAATGAAAGAAATGGAAAAAATGCCGCGCATATCGGTTACATTGACGGGATTTGAACTGCAAACCTCACGATTGCTTATCAGCCACTATAATTGTCCAGCCTTCGCAGTAATTAGAACGTTTCGAGCAGTTATCAATTTTTATATCCTGGATTACAAGAGTTGCAGGTACATAAGTTTGTGATATCGTTTGTAGTTGTAACAATTTTCATTTCTGACCCCATGCAAAACTTTTATTTACAACAGACCAGATATAGCGCAAACCGGTTTTTCAAAAAGTTTATGCTGTGTGGATTACTTTTAGCCCACAAAGTAATTCTGGCTATAAAAAAATTTTTAATTTAAGGCTAGAGATATACATTTTCGATAGCAGCTCACATATAGCTGAGATAAGTGAGAACTGATTTTTAAGGAGTCTGCTTTGAAAACGAATCAAAACAATGTTTGGTGATGAAAATTAGTTTTGATTGTAACAAAAGTATAAAAAGAGGCAGGAGATTAAAATGTATGATATATGCATGTACGTATCCCGTGTTCTCGTGTAGACCTGGTGACTGCATGTACAATGCAAATTTCAAATTTCAGTTTCTCGTGTGAGAGCAACATTTAGTTGTTTTTTTTTCTTTTGTTTTTGGTATTTGTTGCTGAAGAACCTCTTTATCCACATAAGATTGAGAAGTAATTTTCACAGTTTCTTGTATGTTCACCTCTCCTTTAGTTTTTAACATTTTGTTGTTCTTGTTGCTTATTATTGTAGAAGCCGGGTAAACGCATGGCTTGTATAAATTTCAGCACTCTATCTTTTATAGTTTGGGAGATTGGGAACTGTGGCTGATGGGCGGATGCACAGCGCATTCCATTTTCACTCTATGAGTATGAAATCCTACCAGAGTCGCAGTTTATTGTATGGATACCTACTTGTATTCTTAACCTTTTGTTATTTTTAATATTTGTTGTTGGAGAGGCCTATCAACTACATATGTACGCATGTATGCTGTGAAAATGCCAAGTCTCTTTCTCCTCTTGTATGGGAGCACCGTTTAGTGCTTAACTTTTTGTTGCTTCTGGTATTTTTTTTTTTTTTGTAGAGCCTAAGTAACCACATATCCTCTCTAAATTTCAGCTCCATAACTTTAGCGATTCAAAAGTTACAGCTGATTTTAGCTAATTTTCAAAGTGTCTTGTATGGGGACCCGCCTTTAGTTTTTAACCTTTTATTGTTTTTAGTACTTGTTGCTATAGCGGCCAATTGTTCTATGAAAATTTAGCTCTCTAGCTCTTACTGTTTGGGAGAATGGGGGTCTGTGACGGACGGACGGACGTAGAAGTCTCAGTCATAGGGTTTTCACTCTATGAGCACGGAGCCCTAATAAGAAAAAGTTGAAAACTAAAGTGTGTCTACGCAAGAAACTGTAATAATCAGCTGTAGCATTTATACAAGATATGTGTAAAAAATTTAAATTTAAATGTTACACAACACATATGGGCACCCTTTAGTTTGAGAATTTACTCTAATTTTTAACCCGTAAGAGATATAGTCCCATAACTATAGACATCGAAAAATTATGCTTTGAGCAATTTTAAGTCACTGCTAAATAAAAGTAAGCTTTTGTCTACTATAGGCGAGCAAAAGCCGACCTTACTTGCAAAAATTTGCTCTAAACTTAATACCAGCAAAAGTTGTCTTTAACTTATTTAGCAACAGCTTTGCTCAAACAAATGTCACTTTTATATGTAAAAGCAGATTAGCAACAGTTGTTCCTGACTTACTCAGCTTTGCAAAAATAAATGTTCTCTTTTTATGTTATATTTTTATTTTGCTTATACAAACGTCCACAAACACTCCCCACTTTCGTTTTTTCACCCTCCAATCTCTCTTTTCTATTTTTCTAGTGCCAGCACAATGCAATGTCACACCTTGAGTACTGGTCCCAGTCTAAAAAAAAATATTGGTCGAATGTGAAAACAAAAATAAGTTAAAAACGAAGGGCGTCTCCACAAACGAAACCGCAGTTTCGCACATATTAAAACATTTTGGGAAGTATTTAACAGTTTTCGCTTCATAAGCTTTTTAGTTCAATGATTGCCTCGACTTCAAGTATTTAAAGCGAAAGATTAAAAGCTCTAAGTTGTCTTCATACTAAAACTATTCGCTTTTGTCTTATATTAGATTATTTTTAACGATAAGTGGAACCGCTTCAAGCGTAGTTTGAAACGTACACCGATTTTGGTTCGTGGAAAGGAATAGATTGCGCTTTTTTGTGAATTTATGTCTGGCTGAAATTTTCAACTGATTTTTATGAAACGAATGCTGTTTGTCTGCAAAGTGAAATGGACTATGCCTGTGGTCCTAAACCAGATGACTCTGGTTTGAATTTCCGAGCATGAAAGGAACAGTTGTAGTAAGATGACAGACATCTAAGCAAGGAGGGCGCCACACTGCTGAACGCACTCCATTATTTGACTTCAACGAAAATCTTCTTAAAGGCAAGATAGAAAAATCAATAACTATCATCACAAGGAAATAATGGCACAATACTAGTGGGCTGCAACATTTGAAAAAGTTTCTGAATTTTGAAGCTAAGGGCGAAATTCGCTCCAAGAAAAGAGCTAAGATTACTCAGCGTTCATTATACCTGCAACGGTCACCCATACATTATGGTCTTGTCTAACATGGACACTTGCAGATTCTGCTGTTTGGAAGAGGAGTCAATGGGACAGTTGATCACTAGTACGTGGCGTTGGAAGAATACAGATGATTCAGGCTATTAAATGGTCCTAACCTGGGTGAACAGCATTTACTAATGCTCGCATTGAAGGTGATGCTCCTGTTCCGTGCTTTATCCCTGAGGCATAAGGGGAAGTACAGTGGCTCAGATTTCAGACCTATTTCACGACAGTACAGACCCCTTCTTGTGTGAGCCAATCTCGTATTTGCCTGAATTTGTTTATATGTTGTTGTAGCTACAATTTAAATTTGTTATTATTGAATTCTAATTTTCACTGCAACGATAATTCTCTTTCATTAAATATAGATGTATTTTTAACACTTTTCATTAATTACATAGTGTTATTTTGTCATGGCACTATAAACGCTATAAATTCCAGCGTTGGCTTCAAAAGGATTAAAGGTTTTTATGTACTCAGCACATACTTTCTTTCAGTAAAAAATTTTGTCTACTGCTTTTTCATTAAACACACATTTTTTGTACTGATTTCAGGGATTTCCTCATCGGCAACCTTACGACTGCCTCAAAACGTAACTAGTTTCAAATTTATCGCCAGGGTTGGGAAGTATAAATGTTTGTCTCTATTTTGATAAATAATTGAATAAAAATTACATTGTGAACACTGTATTTCAGAGAAACAGAGTTTGGCGTTACTAACAAGCACATACACACATACATTCACACAATTACTGAGAGTATGGTTACAAGTGCATTTGCTGCTACATATGTATGTATGTATGTATACACACTTTTTGAGTGCATGAATGAGTTGATAGTGCTTCCCTGTAACGAAGTATTAAAAATCACCCCAGTACCCCAAATAAGGAAAAGTTAAAAAAAAAAAAATTAAGTAAATCAAGGAAATTTAATACACTAAATAATTAAAAATGTACATACTAGTCCATGCATAAATACATACATATGTGTGTGTGTGTGTGTGTGTGTATCTAAAAGAAAGGCAGTTTTACGTAGAAATAGATACGTATTCAGAATCAGAATTTCAGATACGAACGTACATCCCCATACACACAATTATTCCTATACAATCATATACATATGTATGTGTGCATGTATTCAGGCGTACGAGTTATATGAAAGTACATGTGTGTTTAAACACATTTCATGAGTTGTCTTATACTCTTCAAACGAGGTAATCTTTTTTTTTCATTTAACATTAATTTTTATTTTAAACATATATGTATGTATGTACACATATGTATATTTTTACACTTTTAAATCACCCACCCTCAGACATTAACGTGTCACTTTCATCATTATTTGATTTGAAGGAAAAATAATATGCATTTAATAACAAAAACAAAAAAAAACAAAGCAGCAGCGGTCCCAGGAACATAAAATTCTTGAGCATCACAACAACACCATCGGCAGGCAACAAGATGTGAAACATGTGCTCGATTTTGTTTGTCTTTTAATTACAATGGAATTGATGAATAAAAAAGTACCAGCTACAAAACTGTTTAGACTTTGCTGTCGCTATGTACTTATTCCTAAATGTCTTGTACGTAAATAAAATGCAGCAAGTTGTTATAAGAAGGCAACTTTTCATAATGGTTTTATCGCATGAAAACTGTGTGCCAGAACTTTTGAAATACCTACATACATACGTACGTACGTACATAGGAATGCATGTAGGAATGTAGTTTCAACTCACTACTGGCCAGTCTCGGACTATAAGTTGTGGCCAGTTTTGAAGAGCAGAGTCTGCATTAAAAGTTTGCATTATGTAGTAAGTACCTGCAAGTACCTACATTTTGAAATATTAATACAGTAAGGGCAGTATTTGAAATACGTATTTGAAATACAAATACGTATTTTGTATTTGTATTTTAAATACGTCTCATGAATGTATTTAGTATTTGTATTTTAAATACTAAAAGCTTGAGTATTTTGTATTTCAAATACTTGTGCTCTCAAAATACATTTTTAATTTATGTTAAAAAATATGCTTTAAAAATTATTCCATTCATACATCAACTGAGAACGCAAAACTTTGCTACTGTTTCATTTCCAAAAAATGGCAATAGTACAATTTAATTACTAAACGCAAAGTACATGTGTAAAGTAAAAGCAACTGAATGCATACACATTGAGAAAGTCGTCAAGCTGCCCGAAAGTTAAATAATGAAAAAATAAAATGCGAGGAAAAAACAGAGTTTGACATTTTTATCGTAAATAAGAAAAAAATATCAATGAGATGTTGACTTGGATAGACTTTAGAGTCTTTGATCAAACGTTTTTCTATTGTCACTTATTTCTTAACTCCATTATTTCTCTCTCAATAAAATATCGTTTTTTAATAAGAAATCATTGAGATTTTGTCATTATCTGGTTTTATTCATTCGCTATCTAGAGATTGTTTGTCTGATACCACATTTGAAAAGCTGATATTTATGAAAGAAATTAAAAACTTATTTTAATTAAAAGTATTTTGTATTTTAAATTCATATTTTCGTTACACTGTATTTGTATTTCAAATACTTGCTTTTAGAATGCATTATTTTGTACTGTGTATTTCAAATACACAACTTTCATGTATTTTGTATATTAAATGCATCAGATCATGTATTTTGCCCAGCACTGCTTGTAGCGTTGCCGCAGACGAAATCAATAGAACTGCAATAGAAGGTTTTCGACACCTCTCGTGCTTTGGTACAAATGACGCACAGCAGAAATATTGAAGATGCATGTCTTAGAACTGTCTAGATTTTTACTGACCGATACAAATACTGCAGCACAAAAGTCGACAGTACTGGCATCAGGTGTATATCGTTCTCGACTTAGAAATTTCTGGAAGCTAAGTTGGAGTTAGAGATGTGCGCGTGAGTGGTTTTTGGCTTACGCACTTTCACGCATGAAATTTTTTTGTGTATATCAAGTCACGCACGAAAAACGTAAAGAAATCCCAATTCCAATCACGTTTGTATTAAAACAAAATATAAGCCTGTTTCTAGGAGCTGACAAAACTCACTCGCGACAAGCCAATTAATGGGCGACTACGTAATAAATTGTGTTTATAGGAAACGACTTTGTCGTGTCGCTCAACTTACGTCAATTCGCGCACATGTCAATTATTTAAGATATTATATTGTTGCCAACATGTTAAATACTGCTGTTTGTTACCATAACGACTTTGTCGTGTCGCTCAACTTACGTCAATTCGCGCACATGTCAATTATTTATGATATTATATTGTTGCCAACATGTTAAATACTGCTGTTTGTTACCATTTTTCATATAAGAACCTCTCTTTTAATTAAAATCGGCAACCCTTTGATTGAAACAGCTAACATACACACATACGCACATACATAAATAAAAAATTTCTTAAATACTTTGAGTGTGACCAACGAAATGTCGTCAGCATATAGACAGCTGAAAAAGACAGCAAATACTTTTAAAAAAAGGTTCATTTTTGCACCTAAATTAATATTTTGAATTTGTTTTAAATATGCTCTAAGCACTCAAAAGAAACAATCCAAGTAGTTTTTTCGAATTCGTATGCATGTACACATGTAATCACATTCTATTTTTTCTTTGGCGAGTACAAATTTTATTCGCCCAACTTTGGCACTTTTGGTGAGAAAAACCGTCTCTCATAACCCAAATAAATTGACAGCTACTACGTCTTTCGACAAAACTCGCGAATGGTCGTGTCCTACAAACTGAAAAAAGAAAAACAATGCAAAACTAGAGCTTTTTGCGAACGAGTCGCTTGCTAAACATACTTAGTTTCCAGAATGCCTTGTTTTCAGTGTGGGGCAATTTCTTTGAAAATATCACAAGGACAAATTGATTCCTTTTATGGTGTCCAACCAAAATGGGCTTTCAAGGTCATTAGTTTATCTTTTCATTTAAAAGAAAAACTACATCTTTTCATTTAAATCGTTCCCGACGTTTCGTTGGTTTATTTCCAACTTCTTCAGGGGTAAATTTTTATTTACTGGAGTCTGGCAACACGATTAAAAAAAATGAAAAACAATATTAAGCAACAACAATAGATTTTGGTAATGTAATGGGAGAAACTAATAACAAAATTAATTACACTTACTTTTCTTCAAATTAATGATCTTACATTATTTAAATTGTGCATGCATGTAAATATATCACAGTTTTGCATTCTAAACTGGACAATCACAAACACAAAAATAAACAATTGGTAAAAAACTAATTATCACAAGAAAATATCACAGGTAACCAATCTCACTAATGTCAACTAACTTAGAACTATGTTATAGTTGGCGCTCAGCTTGTCAATGTGTTCTTTGTACATAATTAACTGCAATGCCCGCTCGTTGTTTTATTCTCAAACTCTCCAATGTATATCGCTTTCTCACTTTTCTTTCCTTGTCTAAAATTCGTACTGCATCAAAGTCAGGTGTGTGCTTGTGTTCAATGCAATGCTTTGCTATTGCTGTTGTCTGTTTACTTTTTCCTATGTCAGATTTATGTATGTTCAGCAATCCTTACTCCTAAACTTCTTTTTGTCGTCCCAACATACACTGCTTTGATCTCTTCTTTCTATTTTTGTTTTTGTTTGTGAGAATATATGTATGTCTGATTGTTTTGTTAGGTTTGTGTGGAATAATAACAAGGACAATTTGGAAGAGTTTTTCGATAAATTTAGGATTATAATATTGAAGAATCCATATAAGGTTTAATAAAAACATGTCTTTTAGGACACTTGAGCATTTATTGCAAGTTTCATATGACTTTTATTAAGGATTATTTCCATCCTGTTTTGTTAGTATCTTCTTAACAAGCTTCGTTAGAGACCTGGGGCCGGATTCTGGCATTCGTGATCGAATATACTCGATAATAAAAACAATGTAGAGCAAAAACAAAATGAGCAACAAACACACAGCATTCTATAACGAAATCGTTTAATCACGAGTGCCAGAATTTGGCCCCTGGAAATTTCACATATGTAACTATAAATTTTTGTTAGCAGAATATTATAGCATATATAAACCGATTTTGCCTTGAGTCGACTACTGTTGTTAATACTTGTGAGCACAGACATATTGTTCACTTACGATATGAAAGCTTTCTTTCTTTTCAGTATCAAACCTGACATCGGAAAACACCTGCACTGATTGCAGTGCTACAGAATCTGCTGCAATGCTTATAATTTCTTCTGTTAATTGCTCCAAAAGTGGTTTAACAGCAGCAGGCTGCTGACATTTTAATATGTTACAGCTGGCACTAATTTTTACTTTTATGAATGATGCAATTTATTTTTCAATACGACTGATTTCCGAATTATTTTCTTTTGCAATATAATACTTTTCCAACAAATCATTCATCGTTTGATCATGTAGAATAGCAAGAAATATCCTTGTGTGCATCATATACATATAAATATGCTTTTTAGGGTTCCGTACTCATCAGAGTGAAACGGAACCCTATTACGGAGACAAGTACGTCCGTCCGTCCGTCACAGCGTCCATTCTCCGAAACGGTAAGAGCTAGAGAGCTTAAATTTTTACACAGGATGTTGTTGTACCCTGCCGCTACAACAACAAATACTAAAAACAACAACAAGTCGAAAACTACCAGGTGTCCCCATACAACGAAAAGTTGCAATTAGCTATAACACTCGAACCGTAAAAGATAGAAAGCTGAAATTTGCATAGTGTATGTATTTATAGATGCTTTACGACAACAAATGCTAAAAACAACAACAAGTCGAAAACTACCAGGTGTCCCTATACAACGTAAAGTAACAATTAGCCGTTACTCTCGAACTGTGCGCGACAGAGGGATGAAATTTGCACAATATGTGTATTCACATATGCTTCACAACAACAGTTGCTAAAAACAACAACAACTATAAAACTACCAGGTGTCCCTTTACAACGTAGAGTAATAGCTATAACTCTCGAACCGTAAGAGATAGAGAGTCGAAATTCGCACAGTGTATGTATTCCCAGATGCCTTACAACAATAAATTACAAAAACAACAACAAGTGGAAAATTACTACGTGTCCCCATACAACATAAAGTAGCTTTAAAAACAGAGAGATGAAATTTATAAAATATACATATGTATTCACATACGCCATTCCATACATACATTACACATACATACGTACGGAACCCTAAGAGTGCGAGCCAGCTTCGTACTTGACTCAATTTATTGATATTAATATCGTGAAGTTTATACTTTCAGAGTGTTAATTTTTATTCATAAACAAAAAAGCTGTATAAGTTTTTAAGAAAAACTACACTCGTATATATTACTAATTATTTAGTTTTTGGTTTTGCACTATATGTAGCTTTTATAGCGGATTTACATTTACTCACATCATTGAGATGTGTGTTGAAGATGTTGAAAATTGAAAAAAACTGTTTACAGTTTTGGTTGCCGAGTGGTTTAAGCGGCTGTGCCAAAATTGTGAAATTTGACACGTCCAAAGTTCATAGGGTGCTGATGAAGGGTGTTTGCTACCCAGATTAAAATTAATTAAAAAAGTAGTGACAAACCAAGGGTTGAACTTAAGCCTGAAAAAGTAATTTAATATAAATGTATTACAACACAGAAGTTCAATAACAAAATTAAAATTTACAGTAAACTGTTTACATTACATTTTCAACATCTTTCATCTGTCAAATATTATTTCACGTGTTTGAGCAAACTAAAAAACATTACTCACACAAACTAACAAACATTGTTTTAGTATTTTTTACTAAAAATAAAAGTATTGCATTACTAATTTTATATTATGTTTAATTAAATTAAAATTTAGTTACATTGTTTGTTCACGCTCATTGTAAACATTTTTGACACTTGTATATTTTCTAGGGATGATATGAATTTTTATCATTTTTTTAACTTCTTTTTAGTGATGACATTAAAATAATCGAAAGATGTTGTTAGGGTTGAAATTTCTCAAGCAATTTTTCCCCCCCACGGTTTTTTACATTCGTTGCCTTCCATACAAATTGGTCCAGGTAAATGTACATTACATGTGTAGTAGACATTGAGATAAATTAAATTGTATTGGAAAATAATTTAAGGAAAAATGTGAGAACGATTTTTTTTTCCAACCCAAAAAATTTATTGTCTTAAAGTTTTCGTCAAATTACGTGAACTGCCTTAAATTGGTATGCAGGCACTCAAACGTGACTTTTTTTTTAAATTTAATCAATGACGCGTGACACGACACTTTCACGACAACCGCACATCTCGGGTTTGGATTCAGTGTTGTCTTAACTGTGCCACCGCCAACAACGAGCTCATAAGGTCAGTCTGGGTGTAAATAAAGGAACTGAGGGTGCTTTATTTTCGTTTGCAATTAAAGAATTTGCAAAACCGTTTTTATTAAAAGTTAAAAATATAAGAGTATACAAGTTGGCATGGATATGGTTAAACAAACTTGGTTATCCATTATGTATTTAGGTGGAATCAATGGCATTTTCTCTTTGAAAGACTGAGGGCAGTCCATTAGAAAGAAATTAAGATTTTTCCATGGGAGCTCCTTATTATTTTCATGTAGTACATCTTATTTTTACTTTTCTTTACTTTTTTTTATTAATATTGATTTAAAAGTTACAAACCAAGGATTGAATTTGAGCCTGAAAGGGAATTTAATATAAATGTATAGTATAAAATTATCAAAGGCCAATAAAATTAAAATTACAGTAAAATGTTAAAATCATATCTACTTCATTAAGGCTGAATAGAAAAATCACAAGGAAGGGGTTATCTCTCAACTACTTTAAACATTTTTAAAATAACTTGATTATTTTAAAAGTTATGATGTTTGTAATGAAAACCGTCAAAAGCCGACACTGTGCACAGTGCCGCGGCTAAGCTATGACCGTACCTGTATAATATTCAGTATTCTTTCCAATGATTTTTAAAATCTTTAAATATTTCTATTACTTTTAAGACTTATGATTTTTGCAACAAAAAAAAAAAAAGTCAAAACACCCCTCTGTGCACCGTATCAAAGTGTTCAGCGTAGTTAAATTATGTTAAAAAAACGTCTATTAAAGGTTTTTTAACGAGCAAGTAATAGTGCATCTATTCATTTGATTGGCCAAAATTTAAGGGTAGTTCAAATGTACCTCCTTTTTGGCAAATCAAGCAAATCGTGCACGTTACTTTTCAAAGAATATCAAGAAGTGAGAAGAATTCAACCCCTGTAAAAAATAGCACAAGTGCTAAAAACAGCAATGCAAACAAATCGTTTAGGTGGTTGAAAGGTGTAATCATAGCGTTTGATGAAACATTTCTGTTGTATTGACCTAAACTGGTGGCCAATCAGGTACTGATGAGTGGCGTCCGCCAAAGTTAACAGTTTATTTTTTTTTTATAAATGTTTTCTCTTATTTTTTGAAACCTTAAATGCATTTGAGCTGAAACAAAGTAACCAAATCTCAATTCTACAACAGTTACTTATTTATGTCCAATTCTGCATAATTCTGAAGTTACCTCTGCTACACACAGAATAAAACTAGATGGTAAAACTAACAGAAACAAATGTTGACTAAAAATCATGTTACATTTCTGCAAAACTGAAGACCAAATTTTAAATTAAAATTCATTTATGATGATTTAAGAAGAAAACTGTTCAATACCATCTAAAAGCAAATTGGTCCAATATTTCTCACAGCAAGAATTCGATTGTTGCATACAGGACAACCTCAACCTCATGAGTACTGCAGTACTTGGCATACATAAAAACCAATTTACTAAATCAATACAGCAATAGTCAGGATTTTCGCATGCAAACAAACAATTAATATTGAATATCAAACTTTTGCTTTTAAAGAAGTTCGGCTACTTTATGTCGTCACACAGTAAGAAAATTTCAAATTTGGTACATGATGAAGTTGAAAAACTGTTTCAATTTTTTCTTAAGAAAATGTTTAACTGGCCCATTAATACATAACATTATATGTTGTACTCGGGAACTGGTCTTGATTCATTATATCGACTCATTATCAAACTGCACTTTGATTATATTAATATTGTATTGAAACTAAACCACAACCGCTTAAACCGATTTCCAGCTGAAAGTATAATTTCTCAAAAAGCTACTGGGCAAAGAATAATCTAATCCCTGTATACAATTAGAATTTTACTCCATTGCGACACTTCCAACGAATTCGTCTATATCCTCCTGCAGTAGGCGGGTACCAGATCTTGCCAGTTCATCCGCTATTTAATTTCCGGGCACACCATTGTGTTCAAGTACCTCCAGGTCTGAATGTCTCGCTATCTCATTTAGAAATATCCGGCATTCGTGAACCCCCTAGATGTTGTCTAAACACCCGCAAGCGCGTTTATGCTGTCAGTACAGGTTAGGATATGCTCCCCGTATATCCTATAGCACCTCATCCAGTTTACCGCCCTTCTTATCGCCGCAATTTCGGCTTCAATGACGCTACATTCATCTCGCTTAAAACTGATCCTGCGTTGAAGTCGGCGGATGTAGATACCAACTAGAGCTCCAATAATTCCCAAATTCTTTCTATTTTCTTTTTTGATATAAAGACTTTCTGAAATTTTGACAACTAAAGTGTAGGAAGGGTTTTTTTCTAACTGGCTAATGGTTATGGGTCTAATTAAATTTTATATGTGTGAGTAGAAAAATAATATTGTCAATAAACTGAATATTGACGCAATGAAAAATTTTTATTTGAACAGAATATTATTACAACAATAATGTTCTGCCTACTATAGATAAATACTGTAACATAATTGAATTATAAAACATTTTCCCACGTTAAGTTTTCATTCATCTTTTAATAAGTGAAATATATAAGTGAAAATAAAAGTAAGTAAACTTGAAACTAATGCTGCTCCCAGGTGCGAATTATACTTAAGCTTAGTTTAGAAGATATGTTGAATCAGCATATTTATGCTGAAAATTTTGTTTAAGTGCCATCATATCGTGTAAACGCAAAATCTTTACCAGCATACGTATGTTGAACAACGTTTGCAAACAATTTGTTAACAACACCAACAAATATATGTTGGCAATTTTAGCATATCGTGTGAACAGTATGGGCCTTAACTATAGTCATTAAAAAAGTATACTTTAAGAAAAATAAAGTAATGTTTAATAAAAAGTATACTTTTCATCTACTATAAACGAAAAAAAGCTGACTTTACTCTCAAAAGTCGGTTCTAAAGTTAAACACAGAAAAAGCTGTTTTTAAGTTAATTAGCTTCATTCTAAATAAATCAGCTGTTTGCTACAAAATTGTGAAAAAAGAGAAAAGAAATTTGTTGTGTGAAAATTGTTTAAAAAGTGGTATAAAATAAAAATTTTAATATATACATACACAAAATGTGTACATCTGGGGACATTGACACCGATTTTGGAATAATTGATGACTTACAGAGAGAACGAAGACCCAAAATATATAAGGAAAGGTTTGATCCTTTTGAACTTGCCGATGATGACTTTTTTTCGCGATACAGGCTGGATAAGGTTGCAACAATGTTTCTAATAAGTCTACTGGACATTAGGGAAAAAACAAGCAATAGAGGTCTGCCAATAAGTAAAGAGCTGCAGGTTTTAACAACATTGCGGTTTCTTGGAAGAAATGCTCATCAAAGCGACATTGGTAAGTGCAGTAAGTGACTGGTTATAAAATGCAATCAATAATAATTTATATATTTAAACATTTCGTTGTCTGTCCATATTACGTGCAACAACTTTCTTACAGCTGACCTTCATGGAATATCTCAGCAGACAGTTGGAAGAATTATAAAAGAGACAACGAAGAAAATTGCACTATTGCTTCCACATTTTATAAAATTTCCAAATAGAGCCGAAATCGCAGAAGTTAAGAGAAAATTTTTTCAGGTAGCACGATTTCCAAACGTAATAGGAGCAATCGATTGTACTCACGTACGTATTAAGTGTCCGGCCAATAAGGTTGGTTGCGATATGGCAGGTCACTACCTCAACAGAAAAGGGTTTTATTCACTAAATGTTCAGGTAAGGCGGCTTTATTACTTTCAATATATGTATGCTTTAAATTAATACATTT
This sequence comes from Sturmia bella, assembly GCA_963662145.1. Lineage (NCBI taxonomy): Eukaryota > Metazoa > Arthropoda > Insecta > Diptera > Tachinidae > Sturmia > Sturmia bella. Next base: position 43,623,044 of record OY759172.1, read on the forward strand.
ACAATTCAATCTGCATATTTATACTTATAAGATTGTATGCGATGCGGATTGGAAAATAATAGATATAGTGGCAAGATCTCGTGGCTCAAAACACGACTCTAGAATTTGGTCAGAATGTCAATTAAAGACAAAATTAGAGCAGAGCAAAAGTTACCATAACGGTGTACTCCTGGGTGATGCAGGGTATCCCCTGTCAACAATTTTATTGACTCCAATAAGGAACCCTTCCACGTCTAAAGAAGAAAGGTCGGTAGTTTAAATTTACAAAGTCTTTTAATTTATCACATATACTTATGTTTATAATTGAATTTGGTTACTACAGGTACAATAAATGCCACATCGCAACAAGGAGCAAAATAGAATGCTTAAATGGACAACTAAAATCTAAATTCCGCTCTATTTTTGAAAGGCTGCGAGTTGATTTAGATACGGCAAAAAATGTTGTCGTTGCAGTAGCTGTTCTTCACAATATTGCCAAGGAACGGAATTCTTCATGTAAGCACAACTAGATATCACAAATTCATTTGCCTTTTTGTTTTTGTAAATAAGTTTACATGGGCTAATTTTTAAAAATAGTGTATGAAAGTATCAAGAAGTAAAATTGCTTTGAATATTCGAAATTGACTTTAATAAGAGCCAAATTGGTTAAATTTATTATTTTAGGTCTAAAAGTAAAAAGTATATTTCATAATATAAACTCAATTTTTATTCCAAATTTTGACAAAACTGAGTTTGAGATAAATTCCATTAATTTTTTTAATTTAATCAATGTAATCATTTTAATTTTTAGCAAGTTTCGAATTTGAACCATTTTTTTTTATTTCGTGTTTACGAAATTAAATTAACATTTTCTGGCAATATGTATGTACATATATGAATGTTTTCCATTTTCAGTTTTAACTGATTGCCCATCATCTCAACCAGAAAACATAAATTTGGACATACGTAATGACAGTAATTTACCCAACAGTAATTCCGTCGCAACAAATTCTGCAAACGCATACCGAACAGCTTTTGTAAATTCTTATTTTTAAGGAATATAAATGTTCATAGGCTTATTGACATGGTGTATTCAGGTACTTATAAAGTTTTATTGCAAATAATAAAAATTTAAAAAACTGTTGTGTTTTCAATGCAAAAGAATCCTTAGCAGTTCATTTAAAATTTATTTTTTATTTGATGAGATGGAACCCAAAAATACAATTAAATCAAAAGTAAGTAACATGTATTGTAGAGTATAAAAACGCAAAAGTAGTTTATTTTAAAATTATAAAATAATTTGTACTTCAGTTTTATTTTCCTTTTTTTTTTTTTAAGAGTATTGTTTAACAATAAAAACTACAGCTAACAATTTTTTGGTTTTTTGGATTTTTTAAAGTAAAATTAAATAGTTTGTACTTCGGTATTTTCTTTTCTTTTTAAGAGTATTGTTTAACAATAAAAACTTAAACTACAGCTAACAATTTTTTGGTTTTTTGGATTTAAAAAATAAAATTAAATAGTTTGTACTTCAGTCTTTCTTTTTCTTTTAAGGAATATTGTTTAACAATGAAAATATATAAAGCTAGAACTAAAAATTTGTTATTATAATTTTTTAGTTCATTTAAATGATTAAATAAAATTAAATAATTTGTACGTCAGTCTTTTTTACAATACAATAAGAACATACATACAAAAAAACATAAAGTTACGAGTTAACAATTTGTTTTCTTATTTTTCTTTGCTTTATTAATTTAAGTTCAAGGTCACTATTATGTATTTTTAAAAATTGTTTGATAGTTTGATACTCCTTTGTGTATCTTCTTCAGAAAGATACACAAAGGAGTATCAAAATATCGAACAATTTTTAAAAATACATAATAGTGACCTTGAGCTTATATTAATAAAGCAAAGAAAATTACATAAAAAGGTCGGAAAGGTAATATACAGAACATTTAATTTATTATCTTTTGATTTATTGCAACAAAAATAAAAATGCATGGGAATGAGTGAAGTAAAATATGAGTTCTGCAGGTTATTATCGTAAAATGGCAAAAGATAAATCTATACGATTTGAAAGTTATGAGATATGAATTTATAGAATATATTTTATAATAAGGTTAAACGTACCATGAAATAGCAAAACTGAAAGCGCAGAAAAAGAAATGTTGCGAGAGTGCATCAACATGCACTTAGAAATTGTTGAAAATAAAGGTAACGACACTTCCATGATACACAAAAAGAAAAATGCATGGAGAATAATAAAAGAAAGCATGGATTCTGCAGGCTATTACCATGAAATAGCAAAACTGAAAGCGCAGTGGGTTCGAATGAAAATAAGTGCCAGAAAAGCTGTCGCAAGCGTGAAATGTGCCTCCGTCGCGACAGGCAACTCAGTGGCTATCCCCGAGCTAAGCACAGAAAATGAGTTAGTGCAAGATATGATTTCAAATAAATTTATAGAAGACGATATTTTAATAGATAGTAATTGCAACATTGCGTTTGAACAAGTAGTGAGCCCAATATCTGGTGAGTTTTTAGATTGCGAACTGCTTTATGATCAGTCATGCAGCGAAGAATTTTTGAAACCTGCACAAAGTCCACAAAATATATAATTTTAGAACGGCAGTGACAAAAGTAAAGAATCATTGTACACTGAAAAAAGTATCAATGTAAAAAGTGGCGTTAGGGTCGCAATAAATCAAAAAATTTAGCCAACAATAATTATCGAAAAGTTGAAATTAAGAATATCAAACAAATTGCAATATTTGAAATTTTTCAGTCTTTTGTTGTTTAGCCAATTTGGTCCATTGACTTTCGAGATACATATCTGAAAATAGGTAAAACATTTAAAAATTAACATGTCTAATATGTGGACAAACATACATACTTTTAGCATACTGGTTGTATATTTAAATTTCTAAATTCTTGAGATTCTTTGCACGTAACAGACCAACTTTTAAATCGTGTATTTCTTTCTCATATTCCATTTGCTTCTTAAGCTGCTGCAATTTAAGAGCATGCAGTTCTTGTTGCTGAATTTCCTGTAACTTGTGCATCCGTGTCATATGCTCAATTTCAGCAATCAATTGTTTTTTTCTTAAATTATTGATTTCTTCAGAGTATGAAGATTCTTTAGATATTTGTCGCTGCCGTTCTATAATTATATCCGTTTTTGATGGTGTTTTTGGAAGGCTTCTTAGGCGTTTAAGTTTGGCAGATGAACAATCTGCTTTTATTTTTCGATTTTTTTACATCACTTTTAATGATACTATTTTGTGGACTTTGTGCAGGTTTCAAAAATTCTTCGCTGCATGACTGATCATAAAGCAGTTCGCAATCTAAAAACTCACCAGATATTGGGCTCACTACTTGTTCAAACGCAATGTTGCAATTACTATCTATTAAAATATCGTCTTCTATAAATTCATGAGAAATCATATCTTGCACTAACTCATTTTCTGTGCTTAGCTCGGGGATAGCCACTGAGTTGCCTGTCGCGACGGAGGCACGTTTCACGCTTGCGACAGCTTTTCTGGCACTTATTTTCATTCGAACCCACTGCGCTTTCAGTTTTGCTATTTCATGGTAATAGCCTGCAGAATCCATGCTTTCTTTTATTATTCTCCATGCATTTTTCTTTTTGTTTATCATGGAAGTGTCGTTACCTTTATTTTCAACAATTTCTAAGTGCATGTTGATGCACTCTCGCAACATTTCTTTTTCGCTTGTGCTCCAGTTAGCCTCCCGATCTCTTTTATGTTGACCCTGTCAATAAAAGCGCATATTTACAGCTAGAACTAAAATAATTTATAATACAAAACTTACCTTTTCCATTTTAATAATTTTTTATGATTTTTCTTATAAAAATTTGTTTTGTTTACTTTTTATCAGTCTTCCATATGTATTTTCCCTCTTTTTTACAGCTGCAGTTGTCAGCTGATCTGAGATGCCACTCGTTTATATTTTATACTAAATTGTATGCAAACGTTTAATAAATTTTACTTGTCACCCACTTAAAACCAGTTCAACTTAGAGCCAACTTTAATTTTCACTATAGTAGAAATAAAGTTAGCAAACGGTGTTAAAACTTAACTTGATTTTAAAAAGAACTGACTTTAGTGTTTGACTATAGTTATAGCCCTATGTGTTTAGTATTTGACTAATTTCCTGCGTATGCTAGCTGATATGCCATTTGTTGAAAATGCTGTTTAAGCTTTTCAGCATATATCTAATTTGTATGCATATTTGCCGAATGGCTTTGTTGAGCCGACGACAATTTTCGTTTATGTAAATATACATATATCTTCTTCAAAATTTGCAAACGAGCACAAACGTAATGAAATGAAATTCAATGAATTAATTGCTCTCAAATTAAAAAACAATAAATAGCTCAAGGCGAATTCATACCAGGTGGTTGCAAGGGAATTTGCAAAATGAAAAAAATACATATACTTATTTCAAAGTGAACAAACAGCTAGAAGCCAAAATAATCATCTGTGTTTCAAGTCCAACTGGTATGAATTCTGCTTGAAATAGTTGGAATAATCAACAATCAACGGCAAGGCGTTGATTACATGCATACATCCGGATTTCAACCGCCGCCCCACTTTTGTTTTCAGCGGCTGCCACGATGAAAATTAATTGGCACAGATCTTCGAACGTCTTATAATTCTTTGTATAATTTTGCACAAAAACCTTCATCTGCCCGCCGTTCTACCCATTTTCTTTTCCAAACTCGGCTTCTTTTTCCTTTTACTTCACTTTCATCACTATCAAAAACAAGGACTGCACAAGCAATAGCAAGCGATATTTCTTCCGAAGACATTTTTTTATATTAAAAACACGAATTTTCTGCAATAACGCGTTGTATAAATAGAAAATAGTATCAAACTTATTTTACAAGCAAATGTTTATACGATTCAGCATACATATCACCATGTAATTATCAACATATCGTATAAACACAAAAATTGTATGCTAACTCTTATGTTGACATTCCATTTGCTGAAATATGTTGAATTAAAAAATTTGGTAGTTTCAGCATATAGTGTAAACACCTACCATATGATATGTGATGACATATGCATTTGATGTTATTTTTAATCATACAGTTGTTAGCATATATATGCTGATTCAACATATCGTCTAAACTAAGCTTTAAATTGCTTGCTGTTCCATCCGCTCTCATTGTTGGGGTGGCAGCAGTCGTGAGGTTGCGGTGTAGCATAATATGATTTAATTCTTTTAAACCATAACAAATGAAAGATTTAATTATTTCAAATGCATTTATTAATCAGGCAAAACAATATCAGGTATCACTAAAAATCTTATCAACAAAGGCCGGCAAGCACATGTGAATTATTTAAAAACAATGCCGCCTTTGCACCTCTTGAAGTGACCATGAAATGTTTATGACTCGCGTGTGTGTGTGTCACACTTAAGCCCGTCGTGAGAAAATTTATACATGGATTAAATAACAGTTTTGTTTATTCCCACAAAATTAGAAATAGTCACTGCCCTTATTTAATGCAGTTATGCATTTAATAATTTGCCGTAATAACGGCACTTGCAATGCTATGCACATTTGGGGCAAACTAAAACATTCACCACTGTGGGAACAAATAAATATTTTTAAGGAAAATCAAATTTCATCAAGAATTTCCAACAACACTTCCACAGCGCCAATGCATTCACGTTTATAAAAGTAGTCTAGGATATTCTCATAAGTAGTATATAAGCTGAACTAATTTTAAGTTAAAATCAATCTTAATTCAAAAGCAATTGACAGAGCACTTGTTGCTTGATTGCTGAAATAAAGATTCAATTTTTTTAAATAATACAAAACAAAATTTAATTGTTTTAATTATTTTACATCATGGCGATCCTGCCAGATTCTTTATAAGGAAGATAAAGCATACTCTGCTTATCCTTATATTGAAAAAGGACAATAGGTTCCAACAGATAGAGCTCAAGCTTAGTTGGTTCTCTATTTATAATTTTTTTTTTATTATTAAAATAAATAGAACCCCTCCTAATCAAAAAATCCTTCATGGAAGAAAGCTTGGAGGAAATTCTTAAAAATCTTGAAGAGGCAGAAGCCAGATGGAAGGCAATTTTATAAGAAGGTGCAGACAAAGCAACTAAACCATCCATCCTTTCCGTAGGACCGAAGCCGAGAAAAATCAAAAGGACACCAATAAACGAAGAACCCAGAAGAAAATAGAATAGAGTATAGAATATACAAATTACATTATTTTAAATGATAGATTTTAATATAGAAAACATATTAGACATGGGTATAGCCGACGCAAAGGTCGAAGGACAGTCGAACGCATACGCCGTCAATAATAATAAAATAGAAATTAGTCAGGAAATTGTAATAGTTTTATTAATTATTTTTGTAATAATAATTTTATTTAAATTTTTGCAACACTATATAAAAAAACAGGTTGTACGAAATAATGTCCAAAATATATAACAAACATTTCAAATACATATGTATAAATAAGAATAAAAATGAAAAAAAAAAAAAAAAAAAAAAAAAAAAAAATTATAAATACATATATTGTATAAATAAATAATATTCATGGAACAATTATTTGAAGAACTAGAGAAAATAATATAAAACGCTAAAAAAAATCCATAACAAAAAATACACAAAAGAAACAGTACAAGAAAAATTAAATGCAATAGAACAATTAAGTGAAAAATTTGTTAAAGTAGTAGAACATCTGGCAAATCCATTAAGAGATGAAAATATAATTCAGTTTAGAAATTTTAAAGAAACAGCAATACAGATATTAACACTACATAAAGGAGAAGATTTACAAAAAGAGCAGCAAGAAGAAATTCCAAAAATCATGTCGAACTTTGACAGTAAAAAGGCTTCGGATGTAATTCCAGTTTTCGACGGAACACCAAAACACATTTTCCTTTCAATGATAGAAATGGTTCATTCTGAACTGAATGAGCAAGGAAAAAAAAACCTAATAAAATACGTACTGGCGATAAAATTAGTAGACAGAGTCAGGGACATACTGATTATAGGAAACACACCTGAAACACTCGAAGAACTTAAAACAGTTCTAACAAAACATTTCAAATCCACAAGAACGGCAAGCAACATACATTTTGACCTAAGAAACACTAAACAAAAGGGAAACGTACTCAATTTCAAGGAACGGATTAACACTTTAATAGCGGACTTGACATTGGTACAGATTTCAGAACTA